>OY992894.1:44891393-45256393 GCA_963921405.1 Cepaea hortensis | reverse complement strand
TTATAAAAATCAACACAGGGCGGTCTGCTGGCAAACCACTCGCAGATGTGTTTCGAACGCAGTATGCGGGACTACGAATTGCTACCCATTCACCACAGAGCCGGCGCTTTCATGTAGATGTAAACAATTGACTTTCACTTCCATACCGACCCAGTCTACAGTGTGTACCAGTAAGTGTCTTGGGAAGTAAAGGCGGTCGGTCTGATGTTGACCACGTCACTCCTAGAGTGCCGATTGTTCTATACAAGTTATGGGTTTAGCACCACATGCATAAATTTAAAAAAAAAACTTAAAGTGTGTAAATGGGCGCTTTACTGCTTTATTATGACAAATCTCTGCTGTCATAACATGCCACTACACATCTAGACTATCTATCTTTCATTTCTCCAAGCAGCCTGCAACTTTCCGTTACTTCTAGCACCCCACAGCATTCTGTACATTATCCTCAGAAATCACATCGCTGATGCCGTCCCGTGTTTCTTTGCTGTCTAGGTGTCACGTGAACACGACAGTATACAACCATACATAACACTGTCGCAGTCTGTTACACTAAGATCAGAAACATTATTATAGTAATGACGGAGACAGCACATGTTAGTTGTGACACCCTCGCGATATGTGGCAGCTTGGTCACACATCTGTCTGCCTGATGTGGAAGTCTCAGATTCATTCCACGTCAATATAAACATAAAAAAATAACAAGGATCAGTTGCTACCACTGGCAGCGGATACCAACACAATCAATCAATCAAGTGCCATGCCGGAAAGCGTGGGCGGTCATGACTCGCCATTTCACTCGATCACCAGCGTCGTGGATCAGCTCAGTGTTCCTCTCTCGTCCATGCCATGTGGCCAAGCCATCCAGGTATTTTCCTCTCGGTCTTCCCCTTGGTCTGTTCCCTTCGATCTTGCCAGTTGTCACTAAGTTCTCCAATCCATTTCTTCTCATAACATGTCCAAAAAATTTTGACTGTCTACGTCTAATTTCTCTAATCAGTTTACGATGTTCATTTGTCTCCTGTAGTACTTGGTCATTGGTTTTTCTGTCTGTCCATGGTATTCTTTGCATTTTCCTCAGAAACCACATTTCTGCAGCCATCAGATGCTTTTCAGCTTGACTGCTCATTGTCCAAGTTTCACATCCATACAAAAGAACAGGCTCTATGTATCCCCTCAACACTCTTTTTCTCGTTTCAATTGACATCTTTTTATTGGTCAGAATGTTTTTCATCTTGCTAAAGGCTACTTTCGCCATGGCGATTCTTGTTCTAATCTCTTCAAGGCATCTCCCATCAGATGTTATGACTGTTCCAAGATAATTGTACCGATTCACTTGTTGAAGAATATTTCCATTTACTTGTATATTACATTGTTGTACTTCTTCCTTCCTAGTGACGACCATAACCTGAGTCTTTTTACAATTTAATTCTAACCCCAGTTGCTCACTGTGTACAAAAACCGCATCTACTAATTGTTGCAGGTCCTGCGCATTGTCTGCAATTAATACTGTATCATCTGCATATCTAATGTTATTGATGTTTCGTCCTCCAATGCTGATTCCATTTATATCCTCTACATTTCTGAAAATATTTTCACTGTATAGGGAAAAAAGATCTGGAGACATCACACATCCCTGCCTAACACCTCTCTTAATTGGCTGATACTGTCCCATTTCATTATCAATCCTTATTGCAGATTGTTATAAGTCTAATGTCTTTCCCATCAATTTGTAGATCTGCAAGCATATCCACCATGTTGACATGTTTAACTCTATCAAAAGCCTTTGTATAGTCAATAAAGCAAAGATGTATATCCTTGTTTACTTCTATAGCACGTTCAATAACTGTTCGCAGCATATACACAGCATTTACTGTACCCTTTCATTCTACAAACCCACATTGTTCTTCCCCTATTTCAGGTTGTATCTTCTTCCTCACTCTTTGCATGATAATTCTTACCAACACGGGTACGTGTTATACAATAAACACAGACAATAAGTGCATGCAAGCATAGCCGTTCATATGCTCTTCGTCTCTTGTCTACTAGGAGAGCATAGGCCCTCAACGCCAGGCCCTTTGCGGACTTGTTCATTACAGGTTGGCTTTTCCAGCTAAAATGCGCTACTGGATTGTTTTTCCCTTTGGAAAGGGGGGGGGGGGGGGGGGGGCAACCTTCCATCGTTGTCTTTCACGCACGTATAGTGGGTTACCGGTGATTCATGTGCTATTAAAACACACGTGATAATAAGGTTTCAGCGACACATTTTGGTGACCGTGTGACAAACAAATCACAGTGTATGGCCTCAAAATTTAAGATGACGATAGCTATATTCGAAGAACCATAATGTGTGGCCTCAAAATTTAAGATGACGATAGCTATATTCGAAGAACCATAATGTGTGGCCTCAAAATTTAAGTTGGTGACTGCTACTTGGCCCCAAGGTTCCGATTGACCGCCCCCACTTGCCACAGCACGATAACTTGACACAGCGCAATAACTTGGTTGCTGCATGGATCTGACGCCTAGGGGTATTAGTTGTGAATTCCTCATCATCAAGTCGCCACCGTGGTTGTTTCTCAGCACTTTGCTGATGGTTAAACTCTGCTAGTCTACACAAGTTACGCCAACTTACTATTAACCACAACTCATCTCTCCTGTAGAAATGTGACTCGGACTCAGATTTAGTTTTGTTACTGTATTCATCTAAACATTCTAGCATAAGCATTATCACGTACACCATCATATGTTCAACAGAATAATAAACACCACATTTCTACACATTAACTATCCTAAAAGAGTGGCTCAATTTTGGCCGTAACTCTATTCACAACGTGGTCCGCACCGGACGAATCCACAGCCTTGAATGTCTTGTCAGGATCCGCTTCCTACTGACCGCGAAGCGAGTCCCCGCGTTTCCACACTGTGTGAAAAGTATTAACTTTTCACGATCCAGGTGTCCATTTACTGAACACTGCCATAACCTCTGACCTAGTCTAATTTGAGTTATGGCATGATTATTCCATGACTTAATATGGATCACGGCAATGACATATACTAGACCCAGAGTGTTGGAGATCCATTGCAGCCAAGCTTCATTATGGAGATGGCAGATAATTGATTGATTAAGACCCAGAGCGTTACTGAACTAGTCCAATGATAAAAGACAAACAGGACGTCCAGGCGCATGTGTAAAGACAACCGTATCTAACAGTGCTAATGTCACAGACTGTAGCGAGGAAAGTATATGCCTCAACGCCTAGGGAATGAGGGAGGGGGCAGGGAGGAGGAGGCGGCGGCGGCGATGGAGGAGGAGGAAGAAGAAGAAGAAGAAGAAGAAGAAGAAGAAGAAGAAGAAGAAGAAGAAGAAGAAGAAGAAGAAGAAGAAGAAGAAGAAGAAGAAGAAGAAGAAGAAGAAGACATGAATCCCATAGAGGAACACACACTCGTACAGCACACGGACAACACGAGCTTCACTTACCTCGCTTTTGGTCATCAAGTCGTGTTTGTTCACGGACCCACGTCCATAGAGTTCTTCTGTGTCCATTTCCACGTCACTTTCTTCGCTGGACTCCATCTCTTCCTTCTCTCTGCAAACATACAGTACACAGCACATCGCTAGAGCTAAATGTTACGCAGTGTGTTACTCAATGCTATTAAGCAACATCTATCAGGGTCAGTCAGAAGGTAATGCACAACATATTTGTCAGCAAATAATAACGAATGGATGTTTGCACGCTTCAAATTCGAAGTATTTCTATTATGTGCATGAAATTGTACCACGTATGGACAGTTAGAACAGCTACAGTAATCCATTAAGCTGGCGTATGTGAACAGCCTGTGTACAAACAGTCACCTGTAATAGAATTTCTGATTTCGGAAAAAGAAATGGTGGTGAACATTTACAAATGGTTGTCATCAACCCAATAGCTACAATCTGGCCTCCTCAGATTTTCCCTTGTTTTTGGTCCACATAAAAAATGCACTGCCTGGGGAAACGTTTGATAATGATGATGATGAGGGTGTAATGCATGCAGTAAAGAAATGGCTCGTGAGCATGACAAAACCTGGTACAGTCAAGGGATGCATGCACTTGTTTTGTGCTGGCGTTACGCTGTACAAGTTGGTGGGGATTATGCAGAACCATCGTATGTTTAGAGGAAATGCTCATGTATATTGTTGGTAAGTGTCATTCATTTTGAACAAATAGTTTTCGAAATTAAATAAAAATGATGGTGCATGACTTTCTGACTGTCCTTCGTATATCATAAACATTATACTTTAAATACTGACAGATCCGAGTTGGGGTTTCTTAATGAAAATGTTACTAGGTGATTATTGATTGGTATAAGTGACGTTACTGTATGCTATTCGCTGTGTTTCTGCTAAATATGTTAGTGCTGATTTGACAGACAGTCTAGCGACTTCGGCATATTCAGTGCCTGCCTGAATCCTTAAACTGGGAACTGCTGACTGCACGACCTCCGTTCTGTTCTTTGCTGTTACAAGTCTACCTTTCATTCACAAAGCAGTCCCACCCTGAAGTGCTTACCCGCCTAGCACCGATCTCTCGGTGTAAATAAGGGAATGGTAATCACCGGCCAGGATGCACTAACAACTGCTGAATGCCTGTCACAGTGTGATACAAGTGTCAGATATAAATTAACACGGCGGTGTACTGATATGAATATATCTGATTACACTTCACAACTTGCTTCTTCCGCTTCTTCTTACTCCTCGGTCTTGGAAATGTGTTGAACTATTGTAATCCTGGAAATGTGCTGAATTACTGCAATCTTAGAAATGTGCTCAATCGTTATAATCTGGCCACAGAGTAGGGATCAATCATGGAAGGTAATCTAGGTCCCAAAAACGCTGATCTAAAGTCGAACTTGCCAACGTTCTTTTCAGAGGGAAGAGGAGGAGGACGACGACGACGCAACAAACAGGATTTAAACAGGTCACTCCAAACAGTGCAATCGGGTTGCTCAAGGCCACTAATATATTACATCATTCGACCAGCCAGACGTTCACTGCATGAGTGCCTATCAATATCCCAACATACTCATCCAGAATTTTGTTAACCACATGGAGTTTATGAACATTTGTATTTCCTTCTGTACAACGTCCATATTTGTATGTATACCTGTCCCTGGAGCACAAGCATTCCACTGTAGAACCACATCTTTTCAGCCTTCAAGCAATGCCTAACTAGTTCACTGATTATTAATGATCCGCATCCATACGGCAGGATTTAATTTTTGTGTAACTCTTAAGCGTTGTTTCTCACCTTAATCAACAAATATATGTTGCGTAAAATCTGCTACTCGTGGAATGCTTCTTAAGCCTGGGATATTTCACGCTTCTCCTCTTTAATACCTCTTCCACGTGCGGCTTTCAAGGTGTCCGACTACCCGTATCCGCTCACTTGCAATTGTTCCAATTACTGCCACGTTGCTTTCTGAGAGGTTTTGCTTGTCTTTGTGATTACCCCAAACTTTTGTTTTTCTGACATGTGTACAAGATCATGTGTTTGCGACTGTCTGTTACATCTCCACCTTACATTTCTTGTACTGCATTTCATGACAATTTATTTTTTTAAAACTATCAGTATTTAAATTTTTCAGAACTTAATATTTCTCCAATAATGTAACCTAGTTAAAAGCTATATCGTCTCCGCCATAGACAGACACAGCGTCAGGTTCTGGCTCGACATCAGAAAAAAGACTACGACAACAGACAGCACACACTGGGACAACAGGCAGCACACACTGGGACAACAGACAGCACACACTGGGACAACAGGCAGCACACACCGGGACAACAGACAGCACACACTGGGACAACAGACAGCACACAATGGGACAACAGTTGACATTACTTTCTAGCCTGTTCATCTTTGATTCTGGACTCCTCCTGCTCCTTCTCCTGTTTCTTCTTCATATATTCCTCCAGTTCTGCTCCTTCAAGCTTGACTCGTCTCTTGATCTGAGAATACATGAAAGATTTCCTCTGTCAGTAAGCAACGTATTTATTCTATTGTTATCATGCCCTCGCTACAGTGACCGAGACAACCACGCCCAGTGAGAGGCAGAGGTTGAATCTGTTACAGTCCCTTCGGTTCTCAGACATGAAATTTGCGGAATTGCAGTAAAGCGGTAAAAATCTTCTTCTTCTTCTTCTTCTTCTTCTTCTTCTTCTTCTTCTCCTTCTTCTTCTTCTTCTTCTTCTTCTTCTTCAGCTTTCCGAGCCATTGAGGTTCTTTGCTGCAAATACAATCCGTCTCCATTCGTCTCTCTGGTTGACCTTCTCTTGCCAGTCGTTGATTCCAAGTGCTTGTAGGTCTGTACATGTATTATCTCTCCACCGTCTTCTTGGTCTACCTCGGGGTCTACGGTCATTTATTTCCTGAGTGTAAGCGAGTTTTGTTTCCCTATTATCTTCCATTCTTTCTATATGCCCCAGCCATTGTAGTCTATTAGCCTTCATGATACCAGTGATTAGCGGAGACTTAAACAGATCATAAATGTCTTTGTTACTTCTTCTTTTCCACTCTCCACTTTGTGTATCCCTAATGGGTCCAAAGATGCGTCTTAAAATTTTGTTCTCAAAGGTTTGTAACAAGGCTTCGTCTCCTTTCGTTGTACTCCAGGTTTCAGAGCCATACAGCACAACTGGTCTGATCAGTGTTTTGTATATTGTGATTTTGGTGTTACGAGGGATCTAAAAGCGGTAAAAATACCAGGACAAAATGGACGTTTCGACTAGATCCTTCGCCAAAATACACACAATAAACATACACTGATACACCTGTATAAAAAAAAATATACATTTACTTTTCCCCCCAATTATTTTAATTAAAATAAATATGCCCCGAAGCAGAAACCAGGCCTGGGCCTGTGATATGATATGGCCATCACATTGAGGCCTGAATGTACGAGGAATAGGTGGTCAGTCTTTCCCCCTGCGGATAGGCATTCGAACCGTCAAGCCTCTGGAGTGTTTATGCTTGTGGCTACGGTTTGCAGTCGCATTTTCCTCATGTTGGACTGGTAGTGCATGGTTCCGTCGCCTGCTACTGCACTGAGTGCGTGGCGCGACACTGTGAGCTGTGCCTTTCGTTTGGAATGTTTTTATACCGGTCCGCGTTTGTTGTGGCGTGAACTGCATGTTCAGGACCATAGAGGTCGCCTGTCGCTTGGTATTGACTGGATTGCCTTTTCGGTTCGCGAGTGCAATTTTCTCAGAGACTCCTGGAAGTCGTCGCTGGAGCTACGGTATTCGTGCTTTGGGCGATGCTTTCGGCGAGCCGCCTGCCGAAAGGGACCGAGCCGTATGCGATAAATCCTGGGGCAATGAAGTCGATCCTCTCGACTTTTAATGCAGTAATGTGGGGCTGCTGGTTTTCTAGTGACCGTCGCTTCCATCGGCGATGAACTGTATTTTCCGCGGATGACTATTGTGTTGGCATTCTGACGGCAGCATTATGCACAGTGTACCTGCGCGGCTGTTGGCTTGTCGAAACTCATGTCTATTCCACTTTTCACGTGGGGCACTGAGAAGCATTTTGTGTGATATTCACTGGCACAGGAACGTAGCATAACTGGGACGACCCGTTGCCGTGAAGTTGGAACCGCGACCGACCGACCGACCGCCCGCCCGCCCGCCCGCCCGCCCGACCGACCGACCGACCGACCGCCCGCCCGCCCGCCCGCCCGCCCGCCCGCCCGACCGACCGACCGACCGACCGACCGACCGACCGACCGACCGACCGACCGACCGACCGACCGACCGACCGACCGACCGACCGACCGACCGACCGACCGACCGACCGACCGACCGACCGACCGACCGACCGACCGACCGACCGACCGACCGACCGACCGACCGACCGACCGACCGACCGACCGACCGACCGACCGACCGACCGACCGACCGACCGACCGACCGACCGACCGACCGACCGACCGACCGACCGACCGACCGACCGACCGACCGACCGACCGACCGACCGACCGACCGACCGACCGACCGACCGACCGACCGACCGACCGACCGACCGACCGACCGACCGACCGACCGACCGACCGACCGACCGACCGACCGACCTAACTAACTAGTAGATGATAACTGCATGTATACAGTTGTGCGCTCTCTACATTCAGAACTTTGATGACCACATGGGGTTTATGATCCTTCTCTATTTCATACTGTACGACGTCCACGTTTGTTAGTACCGGCTAACAACAACTACTACTACAATTACTAGTGCTAGTAGTAAACTGTGTGGAGCAAACAACCATACACATGAAGGATTACACAGTGGATTTAGTACATTTTTGGTTGCAGTTGTTTTTGTATACGTTTATTATTTGTTACTGATGATGGCTTTGGCCGCAATGACCATTTTCTTTCTTGTCATTGTGTTCTACTGTTGTTGTTTTTTTTTGCGTTCGCTCGCTTTGAACTCAAGAGTAGTCCATATACACTACATCTAGTAGTGCTGGACTGAATTTTATGTGTGGATTAGCTTTACCTATTAACAGTGTCCCTCGCCATCAGGCGAACCCACTCCGACCCCAGAGGTACTTGTAATTTACGTGCCCAAGTCAAGGACGATAGGTCAACATTTTAGTCAAACTGTCCGGTGTAGGGGTTAAACCCCTTACCTCGGCTTCAGCACACCAGCTGTTTAAGAACACGTGTTCTTATCCATTCGGCCATGCTGACCTACTCTGTGTCCTACTAAAGCTGACGAATTCTACTTCCTGCTTTCGGCTTTGAGGTCAACTCAACCTCATAAAACTGGCACCATAGTTTCAGGCATGTCCTAACCAGTGATACGATGCTGACCGGAGTACCCAACCGACACACTTAGATGGGGGGGGGGGGGACACAGGGACGTAACGTGGTGTTCTCAATACGCCTGGTGGCATGTAACTACCATCACCACATCCACTACTATCACCACCACGGCCATCATAAAACATGACTGTTTCAGTTTCCGGAAAGTGTACGCCCGATGGGTCCTGAGGAAAGTGACTGATGGACACACAATGCAAGGAATGAATGTGTCCTTTCATCACTTTCAATAAGCAGATGAAGAAGCAGACAAGCTGAATGGAGTTATTGGGCATGAATCAATGTTGTGTCAACACAATGCTGGTTTCCAGGGAAACATCCTTTAGTCCAGAAGTTCAAGGTTACTATACCATTGCATGGGTCTCCGTGGTTAAGCGGTTATACCATCTGCCTCGTGTTCAGAAGGTCGTCGGTTCGTTTTCGGACCGCGCCATGCGGTTGGCAAGTGCAATTTTTCTCAAGGGGTGCTACTAGCCCGTTTCCACGCCAAAGGTAAGAGTTTTAATACTACATCGAGATAGAATTCAAATGGCCCATTACTGGATATATACACACCGGCGACGGATAGATCCACACTGAGAAAACATGATACTTGTATAAATAGAAAGCCCTTTTTCTGAAACCAACAAGACAAAATAAATAGAGGGAGACACATAAAGAAGACAAACAGAGACAGACGAATACTTGGGTGGGGGGGGGGGGGGGCACATGGCGGGTGCTGCAGGAAATGGGAAAAGATAGAAGTGTCTGGTGTGAAGTGGTTGAGGGCCTTGGCTCCACTGGGGAATAAAAGGCGTAGGCAGAAGAAACAGAAGGTGATGAGGAGGAGGAAAAAACATGATGGTAAAGATGCTTTTACCTGCTTGGCCCACTAAAAGCTCACCAAGGAGCTAAAGGTTTTGCTGATGATTAAGAGAATCCAACGTGAGGTGTTAATTTAGACTAGACTAGATAGGAAAGCACATGCTTGTGGGCTGCATTGGTGGGGGTGAATGTATCGATGCTAGTGGGAATTATGCATAGAAACACATGGGAAGTACATATAATTTTAATTATAAACAAATATTTGGTGATCAATTTCTGTTCTGATGTATTTGTTATTAAAACATTCACCTAATACCAAATCACCGACAGCCCGTCGTATTAAATGTGAAACTTCGGCCCGGTCTAGCTAGTGTTGGTATTTTATGTTCTTGGCCACACTTGTTTACTGGGGATTTTAAAATTGAGCCAACTGTGACCCCCGTTCCATTATAGTATTACACCTGGCATTACAGTTCTATAAGCAGGATGCTTCGGTTAGTTCATCAAAGACATTACATCAGTGGTTGACTGCACTGGCTTTCCCCGGAGGACAAGTTCAGAACGAAAATATACACCCACGTGTTTCAATTGATAACAAACACTTCAGGGGACCACCAAAACTAACTCTTGGAAGTCTTAAAAACATTAACGGCTGAGGAACCAATGAAATCACCCAAACAGTATTAGAGATACATTCGCAGATATTGGTCTACACTCGTATTGAGGGGGCGTTAAAACAACTGTCCGTGTATGACTACAGATCATCACGTATGAATGTATGCCTCATGCTATTTCAAAGGTTCCCCAGCAACTCAGAAGATAATGTGGTGGTGTCTCCTTAACTTCCACATCCAGATTTTCTGACCTCTGCCTCTGTCCGTCATTTCTGGCTGTCGGGACAAATGTGCCCTGTTTTCTCAGGTTATCCACTTATTCCGACGTCATAAATGCGTCACATGACACACTTGTGTGCACTACCTGAGACCCATGTTGTTGTAGGAAGTCCTCTGCAGAATGTGGCTTTCATTACGACCCACCGGAAGGACATTCGATCGTTTGCCAGTTCCCTGTCTCATTGCATATTCATGCCCAATTTGCCTCTGATGTCATGTGTCCACCTTCATTATCTTGGGCCTCTGTCTCTACACCCAGAAACAATGCCCGGCCCCCATCTCCCCCTTCTCCAATTACTGTTCTTCATAAACTGAAAGTGTGTATTTAATATAACCAATAGGTTTTCTTTAAACCCGACGCCCCACATTGCGTTAGGGTATTGCTTTACTGGTCTGGCAGCTTCTGCAGCTTTTCTTCTTCCGGGTGTATTGGTCTACAATTCAACCTAGGCTGTGTGCTATGGAGAGGTATAAATAACTCCACCCCTGGTCTCCGCCATTGGGGGGTTTAGTGTTTTTTTTTTTTTTTTGAAGCACAATGTAAAAAAAAAAAAAAAAACCTATCATCTGTCAAGACGGCAAGGTGACAGTAGTAATTTTTTAAAAAAGCTGTTTATCTTAATACTGGGGGAACACATGAAGTAAAGTGTACGTTATTATTAACATAGTTCTCGAACTACATATCCGTTCAGTCAAATGTGCGTGCCATTGTCAATCCATGTACATTATTGAGCTAATTCTCTGATGGCCCCTCCAGCTAGTATGCGTAATTAATTGCTCTTAGAACGACGTATGTTCCCGTTGCTCACTCGTGTACGACTTGAAGAATTGAGGCTTGGCAATGACTTGACTCCACCCCGAAGGCAAGCAAACATCTTCAGGCCAACAATACTCGTGGTGACCCGTCCAGGCGACGAGTGCGAGACCAGGGCCCGGTTGTCTGCAGTCTTCGTAGGGAATGAGAGACCCTCTTGTAATCTCGCAGTCTGCAAAAATTTGTAAATCTCTACAGGTGTTATCACGTTGGATTTCATAACTCTTCCTTGCCTGCTGGCCCGGTGGTCAAGCGTTCAAATTCTCCCAGAGCTGGATAACTGTGCTGCCAGGTCGACTCAGTGGGACATGTATAACTGTGCTGCCAGGTCGACTCAGTGGGACATGTATAACTGTGCTGCCAGGTCGACTCAGTGGGACATGTATAACTGTGCTGCCAGGTCGACTCAGTGGGACATGTATAAATCCCGTACGCCTCAATGCGTGGGGAACAGGTGCTGGATGTTTTATCATAGTGGAAACGATGGTCGAAACCCCACCCCGTTAGCTAGAATTGTATGTTTCCCAGGATGCCCCATTAGGAGTTGAAGGCAGGTAATGGTCAGTATGTCTGACCTTAGCGCTGATAGTGCACACGCACCGTTTCTGCAAGTCCATACTCAGCTGTCTTCCGCTGTTGGATGTTACAAAAGGAGGTTAAGTACATTTATTTCAGATAGAAGAGAGTTAACGTACATCGTGGGACATAAGAAAAGGTCACAGTAGTCTGGAACAAGAGGCCAGCATGACCGAGAGGATTAACACGTTCTCGCTTAAATTTCTTTGCGCTGAAGGCGAAATATTTAACACGTAATTTAACAGTTGAACTTAAACCTTGGCCTCACGATCAGAAACCAATGGCAAGCTACTGAACGTAAAATTGTCTAGGAATTCAACCCGGTGTTGATGGCAACTTCCTGCAAGGAACATGCAACACTGAGTCTGGAATCGACGGCTGTACTGCAACACCTGGGGTCAGGGGGTTTTAGCCAGAAGAACGTTAAAATGCATCGTGGGGCATGGTGAGACAAATAGTACTCTAAAATTGAAGTATTTACTGCAATACCTGGTGATTAGTGCTGTTAACTGAATAAATTGCTGAGTCATAAGTGTTAACATTTGTTTCGAGAAGAAACACATTTGATAAATCAGAAGTGTGGACTTCTGTGAAGAACAGTCGGTACTTTCCATGAAACCGTTGTGAAGACGTCTATCAAGCAGAACCATATGTAAAGGACGTTGAACAGCGTGAGTTAACTGGGCCGCAGAGGCCTGAGTTAGAACTTTTAGAGATGTCTTTTATTGTGGCTTTTATAGTCAGAAGAACTTTAAGCCAATTACATAACTAAACGAGAAAAGTGCATTCGAGAAATTTGCAGAATAAGCCGAGGAGACACATACATGGTTGTTGGGTGGGGATGTATTAGCGGCAGGGAGACTATGTATTCCACATGTTTTTCCCTATTAATCAAACAGATAGTTTTCTTTTTTTTTTATTAAAAGAAGATAAATACTTTTACGGCGCCAGTAATACCGCGTGGACTGACCAACATTTTAATCATAAGGACCTACACGCACAGATAAAACAGTGCATGAATAACCGCCCTCTTCCCCCCCCCCCCCCCCCCTCACTAAATTTCACTAAACAAAATGATTTGGGAAATAAAAAAGATAAAACATTGAGATACATTTCGCACATCTATAATGATAAAGCCGGCTTCGTGGCTTAGAGGTTATGACTTTTCTCCGTAATCTCGTATACTCTCGTCGGTAACGTGATGACGGTTCAAATCAGCAGTGGTTCGAATTGCATCGGTAACTTACGGGGTATGTGAGCCGGCCGCTCAGAAAGCAATGGCAAACTACTGAGCGTAATCTTGCCAAGAGATCAACATACAGCTGAAAGATGCTGGTGTTGACAGCTAAGTCCTGTAAAGGATATGCTTTAAAAAAAAAAAAAAATAATAATGATAAAAGCCGAAGAAGGCAAAACATAGCTGTGTAACTATCACCATGTAGTAGTACAATGGCAGGTAACTTAAATACAATAATTATTAACATTTGGGGTAATACCATAATTAACACTGGGAACTGTTCAAATGGCGTTCGACTGATACTGGTCATCGCAATGCAGAGGTTAAACAACACTAAGAACCTATAGCACAAACGATTTTTACAATGTGAAGCATGACGAAATAATAACATTACAAACGCAACTGAACATTGACGGCAAAGATCTACGAATAATAACAAAATACAGAACATATATTTGCAGCAAACAGCAGTCATAAGAATCAACCTGGTTGGAACATTTCAGTGTATAAAGAAGGGCGTCAGGCAAGGTTGTGTAATGTCTCCTGATTTGTTCTTATTGTACACTGAACATATGGCTCCTGACACAGACATTCACTCGGGCGTGTTTCCTTTGTGACTCAATGAGTATGCTCAGGAAGATAGAGATGGGGTGGGTCCGGAGAGAGTGGTTGCTGTCTCTGGAGCGGTCTCGGCTGGCAAAGTTTAATTTTCGTGCCAGGACATGAGCAGGCTGACAGGCTTGCGGGTAAGGCTACTGTGGAAGACGGTCGAGCCATGGACCAGACTGATATTCTGAATGCGCTACGAGAAGTAAGTCATTTGCGAGAACCAAGTGATGACTGTGAATCTACAACCATGATCAGGCTGCGAGAACAGCAAGTTAAAAGAGGGGTGGCCAAACAAGAACACTACGCAGGAAGCCAAAGAAGATTGATAAACCAACACAGAACTGGTGTCGTTAGCCGCTATACTCTGCTGAGGAAGGGGATCCGAGCACTTAGGGACTGAATGTTTCGATGTGCAATGAGGATGATCTGTCGACTAACTAACTAACTAATGTTAGTTAACACATGTTAAAACAGAAAATATGCCAGGGATTCTGGTTGGTGGACATAATATAAATAAATAACTTACGTTATGCTGACGACACCGTCTTGATAGCAACAAGTCAGAACGACCTACGGGAAATGATAGACAGTGGTTGTAGAAAGTGATAGGTGGGCCTTAGTTTGAATAATAGAAAGACAGACGTTATGGTGATATCATAGACATAGATTGTGCCTAAATGTGCAACTAAAGTAAATAACGTTATTTTGGGGCAAGTACAGAAATTAAGATATCTAGGCACATGGATAACACCAGGTGCAAGATACGTCACTGGGATACGGAGCAGAACAGGACAAGCAAAAACTGCATTCTATCAAATGACGAACGCTTTGTGCAATAAGTAATTGTCCTTGAAAGTCAGAAAAAGAGTTCTTGCATTTTACATAGAACCAATTTTAACATCCGGCTGCGAATCCTGGGCAATTAGTAAACAGGCGAAAACATCAACGGAAGCCTTGGAGATGTGGTTTTGTAAAAGAATGTTGAAAATAATTGGACAGCTAAAATGAGTGATATGGACATTTTTAGGTAAGCTAAGTCGCAAACAAAGACAACTTATAGCAAACAAATACAACTTATCACAAACATTAGAAAGATGCAGTCATAATTTTCTTGGCCACATTATGAGAAGATAAATCTGGAACATGTTATAAAAGCCGGAAAGATAGATAGGGGAAGACAGCTTGAGAAGATTCTTGACATGCACTGGATGATGATGATGATGATGATGATGATGATGATGATGATGATGATGATGATGATGATGATGACGCTGAAATTAGAGCCTTTGAACTTAAATCTTACAGAGGGGAGGAAAATTACTAACATTCTCAAAGATTGAACATCAAAGAAAACTCATACACAACAACGTGTCTCAGAAAATGAAACCTGACTGGCACCTTGCCGTCTTGGCAGACGATAGTTTGTAAAATGGAGTTATAACTCTCCATAGCACAAAGCCTGAGCTGAATTTGTAGACCGTGTGTTGTCCATGCAGCATGATCCCTCTCTCGGCCTGCTTAGTTTAATCCAGAGGAAAGTTAACACCAATAAATCTGGAACAAGACAAGCTGCAGAAGCTGCCGGATCAGTAAAGAGATTAGTTTTACCTTTCCTCTGGCGTAAACTAGGCAGGCCGAGAGAGGCATCATGCATAATGGGCAACACATGGGCTCTACGATTCAGCCCAGGCTTTGTGTTATGGAGAGGTTAGTTAGTTAGTTAGTTAGTTAGTCGACAGATCATCCTCATTGCACATCGAACCATTCAGTCCATAAGTGCTCGGATCCCCTCCTCAGCAAATCCCGCAGCGTGTAGCGGCTAACGACGCCAGTTCTGTGTTGGTTTATCAATCTTCTTTGGCTTCCTGCGTAGTGTTCTTGTTTGGCCACCCCTCTTTTAATTTGCTGCTCTCGCAGTCTGGCCATTGTTGTAGATTCACAGTCATCACTTGGTTCTCGCAAAAGTCTTACTTCTCGTAGAGCATTCAGAATGTCGGCCTGGTCCATGGCGCGTCCGCCCTCCACAGTAGCCTCACCTGCGAGCTTGTCAGCCCGCTCATTTCCTTGTACTCCCGCATGCCCTGGCACGAAGATGAAACTAATCTTTGCCAGTCGAGACCGCTCCAGAGGCAGCAACCATTCTCTTCGGATCGACCCCTCCTCTATGGAGAGGTAAAACCCCATTCCTGGTCTCGGTCATAGGTTGCAGTTATTATGCCTTTTTTAAGCACAACATAACAAACTATCGTCTGTCAAGACGGCAAGGCGCCAATCAGTAACAGTAGTATCAGTTCAGGCTCTGCTAGTTATCGAGTTTCGTAATCATGCTTAGCCAGAGGACGTTGTCCTCTCCTACACACGTCTATGCTGGATGTCTCTCAGGCAGCCGGTCTGTACAAGCTTACCCATCGTGTGTGTTCTTTCTCTGATTCGGTTCAGTTCAGATTCTCATCATTGCACCCAGGACACCTCTTTGGATCCAGCAATCTCCTCTGCAGTAAATACATCCGCGTTGAGCGACTGTGTCAGGCCGGTGTTGACTGACGAGCCTACCCGTGCGCCTGGTGTATTGTTCTTCCCTGTCCCTACACATCTTCAATGTGAACGCTTGTATACTGCCTACTGATAATGACCCTACTCCTCGTTTCGCAGTCCAGACGGCGGTGTGATACTGACCATCACCCATCGAGTGTTAACTGGTCTATAAAAAGACGGTTTTAGCACCATATGCCCAATGCTCGTTGATGTATGTAAAATAAGGTCTTTTTCATTATTTCTTTCGTTTACTTTACTATCCCTCGTCTGCTAAAAATTGTTCACTTTCATCATCCTCATCAGCGTCATGGTGAGGCATAGTTGATGCTCCAGCGCCCGATCGGTGGCACTGGATAGTGTCATTCCATGTGACTTTGCAATGTCTTTGATGTCGTCAATCCATTGTCTTCTGGGGCGTCCTCTTGCTCTCGTAACGACAGTCTTTTATGTAATGCCAGTGCTGGTAGTTGATGATGTTGCATTCTGACGAGATGACCAAACCATTTGACCTTCTCTCTTTCAATATGTGTGGCACAAGTTGTTGATCCCACTGTCTGTCTGACATCATTTCTTATTCGGTCTCGGAAAGTAAAGTTGGCAGCTCTCATAAAGCATCTCATCTCGCAAGTGTTGATTTTGCGTGAGTGTGATTTGGACAATGCCCTAGTGACATTGGTAGCATAGGGTTTGGTGTGAATGTGCTATTTATTATCTATCGTTTTGCAGGAATGCGTAGATTTGGATGTTTCAGTATGGTTGATAGTTGATATATAAGCGCACTGTTATAACCGCGTGAAATGGGCTTTCATGTTGCAAGCTATTCCCAAGCCACCACATCTATCTATGTCGTAGTCTCTCTCTCTCTCTCTCTCTCTCTCTCTCTCTCTCTCTCTCTATCTCTCTCTCTCTCTCTCTCTCTCTCTCTCTCTCCATCCCATTCCCCCAAGGATTTACACCTACCCCTATTCGGTTTATGATGATGTAACGTACAAACTAATTACGGAAACTCACGCACTTCAGCTGGAGGAACCAATTTCTTTCTTCCCCCCAACACTCGTTTCATATTTATTTTCAACACTTACAGCGGGTGATTAGCACCAGCAGAGAGCATTTACAGCAGTTTCTGGAATACTGTTCTAGACTATCAATCACGGATGTTACATCATGTTGTTCGCGGAACATGGCTGAACCGGTTAAATGGTTCTAACTACACAGAGCATATGTAGGGTTTAGTTTGGTTTAGTTTAGTCGATGGATCAACATCACGGTACACGGGTGTAACCCATAAGTGCTCCGTTCTCCTCCTAACGCGAACCTGAGTCTGGAGAAACTCAGCTCAGTGCACGAACTCCGTAGCACCGGCGAGGATCCTGAAATACTTTGGGTAGATTTTTAACTCGAAATTTTGCCCGGGCAGCGCCGTTAGGCTACTCTTTTTCGATTTGCAACTGCCAAGGGATTTTTTATGTGCCCAACAATACACACAGGCGTCCGATCTCACTACCCAGAGACCAGGGGAAATGTTATTACTAGAAGGCCAGGCGAAAAAATCGCGGTCCTCACCGGGGCTTGAACCCGGGACCTCCAGCATTCGAGGCGGACACCATACCTCGAGACCACACAGCCTCCTTAGAGCCCCCTTAGGGGCATATATTTAAAAAAAATGTGTTGCGTATCCCTTACGGGACGTTGCAGTCAACACCAGCATTTTTTTCAGCTGCTGTTGATGTACTAGGCAAGTGTTACGCTCAGTAGTTTGCCATTGCTTTCTGAACGACCGGCCCCTATACCTTTTTCGGAAAAATCAGCACCGCCGTGTTTCGAACCCGGGTATACGGGCTCACAAACCGCGTTCGCAAGCTCTTAGGCACAGAGACCGATATATATATATATATATATATATATATATATATATATATATATATATATATATATATATATATATATATATATATCCAGTAGTTGACACGGTCGAAAGGATAAGGGCACTCTGGCTCTTAAACTCCCGGTGCGCCGATGACGGGGCATGGGGTTCATTCCATATACCGATTAGTTGTATTTAAACGTTGATTTCTCATTTAGAAAGCAATGGCAAACAACTGAACGTAAATTTGCCTAGAATATCAACTAGGGTTGATCGCAACGTCTGGCAAACAACATGAACAAACACATAAGTAAATAAATATCTACCTGCACGCATGCACACACACACACATGGCCCAATGTCAGGTATTTCTTTTAGAGTGGAGTGTTAGGCATTCATGTATTTTAGGCCACGGCATACGATTGGGTGACCAGTTCTCTGTAACTTTATTTAAAGCGCGCGCGCGCACACACACACACACACACACACACACACACTATAGAATACACACACCAAAGAAAAGGTAGCCCCATAACAACTACAACTACGATAAGCAGACAAGCTGAGAAACATCCAGTGAACATGTGGTTTCTGAAAACAATTCACAGTATACCATTGAGAGACATGCACACACGAGCAAGACAAGGCCTACACTATACAAAATAAAAACCGTTCACTGATTCAAGAAATTAGGCGTAGATAGGCAAGATTATGTTGGGTAGGAGAAGAAATAAACTAGAAAATGTAGTGACAACTATCAAGATTGATAGGAAGAGAACATATGGAAGGCAAAGAGATAAATATCTGCATGGCTTTACCACAGGGCATAATCAAGACCAGAACTCAGACCTGATCCATGGCTCTGGTGATTGTGTGAGATGGCGATCCATGACCGCCCACGCTTATCAGCATGTCACTTGATGACGCTACATATCTCCGCTATTTTCGTTTACCTGGTATGTCCTCCAACCAATCAATCAACCAGTTGCCGTGTCCACAATGAAGTTGGCTGCAATAGATCTCCAAAACTGTCTCTCGTCCTGACTATAATGTAAGAGTGGTGTTCTTCCATCTCTTGATGTTATCTGATCACTTGTATTGTTGTCTACCTCTTGCTTGCCTCCCTCAGCATCCCCCTCCAGTATCGTTGTTATAAGAGTATTATGTCTTTTAACGTCGCCGAAATATTTCACTTGCCTCTTTTTTATTTCTTTATCAACTTTCTTTTCCTTCCCAATTTTTCTGGAACCTCCGTATTTGATTGTTTTTGTTTCCATGAAATACGACATATTATTCTGTACATCCACATCTCCAGGGCCTCTAATCGACTTTCTAGTTGCTTGTTCAATGTCCAATCTTCCGCGTCTTACAGTAGTGTTGAATATGCGTAACATTTGACAATTCTCATTTTTAATGCGTTGTTAATCTCTCTAGATATTAATACTAATTTTACGCTGCTGAAAACATTTTTGGTCATTCCTGTTCTCTTTCTGATTTCTATTTCACTTCTGCCATCATCTGTTATTACATGTCCAAGACAGCATGTCCTCCATATAAGGCCAATATCTCCCTTCTAACACTTCCTATGCCTTGCTCCATACATTTCATTTGTCGTCCCTTTGTTCTTGATGTTTAATACACTCTTAGTAACGCCTGCAGTCGTTTGTTTTCTACTGTCCCTGATATTGATACTGCCAGTGCTTATCCATGCAAAAACGATTTCCACATTTGCGTTTCGGCGCCAAGTGCGATGTGACCAAACGAGACTATCAATCTTCCCAGCTTCATTAAATTAAAATCCCCGTGTGCTGTACAAGACACTAATCTCGTAATAATAAAACTCGGGGCAGTGAGTGGTGGCAGACGTAAATACCCCCAGCAAATAACTCACATGGACTCTGGCTGTCACTGACGGAATAATCTCGCGAGTTGTCCCACTTTCTATAAATGTTGTATGCCGGCAAACGTCCAACACGTCTATTTCAATATAAAACAAGAAAATCCATTTTCATTATGTGAACCCGGCCGGCTACAGGAAATTTGAAATTTTAACTGCGAAATGAGATCGCTTCAACAACTTCGTATTTAATGGTGATACCAGTAAGGGGGAAAAAATGGAATGAAATGGGCCAGAAATATGATATGGGGATTTTACCGCACCGCTGTGCAAACATTCAGACATGGATGTCAGCACGGTGTGGGCAAGGTAAAAGGAAAGCTTCTTCAGATATAATTATTATCTCGGTGAAAGCAGCGCAACCCTGGCTCGACAAATGAGGTGTTGGTGGGAACAGGATGAGATACTGGTGTTGAAACGGTGGGAGATGTTAGTTGGTCGACATATTATGATCATCAGGGGACCGAGTGGTCTCGAGGTACGCTGACCGCCTCAAGTGCAGGAGGTCCCGGGTTCAAGCCCGGGTGAGGGTCGGGATTTATTCAAGTGGACTTCTAGTAACTAAATGTCCCCTGGCCTCTGGGTAGTAAGATCGGACGCCCTTGAGTGTTGTTGCCAACGTAAAAAAAATCCCTTGGCAGTTGGAAATCGAAAAAGAGTAGTTTAACGGCGCCACTCAGGCAAAGTTTCAAGTTAAAAACCTACCCAAAAGTATTTCAGGATCCTCGCCGATACTACGGAGTTCGTGCACTGAACTGAGATTCTCCTGATTAAGGGTTGAGTTAGAAGTAGAACGGAGCACTTATGGGTTACACCCGTGTACCGTGATGTTGATCCCTCGACTAGACTAAACATGATCATTGCACATCGAAACATTCAGCCTATAAGTGATCGGCGTTGAAAAGATGGGAGACCTTAGTTGGTCTACACATTATGATCACTGCACATCGAAATATTCTATGATCACTGCCCATCGAAATATTCAGTCTATAAGTGATCGGGTCCCCTTCTCAGTGTTTCCCTAAGCGTGTAGCGGTCGGTGATACCAGTTCTCTGATGTTTTACTATCCCTCTTTGACCTCTTGCATTGCGCTTTTGTTTGGCGTTAAAACTGTTGGCTTGATGTCCTTGCTGTGTAGTAAGAGAGAAAATAGATAGAGAGTTGACTTACCTCCAGCCTGACAACATGGTCCTGCGGGTTATCTATCAGCCATCGGGCTAATGTGCCAGGTGATGTCCGATTGGTTAAAACGATGCTGTTTTTGGTGCTGCCACACCAAGCCACGAAGAGGTCTCTAGAATAGCCACACTGAAGGTCCGGTGTGCTTGCCAGGACAACCTGGTATAGAAGGAAGTCAACTAGATATTAGAATGAATTCATTACCATATGTCAGTTAATCATGTGTGGATCAAGGACCTGGTATAGAAGCAAGTCAACTAGATATTAGAATGAAATCACATCACTAAATGTCAATATGTGTATCGAGGACCTGGTATTTTCCGTAAATATGACATCAATAATATGGTAGCAAATGTGCAAGAAATTCCTGATTTCTTCATCAGGTTCATAAGACATCACTGTTCGCGCTTATTCAAATGAAAACGTGCATTGTTAGTTAGTTAGTTAGTTAATTAGTTAGTTAGTTAGTTAGTTAGTTAGTTAGTTAGTTAGTTAGTTAGTTAGTTAGTTAGTTAGTTAGTTAGTTAGTTAGTTAGTCGAGGTTCCAACTTCACGGCAACGGGTCGTCCCCATTATGCTCCGTTCCTGTGCCAGTGAATATCACACAAAATGCTCCCCGCTGTCCAATGTGAAAAGTGGAATACACAGGAGTCTCGGCAATCCAACAGTCCGCACAGGAACACTGTGCATAATGCCGCCGCCAGAATGCCAACATAAAATTAATCCACGAAAACCACAGTTCATCGTAGATGGACTCGGCAGTCACCAGAAAGACCTCGCTGACCCGGGTTTTCTCACATGGCTCGGTCTTTTACCGCAGGGCGACCCGTCGAAAGTGTCCATAAAGCACGAACTCCGCAGCTTCAGCGCCGACTCCCGGGAGTCTCCTGAAAAATGCACTCGTGAACAGAAAAGGCAACTCAGTCAATTCAGCAACAGCGGGTAGCCATTGTTCCGAACATGCAGGTCACTGTACAGGACAGATGTAAAAGCATTCCCAGCTCAGTGTCGCCCACGCACTCACGCAGTAGCAGGGACGGAACTATGTACTACCAATCCGTAGCTGCAAGCATAAATACGCCACAGGCCTTAACGGTTCAATGCCTTACCGCCATGTTAGCGACCGGAAGTCCTGTGCTGTGTTACAGTAACTGTCTCTACAACTATCCGTGGATTGTACGTGGATTGTATCTTTGTTAACACGTGTAATATATGATGAAACAGCCAGTGAGCTATAGTAATCAACTGTTGATGAATGAAGACAAAATTGGCTAACTCGGATTATTAAAAGTATTATTCATGGAATGTATCACAGACAACAGAAGTCATCATGACAGAATGGATAAGTGACCTCGCTCTTAGACTTCCGGTGCGCTGTTGCCAAGGCAGTGGGTTTAACCTCCGTTGGACTAAAATGTTGATTTCTCGTCCCTGATTTGAGTACATAAATTACAAGTACCTCAGAAGTCGGGTTCGCCTGATGACGAAGGACACTGGTAATAGGGAAAGCTAATTGGCAAGCACAAATCAGCCCAGTGCTCTAGAAGTAATAGCCCTTGTAAGCTCTACGACTGAGTTCGGACCAGCTTAAAATGGGCATCGGGACATGGCTTGGGAAGTAAAGGTGACCTGTGTGATATTGATCACATCTCCCATGGATACAAATATGTTTCCGGCAGGGTATGCCCAGGACGACTTAAAGCACGTAAAGGCGTTATTTTCTTATTTTATGTGTATATACACAATGCTCATACAACGTAACGTACACAACCAGTTGAGTACAGTAAATACACAAATTACTATCTAAAACTAGTCTAGTGCACTAGAAGTAATAGCACGTGAATAGACTACGCTTGAGTTTAAAGCTAGTGAACAAATAAACAAACAAACAAAACCACTCACACGCTCACTCACTCACTCACTCTCTCGCTCACACACACACACACTCTCACTCACACAATCAACCATGAGGAAACCAGCAGCGCTAATTTGCCATGCTTAAGTTCATGGGCGGTCATAACCATAGACATATGATGTAAAAGAAGTCTCATTCAAACATTCAATAATTGGTGCCTGCGCAGAAGATATGGGCTAAAATTGGTCAGGCCGAATCACTATGGAGAGATATAAACAAATGCCAGCGAGTTAAGAGGCGGAGAAAGGATTCTAGTGCGGGATAGGACATACATTGAGACAACCTGTTCATAGTGTACTTAGGGAGTAGTTGCTCTGGATCTAACAGGGCAACAGGAATAGAGGGAGACATAAAAACATGCAGGACATAGAGACATTGGTGAATAATATGGGGAGGGTATAGAGGAAGATGCAGGAGATGGTAAGATAGGACGGATTGGTGTCGGTTGAGGGAATATGGTCCACTGGGGATAGAGGAGGAGGAAGAGGAGGAGGAGGAGGAGGAGGAAGAGGAGGAGGAGGAAGAGGAGGAGGAGGAGGAGGAAGAGGAGGAGGAAGAGGAGGAGGAGGAAGAGGAGGAGGAGGGAGAGGGGGAGGAGGGAGAGGAGGAGGGGAGGAGGAGGGAGAGGAGGAGGAAGAGGAGAAGAAGAAGAAGAAGAAGAAGAAGAAGAAGAAGAAGAAGAAGAAGAAGAAGAAGAAGAAGAAGAAGAAGAAGAAGAAGAAGAAGAAGAAGAAGAAGAAGAAGAAGATGATAATGATGATGATGACAGATAGCCTCACGGGAGTCACCGTAGCGCCATGGCCAGCATGCTTGCCTGCCAGCCTAATGGTAATGTGTTGGAATCCACACCGAGGTGAGGACGTTGGTGTTTACTTGAACTGAACTTCCAGGACGACTCAACCTACACTAGATATCAGAACATATTCCGGGCAGTGAAGGTGGTCGGTGTGGTATATACCACAACTCTCATCGATTGACAGATAACACTATGAACCCAGCACCATATTCGCAATATGATTCAAGTCATGTACAAGGGGCCATTTACCCTGAACACGGGAGGTCACGTGGCAGATACTTTAATTAGGGTTAGGAGCCTTAGGCGCATATACTACACCAGGAATAATGAGCAATTGGTCAGTTCTGTATGTCTGTCTTTCCGGGTACACATTTTATGATGATGAGCCCATTTTATGATGATGAGCCAACTTCACACCGGTTATCATTATATTCATCGAATACCTCATTGATTGGTGACGTCCTTGAGTGTTGATGATGACGGTAATCATGATGTGATGATGACTGTGATGTGAGTCTCTGTGGCGAAGTGGTCAAGCCGTTTGACTCGCGCTCCGAAGGTTGTCGGTTGGATTCCTGGCCACGTCCTTCGGTACACGAGTTACATTTTTCGGAGACTCCTGTGGGTCGTCGCTAGAGCTACGGAGTCCGTGCTTTGTGCGACGCTTTCCGCGCTGCGGAAAGAGACCAAGCCATATGGGATAAAACCCGGTGCAATGATGTCGACCCTGTCGACTTTTAACCGACTTTTTAAGGTAATCATGATGCCGTTGTTGATAATAATTATGGTGATAATAACGATTACAGTAATGATGGTAATAATGATGATGACGGTGATGGCGATGATGGTGATAATTATGATGATAAAAAGAATGGTGATGATGATGATGATGATGATGATGATGATGATGATGATGATGATGATGATGATGATGAAGGTGATTTAGAAAAAAAATAGTTCGCTCGCTTTGAACTCGAGCTTAGTCAACACTGGGCAGATTTTTTTGCGTATGATGATGATGGTGGTGGTGATGTGAATTTTAAAACATCGCTTCGATGCGGGTTTGAACCCTACAACACCGTCAAGACAGGCAAGCGTCAATCCCAACGCCATCACGGTTCCCGTGCGCAGCTAGTAAATGATATAAACTGCATATTTCAAAACTCCTGATAATGTTAAAATGACTATTTGGTCCAAACTGGCACAAGAAGATGCAGTTGAGACAGATAGTGTTAAGTCAAATGGAAACACGACTGAGGAGCAGCAAGGATTCAACCAAAACCCTACAATAAAAGCATCAAACGCACGATTAATGGCAAGGTATGGAGTGAGTAAATACACACATCCGTGTGAGGCAAAACACACATACACGTGTCTTGTAGCAAGAGTTAAAGGCACATGAACAAGAGGTAAACGGCGATGCAAGTGGGAAGTATTCAATGGGTGGGCCAGCAGCCTGCCAGAGTTTGTGTGTGTGTGTGTGTGTGTGTGTGTGAGAGAGAGAGAGAGAGAGAGAGAGAGAGAGAGAGAGAGAGAGAGAGAGAGAGAGAGAGAGAGAGAGAGAGAGAGAGAGAGAGAGAGAGAGAGTTGGCAATCCATTGGAGTCAACCTTCATTTAGGAGGCGGAACTTGTATGGTTGACTGATAAAATGTGAATACGAACATATTGATCTCTCTCCACAATCCCTGTCGTTCATTAACAAAGCCATTTCTTTTATTCGCTACACACAACATACACAAACGTAGTCTGCAACATTTGAATTCGAAAGTCTGAACAGATCTTTCAAACTGCGCTAAGAGTCCGCCTTCACAATCATACAAAAGAACAGATAAAAGAGGACAGGGTAAGTACAACATCAGAGATTTGAATGTAGACTTTAACGCCCCAATCAGGAATCTTAAGACGTGCAATTATTCTAGTGGTTCGCTGGAATTCAATCCAAGAAGTGTCCTATAATTTGTTTCTTATACGGATATGTGTATTGGCCAGACGGTAGTGCCAAAATTGAAAGGCTGGGACATAGCTCTGCATGCATTACACTATTGTAACTGAAAGCTGCTGTGGCGTTTGAAAGCAGAGATAGCAAATTAGATTCCTTTCAAGAAATAACTTCGCGACAGGATCACTCGTAAAGAAGAGTCCCAAAGGATGCCGATTTGACAGCTGGTAGGTTCCGTGTTAGCAGTTATTGCAGGTTGAGTATGATTTGTGACTACTGCAGATCAGAAACAGTCTGTGTAAATAAGAGGAAAGAATGATCAGGTGATTTCCCTTGATGGAGTAGTGCAGTGGTTCTCAAGCGATGAGGACCCCCCCCCCCTAGGGGGAATTTTGGGGTTTCCGGGGGGGGGGGGGTGGGAAATGAAGATTATTTCAAGATCGCGTTAATACAAGAAACCGATTACTTGATACTGTTTTTCCCTTCATACTTTATGGTTCTGTACGTATCACCCTTCTGAAATTCATTTTATAACGTAAGTAGATCCGCAAATCACGTTTTATGTAGATGTTCTAGACTTGTTTTAGTATGTGCTATTAAATTTAGCTTCAATTATTACGTATACTGTGTAGGGGCGGGGGGGGGGGATGTTTAGGGAGGAAATACGAAAGGGGGGGGGGGAGAATGACGTTCTAAAAATATGGTGAGGGGGGATAACGTCCTAAAAATATGGTCCCTCAAAAAAGGTTGAGAACCACTGGAGTGGTGGTTTCCTTCCCATTTCAGGACTACTAATAATTAGTAATACAAAACTGCTTACGGGCATTAAGGAACAAGCTTTCAGGAGCCGCTCATAGAAGAATGGGGGTAAGAATTAGAGACTAGAGGACGCCCTAGACAACATAACAATTGGAACTATAGTTACCGACAGGGATTCCAACCTGTCACCTCTAAATGACGACGGCGCCTCGCTGCAGGAGCAAGTGTACTTAGAACAATCTATAGCATTTGAACGTGAAAATATGGATCTCTCTCCCCTGTCTTTTCTATATACTTACAGGCACTAACACAGACGAAGGACAGATATACAGAAAGGCGAGAAACTGGGTAGAATTATAAGTAGGCCGGTAAATTGATAGTTAGTCTGGCAGCTTTTACGTATGTAGGTGACCAAATTGGTAAACTGGCGTGCAGTTTGGTAGCTTAGTTAGGTAGACACACTTAGTTAGTTAGTTAGTCGACAGATCATCCTTACCGCACATCGAACCATTCAGTTCATAAGTGCTCGGATCCCCTCCTCATCAAATCCCGCAGCGTGTCGCGGCTAACGACACCAGTTCTGTGATGGTTTATCAATCTTCTTTGGCTTCCTGCGTAGTGTTCTTGTTTGGCCACCCCTCTTTTAATTTGCTGATCTCGCAGTCTGGCCATGGTTGTAGATTCGCAGTCATCACTTGGTAGACACACTGATTCAAGCGAGTGTATGAACAGAACATATTATGACAACTGGAAAGATTTGTGCAAAGAGAGATAGGGGAAGACAGCGAAAAAAACATCCTGACAATCTTGTTTCACGGCAAGGAAGGGAGTCAGCACACGAACTGATACATGCCGTTGGAGATCATGAGATGTGGAGACGCATGATCGCCCTCGCCAGTCAGCAAATCACTGGATGATGACAGGATTGGTAGGTTAGTTAGTTAGTTAGTTAGTTAGTTAGTTATTAGTCGACAGATCATCCTCATTGCACATCGAACCATTCAGTCCATAAGTGCTCGGATCCCCTCCTCAGCAAATCCCGCAGCGTGTAGCGGCTGACGACGCCAGTTCTGTGTTGGTTTATCAATCTTCTTTGGTTCCTGCGTAGTGTTCTTGTTTGGCCACCCCTCTTTTAATTTGCTGCTCTGGGAGTCTGGCCATTGTTGTGGATTCACAGTCATCACTTGGTTCTCGCAAAAGTTTTACTTCTCGTAGAGCATTCAGAATGTCAGCCTGGTCCATGGCGCGTCCGCCCTCCACAGTAGCCTCACCTGCGAGCTTGTCAGCCCGCTCATTTCCTTGTACTCCCGCATGCCCTGGCACGAAGATGAAACTAATCTTTGCCAGCCGAGACCGCTCCAGAGGCAGCAACCATTCTCTTCGGATCGACCCCTCCTCTATCCTCTTGATCATGTTCATTGAGTCGCTAAGGAAACAAGCCCTAGTGAATGTCTGTGTCTCGAGCCATGTTATTGCTTTACTTACTGCCATGACTTCCATGGTCAGGCTACTTGTGGTTTCAGTGAAAGCACCAGAGGCCTCCTTCACAATTCTCCCTCCGGCCAGAGCTGTAAAGGCCCATGAGCTTCTCACATGTCGGGCGACCGACCCATCTGGCGTAGATGACCGCGTCCACTGTCTAGCGAATTCTCGAAAATCAACGCTTGTACTTCAGCCTCCACAGCAGCCGGATTTTCTTGTCTGCATTTCCTATCTAGTTGGATGCAAACTGAAAAGGATGGCAGAAGTCTGTTGGCACTTGCACCCACTCCTCGCCAGGTTCTAAGTCCTCAAGTGAACACACCTGTTGAAGGATGTCTTCGGCTTGACCCATCCACGACCGTCTTCTTTTTAACCTGCTGTCCTTCACCTTCCTAATTTCACTATGCAGTGGATGTTGTGTGTTTGCGTTAACTCTGAGGTAGGCGCGTGCCCTGCAAACTTGTATTCTCTCTTCATGGTAGGAAAATCAAGAAGGTAGCGCATAGCCCTGCATGCTGTATCTCTTGTACATCCAAGAATAATGCACATAGCTTCATTCTGTATCCTTTCCATCCTTTCTATCTGCTTATGGCTGAGAGTCAGGATTGCCATTGCATACTCCAAAACAGACATGACCAGCCCCTCGTACAGAAGACATAGATGGCGCTGCTCACAGTTTGCTGCCGCCATCCACCCCGCATCGCTGCCAAACCCCGCTTGGCCTTTGTTATCACCTGGTCTATGTGCACATTATAAGCAAGGCTTCGATCAAACCGTATCCTAGGTAATTCATTGCCTGCGTATTTTCCACCGTCTCTGAAACACAGCATTACAGTTGGTGTTGGAGTGTTGACAATAAGATTATTCAACGAGAACCAAGTCACTGTTGCCTTTGTTGGGTTGACCATTGCCCCAGCTTCATCACACCAAGTACTTATGCGATTGAGTTCGGTTTGTAGTTCCACAGCAACCTGCTCTCTATCCTTACCCTGACGATACACTAAAACATCATCGGCATATGACAATGTCCTGCCAGGTCCAGTGATCTGCTCACTGGTAGGTTAGTAGGTAACTTAAATACGATAACCTGACAACCAGAGTAAATTTCAGAAGGAAGACGAGACAGCATGGATGAATAAGTCAGCATATTTTCTTAGAATCTAGCCGCCTTCCTCCTAATCGCCAGGTCACCCTAACCACCAGCTGGACTTCTGAAAGACTCGTTTAGCGGCTCGGTTAAACACCCGAGACGGCAGTAACGAGCTGTCAAACTAACCCCTTCTGCAAGCCATCTGGAGTCACGATGTATCAGTTAATCAACAGTGTCTCACGCGCCGATAACAAACATACATTAAATTATACTTGCACACACAAATACGAAACCAAGTGCCTGATTCGTTAGAGTATATTCAATTTTCTTCTGAATCGTCTACGTACAGCATAGGTTTCGTGGGTAGGTACGGCGTATCTACTAGACTCTAGACCAGTGGTTCTTAGCCTTCTTTGGCCCATACACCCCTTCACCATATGCTCAGAATGTCATCCCCCCTTTCGTATATCCTCCCTATAAATCCACCCCCCCCCCCCCCGCCCTGCACAGTATAAGTAAAAATGGAAGGTAAAATTAATAACACATACTAGAACAAGTATAGACGTCTATAGAAACTTGCGGGTCAACTTACGTTATAAAACGAAATTCAGAAAGGCGAGAAGTACAGAACAGTAAAGTATGGAGGGAAAAACAATATCAAGTAATCGGTTCTTGTATTAATGCGATCTTGAAATAATCTTAATGCCCCCCCCCCCCCCCCTCACCTCCATGGAAACCCTAAAATTCCCCCGTGGGGGAATTTCCCACCGGTTGAGAACCACTGCTCTAGACTAACAGAGCTGTGTTCAAATGCGGATTGATCTTTTTTCCCCCTCCCTTTGCATTCGCTCGCTTTGAACTCAAACGTAGTCCATACGGGTACTACTACTTCCAGCGCACTGAATTGATTTTTGCGTGTGGACTAGCTTTCCCTATTACCAGAGTCTCTCGCCATCAGATGATCCCACTCCGACTTCTGAGGTACTTGTAATATACGTGCCCAAGTCAAAGGCGAGACGTCAACATTTCAGTCCAACTGACCGGTGTCGGTGTTGAACCTGCTACCTTGAAATAAGCACACCGGAAGTTTAAGAACGAGCGCTCCAATCAATTCGGCCATGCTGGCCTCCCTGTTCTCACCCCTCCCGTCCCTTCCCTTGCCACAAGGGAATCAACCAATCAAGTCTTGTCTTTAAATGGTCGTAATATATGTAGGCCCCGCATTACGGTCTGATGTGTGTGTCTTTGATAACTGACTAATGCTTGGTAAATACATATTTCTGAAACCCGTGCTGCTATTTAAATGAAGAGAACAAGTCCCGCGGCAGGAACCTTTTGTGGGTGTGTAATCGCATGTCGGAGGCCTGAGTACACGGGGGGATGTGTGTCCAGTATTTCCCTGCCGGGATACGCGGCCAGTGCAAGTATCGAACTCCCGTCCGGCCGCGCCCATGCCTTTGTCAGCTAACCCACTAATCAATACCGAAATGACGTCTACTATTTCAATGGTACGATGCTGGTGCAATTACAGTACATGACATTATTTTGTGGCAAGTGCAGAAATTCAGATATCTAGGCACATGGATAAAATCAGGTGGGAGATGCATCACTGAGATACAGAGCAGAATAGGACAAGCAAAAATTGCATTCTATCAGATGAAGAACGTTTTGTGCAATAAGTCCTTGTCCTTGAAAGTCAGGAAAAGAGTTCTTGCATGTTACATAGAACCAGTTTTAACATACAGCTTCGAGTCCTGGACAATTAGTAAACAGGCGAAACATATTATTCGAAGCCTTGGAGATGTGGTTTTAAAGAAGAATGCTGCAAATTAGTTGGACAGTTAAAAAGAGAAATCGGGATGTTTTAAGGGAAGCTGAGTCCCAAAGACAACTTATCACAAACATCAGAAAGAGGCAGTCCTCGTTTTTTGGCCACGTTATGAGAGGACAAAAACTGGAACATGTTGTGACAACCGAAAAGATGTGCGGAAAGAGAGATAGAGGAAGACAGCGTGAAAAGATTATTGACAGTCTTGTGTCATGGCACAGAAGGGAGTCAACACACAAATTGTCCATGATGTCGGTGATCGTAATGTGAAGAGAAGCATGATCGCCCACGCCAGCCGGCAAAGCACTAGATGATGATGATAATGCTAATTCTGTCCTTATTCCATTGTTGTGTTCTCAGGTGGATGATAAACATGGCTAATGGAGCACACTTGCTCCTACAGGAGCGGACAGGTTCGAATCCTGGTGTATAGCTTCCAATGTTTATGCTGTTTAATGTGTCTTCTCGTCTCTACTCCTGTCCTCTTTTTCTATTCTCTACTCCTGTCCTCTTTTTCTATTCTCTACTCCTGTCCTCTCTTTCTATTCTCTACTCCTGTCCTCTCTTTCTATTCTCTACTCCTGTCCTCTCTTTCTATTTTCTACTCCTGTCCTCTCTTTCTATTCTCTACTCCTGTCCTCTCTTTCTATTCTCTACTCCTGTCCTCTCTTTCTATTCTCTACTCCTGTCCTCTCTTTCTATTCTCTACTCCTGTCCGCTCTTTCTATTCTCTACTCCTGTCCTCTCTTTCTATTCTCTACTCCTGTCCTCTCTTTCTATTCTCTACTCCTGTCCTCTCTTTCTATTTTCTACTCCTGTCCTCTCTTTCTATTCTCTACTCCTGTCCTCTCTTTCTATTCTCTACTCCTGTCCTCTCTTTCTATTCTCTACTCCTGTCCTCTACTTCTGTCAGTACACTTTTCTTTTTTGTTTTTTGCGTTCGCTCACATTGAACTCACGTGTAGTCCAAATATGTGCTAGAGCTTCGAGTGCACTGAAACTATATTTGCGTATGGATTAGCTTCCCATATTACCAAATTCCTCGCCATTAGTCGAACCCACTCCGACTTCTGTTCTAAGGTACTTGTAATTTATGTTCCAAAGCCAAGAAGAAGACATGAACATTTTAGACCAACTGACCGGTGTAGGGGTTGAACCCGTTACTTTGGCAGCAGCACACCGGAAGCTTCAGAACGAACGCTTTTACCCACTGGGCCAAGCTGACCTCCACAAATACCCATACATTAATACCCGTATATTTATTCCTCCTTGCCGCCGACCCCCGGCAGCGGTTTGCTAAAGATAGCCAATTTTGAAAGCCGCAGACGTCAAACCTAGCCAAGTGTCATTCTCCAGCAGGTGTTCTCGGGCTGTGATTTCCGCCCCGCGGTGATACTGGCGTGTTGATGTCCACAACCTTAAGTAGAAAACTGACGTTAAAGAGGCCAGAATGAGCCGGCTTTCACTTGGCTAGACGTGCTCACCCCACCACCTCTTCTGCCCATTGCTTGCTGTCTTCTTCTGTTTGTCACTCGGTGTGAAGAATTAAGCAGGACCCCGTGGTTTGCAGACACATGCAGGAACCTGTGGGTAGGTGAAGAGTTAATGGGTTTCAACACTGACTTCTCGTTCACAAAGCAATAACCAGCTAAGCTGTTGCATGTTCTTTGCAGGACGTTACTATCAACCCCACCTCCGAGTTGCTTTTCTAAGCTAGTTGACGTTCGGTAGTTTGCCGTTGCTTTCTGAACGGGAAGTCAAACGCATTAAGATAGGCCATGCAGATTGCCAATGGCAAATGTTGAACGCAAAATTGTCTAGAAAAGTATCGTGTAAAGGAAATCCAACATTTAAAACACCTGCCTGTACAGTGGATTGGGACACGAAAGCAAGATAGTTTCTTCCTTCTATCCCATATTGGTACAGGGGGAGGGAGGATGGGGGGGGGGGGGGAATAGGATAGAAGAGGAAGAAGAGGAGCGACATACTTCGACAAGTGGAGACAATGCTGCGCTTGCAAGTTAGCACAGGCGGCTATCAGCTACGAGATATTAAAAAAAAACAACAACAACACAACAACAACAGCAACAACACCAAACAATAATAACAAAATAAAAGCAAAGAAACAACTTGCTATATGTCTGACAGGTAAGTATAATAGTGTGTGAGGAATGGGGGGGGGGGGGGGAGAGAGAGCGAGAGAGAGAGAGAGAGAGAGAGAGAGAGAGAGAGAGAGAGAGAGAGAGAGAGAGAGAGAGAGAGAGAAAAGAGGATTTCGCGGGTTCTATTTTCGAGTACAGCAATAAACGATCATCTCTGGAACCGACTCAACCCCCATTGGGACTCACGCAGTATCCGCCAATGATAACTGCCGGAAATGGCAACTTGTCTTTGCGGGGTAACTGGACATTTTCAGACACGTACGGGTAGAGTTGTACAAAAATAACAATAAATATGGGGCCGGGGTGGGGGTTGGTTTAAAAGACCGGATGCTCTACTCCATTACACCGGATTTCATCCCCCATGGCCCGGTCTCTTTCCGCAGAGCCGGCAACGTCTTCCTATAATATTTCTCTCCCACGTTTCACACACACTTGATCTGTCAAAGGGCAAGAGGATAGACTCCATTGCCCCGGGTTTATATCCCAAATGGCTGGGCTTTATTCCACAGAGCGGTTTACTCAAAGTGCCGAGCAGGGCGTGAAAGGAAGACGCCCGATGCCAACCAAGAAAGAATATAGGTCCATGTAGAGAAATTGACTGGCGCTAATAGAAAGAAGATAGATGCATGGAGAGATATTGACTGGCGCTAACAGAAAGAAGATAGATGCATGCAGAGATATTGACTGGCGCTAACAGAAAGAAGATAGATGCATGCAGAGATATTGACTGGCGCTAATAGAAATTAGATAGATGCATGTAGAGATATTGACTGGCGCTAACAGAAATTAGATAGATGCATGCAGAGATATTGACTGGCACTAATAGAAACAAGATAGATGCATGTAGAGATATTGACCGGCGCTAATAGAAATAAGATAGATGTATGCAGAGATATTGACCGGCGCTAATAGAAATAAGATAGATGCATGGATAGATATTGACTGGCACTAATAGAAACAAGATAGATGCATGTAGAGATATTGACTGGCGCTAATAGAAACAAGATCGATGCATGTAGAGATATTGACTGGCGCTAATAGAAATAAGATAGATGCATGCAGAGATATTGACTGGCACTAATAGAAACAAGATAGATGCATGGAGAGATATTGACTGGCACTAATAGAAACAAGATAGATGCATGTAGAGATATTGACTGGCGCTAATAGAAACAAGATAGATGCATGGAGAGATATTGACTGTCACTAATAGAAACAAGATAGATGCATGTAGAGATATTGACTGGCGCTAACAGAAAGAAGATAGATGCATGCAGAGATATTGACTGGCGCTAATAGAAACAAGATAGATGCATGTAGAGATATTGACTGGCGCTAATAGAAATAAGATAGATGCATGGAGAGATATTGACTGGCGCTAATAGAAACAAGATAGATGCATGGAGAGATATTGACTGACACTAATAGAAGCAAGATAGATGCATGTAGAGATATTGACTGGCGCTAATAGAAACAAGATATATGCATGCAGAGATATTGACCGGCGCTAATAGAAATAAGATAGATGCATGGAGAGATATTGACTGGCACTAATAGAAACAAGATAGATGCATGTAGAGATATTGACTGGCACTAATAGAAACAAGACAGATGCATGTAGAGATATTGACCGGCGCTAACAGAAACAAGATAGATGCGTGTAGAGATATTGACTGGCGCTAATAGAAATAAGATAGATACATATAGAGATATTGACCGGCGCTAACAGAAACAAGATAGATGCGTGTAGAGATATTGACTGGCGCTAATAGAAATAAGATAAATGCATGCAGAGATATTGACTGGCGCTAATAGAAATAAGATAGATGCATGGAGAGATATTGACTGGCGCTAATAGAAACAAGATAGATGCATGTAGAGATATTGACTGGCGCTAATAGAAACAAGATATATGCATGCAGAGATATTGACCGGCGCTAATAGAAATAAGATAGATGCATGGAGAGATATTGAATGGCGCTAATAGAAACAAGATAGATGCATGGAGAGATATTGACTGGCGCTAATAGAAACAAGATATATGCATGCAGAGATATTGACCGGCGCTAATAGAAATAAGATAGATGCATGGAGAGATATTGACTGGCGCTAATAGAAACAAGATAGATACATATAGAGATATTGACCGGCACTAATAGAAACAAGATATATGCATGCAGAGATATTGACTGGCGCTAATAGAAATAAGATAGACGCATGTAGAGATATTGACTGGCGTTAATAGAAACAAGATAGATGCATGGAGAGATATTGACTGGCGCTAATAGAAACAAGATATATGCATGCAGAGATATTGACCGGCGCTAATAGAAATAAGATAGATGCACGGAGAGATATTGACTGGCGCTAATAGAAATAAGATAGATGCATGGAGAGATATTGACTGGCGCTAATAGAAACAAGATAGATGCATGGAGAGATATTGACTGACACTAATAGAAGCAAGATAGATGCATGTAGAGATATTGACTGGCGCTAATAGAAACAAGATATATGCATGCAGAGATATTGACCGGCACTAATAGAAATAAGATAGATGCATGGAGAGATATTGACTGGCACTAATAGAAACAAGATAGATGCATGTAGAGATATTGACTGGCACTAATAGAAACAAGACAGATGCATGTAGAGATATTGACTGGCGCTAATAGAAATAAGATAGATGCATGGAGAGATATTGACTGGCGCTAATAGAAACAAGATAGATGCATGTAGAGATATTGACTGACGCTAATAGAAACAAGATATATGCATGCAGAGATATTGACCGGCGCTAATAGAAATAAGATAGATGCATGGAGAGATATTGAATGGCGCTAATAGAAACAAGATAGATGCATGGAGAGATATTGACTGGCGCTAACAGAAACAAGATATATGCATGCAGAGATATTGACTGGCGCTAATAGAAATAAGATAGACGCATGTAGAGATATTGACTGGCGCTAATAGAAACAAGATAGATACATATAGAGATATTGACCGGCACTAATAGAAACAAGATAGATGCATGTAGAGATACAATCACAGTCAAACAACCTTTGTCTTACTGATGGACCCAGGGCTCCTCAACGTTCGGTGATCAGCTAGCTGGTCGAGCGCCGACATGTGTCTCTACCTTAATTTCTTATGTGTTCTAGAGAGTTCTTGTCACAAACAGGCCTATATACATACAAGCATAGAGACGCGATAGGGACTTGACGAATGTATGCGATAGCTTAAAAATTGGTCCTAGATACAGACAGAAAATATATTTTTTGACAGACATACAGGCGGAGGGATGAACGGCCATGCAGATGAATAGATATTCAAAAAGGCAGACACATTAAGACAGACAGGTAGAACGAACTAACTTTATTTTCACAGGGTTAACAATTGGGCACGCAGGCCCGTATGACATTCCGCCCTTCTTCCTCTCTAGTTACATACATTATTTAATGTATATATTGCCGTTACATTAATCTACAGCATGGACAACAATATATGCAATGTGAACGCATAGGTATATGCAAAAGTCATCAATCATCTTTCCATGAGTAACTAATATTCATTACAGTTATGGTAACTGTAGTAGAACATATATAAGGATTATAATGGGAAACCTTTCATGCCACTAAGACAATTCATAAGCAAACACACGTGTATTGTATGGCGTTCACTTGGAGGTGACAGGTTCGAATCCCGGTCGGTAACTATTGCCTTCGATTTTTATACTGTCTAGTGCTTTCTCTATTCACTGCTTCTTTCCACTATCTACTTCTATAAATGGCAAACAATACATGTGTGTGTATTCAAATATAAGGAAGTTGTTATTTGTTTGTTTTATATGGTGGCCTGTAGTGTGTCGTGGGGTAGTGTTTGTGTAAGTCTATCCTAGGCTTACGGCAGATTACTGAACGTAAAATTGCCTAGTAAATTACTAATAGCCAATAAAGCCTGGGGTTGACTGCAACGTCATGAAAAAAGGGACGTGCGCTATTTTAATTATTCTTGACTTGGGGTGTATGCTATGTTTAGACTTTTGCTATGTCTAACAGTATAATTAGGTGGAAAGGAAGGCAGACAGACCGATTAGAGAGAATACACAAGACACTTAAAACTGCACAGCTGTAGGCATAATAAATTACTTGTCTATCGATACAACCAATGTTTGAGAGAAAAACAGTGTACAAGACAGACACACAGGTAGGGGGTAGGTAGGTAGGTAGGTAGGGAGGGAGAGAGAGACAGAGAGAGAGAGAGAGAGAGAGAGAGAGAGAGAGAGAGAGAGAGAGAGAGAGAGAGAGAGAGAGAGAGAGAGAGAGACAGAGAGATGAAATACGTATTAGCTTTTGATAACACTATCAAGACAGCTTTGACACTAAAAAACTCAACAAATAATGTCAGCAAAGGAAGCAGCCAATGCTGTGGAATCAATTTTTAAGACAATAACATAACTCTTGTAAAATGATCCGCTAAGCACGTTCAGTAGAGAAAAAAAAAAACACAAATTAAATTATCATCCTTCCACATCTATAACCCCCAACTCTCTCTCTTTCTCTCTCTCTCTCTCTCTCCGTCTCTCTTTTTGTGTGTGTTTTATTTTCTCTGTGTTTTTTTTTTATATCGCTCTATATTTTATTTTCTCTCTCTTCGTGTTTTACTCTCTCTCTCTCTCTTTCTCTCTCTCTCTCTCTCTCTCTCTCTCTCTCTCTCTCGCTGTGTGTGTGTTTTAATTTCGCTATTTCTCTGTGTGTGTTATTCTCTCTGTTGCTCTGTGTTCTCGCTCTCTCTCTCTCTCTCTCTCTCTCTCTCTCTCTCTCTCTCTCTCTCTCTCTCTCTCTGCGTGTGCGTTTTTTAAAAAACTTTCTGTGTGCGTGTGTGTATTGAATTCTCTCTCTCTCTCTCTCTCTCTCTCTCTCTCTCTCTCTCTCTCTCTGGTTTCTGTTTTTTTCTCTCCGTGTTTTATTATCTCTCTCACTGTGTCTGTGTTTTAATTTATCTATCTATTTGTGTGTGTGTTGCGCGCGCGTGTGTGTGTGTATTATTCTCTCTTTCACACCGTATTCTCTCTCTCTCTCTCTCTCTCTCTCTCTCTCTCTCTCTCTCTCTCTCTCCGCTTTATTTTCTCTGTATGCGTGTTTTATTCTCTTGTGTTTTATTCTCTCTGTGTTTTATTCTCTGTCTCCCCCCCCCCCCGTACTTCATTCTATCTCTCCGTGTTTTATTCTCTCTGGCTGGTGTTTTATTTTCTCTATTTCTGTGTGTGTGCGCGCGCGAGCGTGTGTGTGTGTGTGTGTGTGTGTGTGTGTGTTATTCTCTCTCTCACCCTGTGTTCTCTCACTTCTTCTTCTTCAGCGTTCCGAGCCATTGAGGTTCTTTGCTGCAAATACAATCCGTCTCCATTCGTCTCTCTGGTGGACCTTCTCTTGCCAGTCGTTGATTCCAAGTGCTTGTAGGTCTGTACATGTATTATCTCTCCACCGCCTTCTTGGTCTACCTCGGGGTCTGCGGTCATTTATTTCCTGAGTGTAAGCGAGTTTTGTTTCCCTATTATCTTCCATTCTTTCTATATGCCCCAGCCATTGTAGTCTATTAGCCTTCATGATACCAGTGATTAGCGGGGACTTAAACAGATCATAAATGTCTTTGTTACTTCTTCTTTTCCACTCTCCACTTTGTGTATCCCTAATGGGTCCAAAGATGCGTCTTAAAATTTTGTTCTCAAAGGTTTGTAACAAGGCTTCGTCTCCTTTCGTTGTACTCTAGGTTTCAGAGCCATACAGCACAACTGGTCTGATCAGTGTTTTGTATATTGTGATTTTGGTGTTACGAGATAGCGCCTTTGATTTTAGTAGATGTTGTAGTGCATAGTATATCTTATTTCCAGAGTTGATTCTAGTTTGTATTTCTTCCCTTATGATGTTGGAGCAGTTGAAGATTGTACCCAGGTATTTGTATGTTTCCGTTCTTTTAATGGTCATATTATCTATTTGTATGTGGCCAGAGTTTCTAGCCATTCCGTCTCTTGAAATTACCATATATTCTGTCTTATCTTGGTTGATAACCAGCCCCATCTGTTGGGCTTTTCCCTTTAAGTGAGTCAATATTTCCAATGTCTTTTGTTCACTTTGCCCTATAATATCTATATCATCTGCATAACCAAGCAGCTTGGATGTTCCTCCAATATCACATTCCTCCTTTACCTTCCTTACAACTTTCTCTAGAGCCAGATTGAAGAGTAGCGGCGATAGTGCATCACCCTGTTTCAAGCCAGATGTTATTTGGAAAGGGTCTGATTTCCTGCCTTTATATGTTACTATATTATAAGTATCTTCCATGCATAGTCTGGTCATGTTGATTAACTTCCTTGGTATTCCAAATTCCTGCATAGCATTCCATAGACTATTCCTATGGACACTATCATAAGCCTTTTTAAAATCCACAAAAATGTTATGGAGATCTCTTTTATATTCCCAATGTTTCTCGGCTATTTGTCGTAAGATAAATATCTGATCTATTGTTGATCTGTTTTGTCTAAAACCCGCCTGGTAGTCACCTAATATGTCTTCTGAATATGGTTTTAGTCTATTTAGTAATACTGCGGATAGTATCTTATAGCTTGTGGACAGTAGTGATATTCCTCTATAATTTCCACGTTGGAACTTGTCTCCTTCCTTAAAGATAGGTATCAATAATGACTCTTTCCAGTCATGGGGTAATTCTTCTGTCCTCCAGATTTTTATTATTAGTTCGTATAACTTTAGATGTAATACATGGCCACCTGCCTTTATAAATTCAGCAGCAATTCCATCAGTCCCAGTTGCCTTATTGTTTTTAAGTCGTGTGATTACATATAGGATTTCTTCAAATGTAGGTTCTTCAATTTGTGGTTCGCATGTTAGAACCTCTTCCTGTGGGAAAATGTGACTTGGAGCTTCACAATTTAGTAATTCAATAAAATATTCTTTCCATGTGTTGCACATTTCCTCATTGGTATTTATCATATTCCCATTTTTGTCTTTTAAACCATATGTGTTTTGTTGGTGCCCTCGTTTCATTGACTTCAGTTCTTTAAAAAATTTTCTGGATTCATTTTTCTGGTGATTAGTTTCCATATCTTTGATTATATTACTCATATATTCTCGCTTCTGCTGTCTGACTATTTTTGTAGCCTCTTTACATTCATTTCTATAATGCTCTTCCTTTTGGATGTTATTGATGTCATTTAACCATATATGTCTGGCATTCTTCTTCCTAATGACTGCTTCTTCACATTTTTGATTGAACCATCTGTTCTTTCTATGCGTGGTTAACACACCGAGACATTCTTCTGCGGTAGCCTGAATTGTATTCTTGATGTTCAACCAAGTTTGGTCAACGCTTTCCTCCAAAGGGTTTTGCAGAGTTTCAAGTTTACATTTTATTTCATCTGTAAATTTCTCTTTGACTGTAATGTCTTGCAGTTTTTCTCTGTTATATGTTGGGTGTAATCTTTGTAATTTAGTATAGAAAGCTCTCTTAAGTTTTATTTTAAATTTTGCTCCAACGAGGAAGTGGTCACTGTGGCACTCAGCTCCTCTATAACTTCTGACTTGCTGTATGTTTGATGCATTTCTGTTGTTAATTAAAATGTGATCTATTTGATTATAGGTTCTCTTGTCACATGATTTCCAAGTTTGTTTGTGTATATCCTTTCTTTGTAGTCTGGTACTGCTAATCTGCAGTCCTTTGGCTTCTGCCAGGTTGATGACTCTCCATCCATTATCATTTGAAGTTGTATGTAGGCTTTCCATACCGGCCACTTTTTTATTAGTTTGCTCTCTACCTATTTTTGCATTGAAGTCTCCCAGCACAATCAGGATGTCCTGTTTGGGGGTTTCTTCTATGACATCTTCCAGATCATTATAAAAGTCTTCTTTAATATCATCTTCTTTCTCTTCAGTAGGTGCATGTACATTAATCATCGTTATATTTTTCCATTTACCTTTTATTCGTAATTTACTAATCCTGTCATTAAAAGCTTTAAAGTTTAAAACGTTCCCCCATAACTCTTTTTTGATGACAAATCCTGTTCCTAATTCATGTTTATTTTGGGTGTTTCCTCCATATATTATAATCATTCCATTTTGCTCTAAAGTACCCTCTCCTGGCCACCTTATTTCTTGAATTGCTGTTATATCCATTTGATATTCACCCAGCTCCCGGGTTAGTTCTTCGGCCGCTCCAGCTCGATATAGTGTCCGTACATTCCATGTTCCAAATCTCAAAAGTCCTTTAACGTTCCAAGGTCGTTGTCCAGATAAGTCAGTCCGATATCGAGGCTCATGTATTTGTTTCGTAACAGTGTTCTCTCACTGTGTGTTTTATTTTATCTCTGTGTTTTTTTAATTCTCTCTACCTCTTTGTATTGTATTCTCTCTTTCGCTGTGTTTTATTCTCTCTCTCCGTGTTTTATTCTCCCTTTCCGTGTTTTATTCTCTCTCTCCGTGTTTTATTCTCTCTCTCCGTGTTTTATTCTCTCTCTCCGTGCCTTATTATCTCTCTCCGTGTTTTAATCTCTCTCTCCGTGTTTTATTCTCTCTCTCTCTCTCCGTGTGTGTGTGTGTGTGTGTGTGTGTGTGTGTGTGTGTGTGTGTGTGTGCGCGCGCGCACGCACACGCGTACAACGGTCTACAACGCTCTGAGGAAAGAAAAAAAAATAAAACCTCGGCATATTCTGTTTTTTTTTTTCCACCCTTGCCCGTTGTCACCAGTCTTCTGTTCGTATGTGCGTTCAATCGCCCGTGAACATGAGTTCTGCTTGTTTGAATTTTTATTGTCCCCCAAAAAATGGTTTAAATGTCACAAGTGGTGGGTTTATGGGGCGGGAAGCAAGTGGAGTTATCTGATTCTTAACGACGGGTGGCCAGCATTTGAGAACCTGGAACGTGCACAATTGACTGACAGACAAACAAATGGGCATTCCCTCAAGAAGCAGATAAGATCGCAAATTGATTACAGCCACATACCCTGACGGCTTGGTCAGGCGTCATATCCGGGAGTCCGGTGCTGTGTGAGATGGTGAACCATGATTGCCCAAGGGTAGGCGATCATAGGCGGACACGTTAGCGAAGTTAGGAGGGGAAATGCTCTAATAATGTCATGGACACGGTCGAACTCGGGCTCGTCGCATGCTAAGTGGGGAAAAGCCTGGCCATCTACTCTTCCGTTCATTTAGGTCTACACAATGGGATGTCCCTGTTAAATTCCACAGCAGGAAATTACGTTGGAACAATTTTTTTAATGTACCCGATATCAAGTCGCTGTGTTCCCCCGGGAAGATTAACCCGGTCAACAAATTCCCGCAGAAGTCGGATGTATCGGCCTAACGGCGCAAGAACGCAGCTCTGCTGTAAACAGGCACAACACGGTCACGTCCGGGAAAAAACTCTCCGGATGAACGCAGAATAAGAGGAAGAAATCGCTGCGTTCCATGTTATTATAGCCCCCCCCCCCCCCCAATCCTATTTACATGACATCACTGTCAACACCAGCATTTATCGTTGTTGTTGATGTCTTGGCAAGATTTGCCATTGCTTTTTGAGCGACCGGCTCACATACCCCGTAAGTAACCAACACGACGCAATCCGCTACCGAATCTCGTGCGGCTGCGTTACCTAACGTGGATATACGGGATTACGGAGAAAGTCAACAACACCCTCGCCAGGAAGACCGGCGTTATTCTAGTTACACATTGGAATATTTACTACAACAATTCAACCGCGGTAGTGTAGTGGTTAGTTCGCTTGTCTACCAAGGTAGTGGCTATGGTTCAATCCTCAGAAGATGCGAGTTTTTTTTTTCCCTGACCAGTACGTCTCTGGGATGTTATGGTTCTCAAAATGTCTTAGTTTCTCGTCTGAGAAGGAGAAGCCGTTGAGGCGGGGAACTGGTAACTTCATCTCTGAAGTGACCTAGAAAACTGTAACTGTCTAATATTTCATACCCTGGGTGTATCTGCTTTGTGACTGTCTGTAGACTTGTGTCCAATATTTCATACCCCGGATGTATCTGCTTTGTGACTGTCTGTAGACATGTGTCTAATATTTCATACCCCGGATGTATCTGCTTTGTGACTGTTTATAGAACAGACGTGTATTACGTCAACATTCCTTAAAACAACTAGACATAGCCCATTCTAAGGCTAAAGGAACAGACAGACAGACAGACAGACAGACAGACAGACAGACAGACAGACAGACAGACAGACAGACAGACAGGTAGGTGGGTGGATGGATGGGTGGGTGGGTGGATGAGTGGATGGATGGATAGATGGATGGATGGACGCATGGACGGATGGATGGATGGATGGATGGATGGATGGATAGATGGATGGATGGATGGATGGATGGATGGACAGATAGATGCCGGTCGGACGGACGGACAGACAGGTATAAAAGTATAGTGGACAAAACATACTAAAAGTTAACTGCCACACAGAAAGAAGAAGCAAGATCTGAGTTAATATGAATCCAGACAAAGACAGCAGCAAATGAAGGCAGAGTTATGTGGCGACCCCACAGTACCATCTCCCATCGAATAAATTAATTTGGAATGAAACGTCCAGCCAAGGTGGTCCGGCGTGAGAAGTTACTGGTCACAGTCGTCGGAGATTGCTATTAGCACCAGAAACTTCAGACGATGTGCCACGTGACTAAAAGGGAGAGTTCAAGAGTTCACATGGCCAATAAATGACTAAGTCATCGACTCTGGAAAATTGGTAAAATAAAATTATCAAAATGGGTCAAGATTGCATAATGTGAGTTGGACAGATTACCCAATCAGAGATGGAAACGTAACAGCAGTCAATAGTGAAAAACATGATACAAGTGGGAAGGTAACTTCAAGATATGGACGAACAGCAATCTGACAGAATGAACAGTCAGAGCGAGAGACAGGCAGTGATGGAGATATATTGCAGCCAAACTTCATTGTGGAGACGGCACTTGATTGATTGAGTGAATTCCGAGATGAGACATACATAAGTCTAACAGACACCCATCAATGAAAGGGGCTGATCCCAACTTCTGGGGGAATCTGAAGTTCTCCGGGGAACACAATCAGAAAGTGAAGGCTGTAGCTGACAAATAAACAGCTTGGGATAAAAACAAAGCTGATGCTGGCTGAAAGCGCAAACCTTGAATGAGAATGGTTAATGAAATTGTTTCCTCAACAACAAAAACAGGTAACAAGCCTTAATGACCGACACAGCCTTGATATCTGCCAGAACTATATGTATAACATACAACTTTACAGCTGTAGGTTATTATTATGTTTTGTCTAGAAGAAAACGTGTATTCTATTGAACAAGCCACAAAACAAGCAGAGAAAGAATCCTTTTCGTTGTAAATGTAAATGATAAATCTCAGTGTGTGTGTGTGTGTGTGTGTGTGTGTGTGAGAGAGAGAGAGAGAGAGAGAGAGAGAGAGAGAGAGAGAGAGAGAGAGAGAGAGAGAGAGAGAGCTCTTTCTGGCGGTTGAAATTGATAGAGGTTGACATGCACCAGCGAAAGACAATGGTCGTTTTGTTCTCGAGCTCCCCTTGGTTCTTTGCCAGAGCAAAAACTAATGGCTAGGAACCACAACTAAAGCTCTGTCAATTAAATAAATTAAGACTGCACTGAAGATGCACAACCACGATGAACTGTATTTCGTGGACTGTGTGGGTGAACATCTAGGAAACATCCAGATGGGAAAATGACTGCCGATTCCATCAGAAATGAACTGGGTGTTTTGTGGGGGACTATTGTGTTGACATTCTGGTGGCGGCATTATGCACAGTGTATCTGTGCGGGGCTGTTATTTGTCGAGACTCCTGTCTTTTCCACTTTTCACATTGGGCAGTGGGGAGCGTTTTGTGTGATATTCACTGGCACAGGAATGGAGCATAATGGGGACGACCCGTTGCTGTGAAGTTGGAACTGCGACTAACTAACTAACTAACCACCTTTCCTTTTTCTGTCAACACACAGTTTGAGAGAGAGAGAGAGAGAGAGAGAGAGAGAGAGAGAGAGAGAGAGAGAGAGAGAGAGAGAGAGAGAGAGAGAGAGAGAGAGAGAGAGAGAGAGGACAGACCGGCAGACAGGCAGTCGGACCGATACGCTTTTTCACAGTCGAAATTAATAGAAGTTTAGGTGCACCAGCAAAAGACAATGGTCGTTTTGTTCAAGCGATTTGCTTGGTTCTTTGCCAAAGAAAATAAAAACGGTAATGGCTTGGTACCAGAACTTAAATTCTATCAATTAAATACGTTAAGGCTGCATTGTAGATAGTACAACTACCACATCCGCCTCGTGTTAATAGAAATTTAAGGCAGCTAAGGGGATAAAATCATCATATCATCTTCGTTTTAACACATAGTTTAGGTAGTCGTGGTGGTCAGGCCTCATGTCCTGTCCGTGGTAACAGTTTTGAGGGTGAAGTTGATAAAACCATCATATCCTTTCCATGTTAATGAACGGTTTAGGGAGCTAAGACCCGGCAACAGAGATGAATGCAGTCAACAGCGAACAGCTTCACTACTTTCGTCAGGATCAGCTACTCAGAGCTGACCAAATCTTCACAGCACCCTCACGCGACGGTTATAGAAGAAGACCACATCGCGGTAGTCTGTCTGAATAGATATAGAAGAGAGAAGTTAAACCTCGTGTCCAAAAATGTCGTGTCGAAGTTGAAACGTCTCGGCGCGAAGACGAGAATACAGAAGCTTCCACGTGCATGAACACAGTGCAGCGAAGATCTGTTTAGGGACGAAGGAAGGTCGGTTGGTTGTGAGTCTCATAGAATTGATTTGGTTGTTTCGGGATTTGAAATTTAAATATTGAGCACAACCCACTACTGGCAACGCTGATCGTATTCTGGTATGAACCTAAGGCCTATCCACGTCAATATGGAAGCACTATACTCGAGTTTCGTAATGTTTGCATTCAACACCCATTCTAGTATTTATGTGTAAATTGTCATCACTCTACGTGGCCGGGGTCAATTATTTTTTGATAACTTTGTAAGGCGAATTCTCTGGTTAAAATGGTTCTGTCTCGCGGCCTCGAGTTGACAACGCGCGGTAGTACGCACGATCTGACGTCATCACCGCATGACGTGAAGATGTTTATGTATGTGTGTGCGTGTATATATATATATATATATATATATATATATATATATATATATATATATATATATATATATATATATATATATATATATAAACTGGCAGAGTTATATGCCCCTGAGTTAGACAGCGGCTGTGTTAATCTCCCTTGGCATGAGTGTAACCCACAGTGGTGTGAGTGTGTAGGTAGGGTCACAAAAAGTTAAAAGGTCAAAATCGTTTTTTTTTCTATATAAGTTATATTAAATGATAAACTGACACACAAACAGTAATATCTCAGCTAAGAAATGACCTACAGACTTGAAAAAGGTGCCGCTGGATTTTTTTTTTTCCCAAGGGGTATCCAACTATGCAGGTTAAATAATTAAAAAGCAATTTAGAAAATGTTACTAAAGTGCCTACCCTTACCGGCTTCAGGCACTTCCCTGTCAACAAACTCCTACCCACTCACTGTCCAGTAGGATACATACGAAGGAAGACGGTGATCCGGTTATGAACTGGATATATCCTAACAACCTGGCGGAGTTGTCCTATATTTGCTGCTTTTCTGTCTCTGTGAGTTATTTCCACAAGTGGTTAAAAGGCATAAGGGTCGAGTTCATTGCACTAGGTTTCCTTCCCGTCAAGCTCTCTCTCTCTCTCTCTCTCTCTCTCTCTCTCTCTCTCTCTCTCTCTCTCTCTCTCTCTCTCTCTCTCTCTCTCTCTCCTAGCAGCTAACCGCTTGCTGAAAGCGTCGCACATACCACGACTCCGACAACGACACCAGGTCTCCAATAAATTTCTCTAGAGAACCCATTGACAAAATTCCAAACCGAACCTACGACATTACGAGCACGAGGCAGGCGGTTAACCCACTTCACTGTAGAGACATCCCGCCCCGCCCCACCCTATTTTCATCTAATTTCAATCAAAGAAATCACGCCTGATTTCCTGTCTTGGTGGCAGGATGGACAGCACAGTTCCTATTCTAAAATAACGATCACGAAAGCCAATACAGTGCGGGTGAGTTACTCGAAAGCACTAAACAAACTTAGTGGTGTAAAATTAGTCAGCTTTAATATTGACACGAAAATATTCCAATTACCCATCAACCCCAAGAATCAGTCTCAGTTTACACATGTCAATATTGGTGAAGTCGGGGGGAGGAAACACCAACAGCTGGGATAATATTTGTGGTGATAATAAATGATGTGTTATATGTGCTCGGAGTGTTGATCAACGCTGGCTTGGCGACATTATGAAAGCAAAAATAATTACCCGGTGACGTGAGCATACACAAATAGGCTGTTGGAAGCATGCTAGAAAATTATAAATAGATGATAGACACATTTAGGAGAATCAATCTTCTCACCCTACACAGACAATACATATACAGTAGTAGTAGTAGTAGTAGTAGTAGTAGTAGTAGTAGTAGTAGCAGCAGCAGCAGCAGTGGCAGCAGTAGTAGTAGTAGTAGTAGTAGTAGTAGTAGTAGTAGTAGTAGTAGTAGTAGTAGTAGTAGTCTCAGTAGTAGTAGTAGTAGTGGTAGTAGTAGTAGTAGTAGTAGTAGTAGTAGTAGTAGTAGTAGTAGTAGTAGTAGTAGTAGTAGTAGCAGTAATAGCAGCAGCAGTAGTAGAAGCAACAGTAGTATTTGTTGTTGTTGTTGTTGTCGTTGTTGTTGTTGTTGTTGTTGTGGCGGTAGTAGTAGTAGTACGAGGGTAAGTTAATAAGTTAGTCACAAATGGCTGTATAAAAATAACTATAGATAATAACAACTTGAAACCAGTTTATGTTTATACATAAATTGTCCCTTTATTTCTCAACATAATTTCCACCAACATCGATGCACTTATCCCATCGTTTTATCAGTTCTCCCAAACCGGCGTGTGCTTTGTTTTCATTGACCTACTATCCCACAGAACTGTATGACTTACTTATTGACACACCTTCGTAACGTTTTCTACCCAGCTATGCACCGCTTTACGGGACAAACATTTGTCAGCATAAACAGGAAACCCACCTGAGCGGGAGACATTTCGCGAATGACGCCGAAGTTAAATGTGAAGAGAAAACGTGGTTTAAAAAACAGAGCACGCAGTTCTATGCAGCTGATTTGGGAAGACTGATAAAACGATGGGATAAGTGCATCAACGTTGGTGGAAATTATATTAAGAAATAAAGGGTCAGTGTATCTATAAAAATAAAATCGTTTCAAATTGTTATCATCTTTAGTTATTTTTCTACAGCCAGTTGTGACTTACTTATTAACTTACCCTCGTAGTTTGCATAAATTATATTCTTTCAAGTGGCACGATAACTTTTTTCCCGTTTTATATAATTTATTTTCAGATGTATGTAGAAATACGATGGTCGTTCAGAAATAAGTTATTCTTTGCTAATAATGAAGATAGAAGCATGACATTTTGCACACTTCAAATATGGCATGTGCAGATGTTGATTGCACCAAATTGCAACCCAATAATGTGGCTGCTGTAAACCGTTGAAATGGAGCCTGTTAGTAACTTGAGTTATAAGCAGCGAATTGCGATAGAATTACTCGCTGCAGAGAAGGAAACAAATGAAAATCGTAGACTGATTAGAGAAATTAGACGTAGACAGTCAAAATTTTTAGGACATGTTATGAGAAGAAACGGATTGGAGAACTTAGTGACAACTGGCAAGATCGAAGGGAACAGACCAAGAGGAAGACCGAGAAGTAAATACCTGGATGGCTTGGCCACATGGCATGGACGATAAGGAACACTGAGCTGATCCACGACTCTGATGATCGAGTGAAATGGCGAGTCATGATCGCCCACGCTTTCTGGCAAGGCACAAGATTGATTGAGAGAAGGAAACTGTTGAGAACATTTACACGCGTCTATGTGATGTGTATGTAAGTTTTGCAGTCGATAGGAGTACAGTCAGTCGCTAGGTTCAGAGAAACAAAGAATTGGGAAGTAGAGATATAGAGATGCTTGATCACCCGCGCTGTGAACGTCCTGCCACAGCCACCAACGTAAAAATGTTGAAATGTGCTGAGAGCATTATTCTTACTGACAGGCGAATCACTACTTAACAATTGGCCTTACAGCTGTCAGTCAGCAATGGGAGTACAAATATTAAAAAAAAAAAAAAAAACTCGGATTTTCTCAGATTTGCGCAAGGTGGGTTCCTCAAAATCTCACAAATGACCACCGACTGCAAAGGAAAGCAATTTCTTCTGTATTCTTGGAGCGTTTCAATGCTGATAGATAAAACTTTTTTGGCTAAGATCGTCCCAGGTGAAGGAACCTGAGCAGATAATTTTGAACCTGAGACAAAAAGACAGTCAATGAAGAAGCATCATCTGCAATCATCAGCCTTCAGCTGGAACGGTCTTGATCACTGTCTTTTTGGGACACTGGAGGTATGATTCTTGTGGATATTATGCCACAAGAAAAGATAATAAATTCGCAAGCTTACATTAAGACATTAAACCAAACCAAAAAAAAAAAAAAAAACTCAAACAACGTTTTGGCACAGAGTTTGGTCGCAGAAGAATCCTGCAGACCTGATTCTCCTACACGACAACGCTCGCCCTCACACATGTCTGGCAACACGGGAAGCAATCACCAAAATGGGTTGGATTGTACTGCCCCACCCACCCTATAGTCCCGATTAAGCACCTTCTGATTTTCATCTATTTGTCCCACTTAAAGATGCACTCCATGGGAACAAGGTTTGAAGATGAATGGGTGATTCATGCAGCGAAGAAATGGCTACATGATCAAGACAAAATCTAGTACGGGCAAGGAATACATGCACTAGTTTCGCGATGGCATAAAGCCGTACAAGTTGATGGGGATTATGTTGATTAACACCATTATTTACATGACATATCCATGTATATTGTGTATACATATCATGCTTTTTGAATAAACAACCCCTGAGAAAAAGGATGTGGTGCATTACTTTCTGAACTCCCCTCGTACACGTACGTGTCGTCTGTAAATTTATTTATTTATTTATTTTCTTCTTTCTTTCTTTACTTTCTTTCATTCTTTCTCCTCTATCGTTTTGTCAGTGTCGTCTCTCCTTTCTTTGTCTATCGCCCAGCTGAAGACATCATGACAACACGAGACCATCCTGTGTGTCCTCTAATTACAGACCACTGAGGGTCTTCTCGCCGGCAGAACACAGGTACTGAGAGATACACAGACTCACCAGGTTAACTGCACGTGACAACATCCACCCTAACCTGTCCGAATTAGGTAAGTTCCAGAAAACACACGAGCTAATCTTGACGTAATCTAATACAGGCAATGAGAAAATTTTAAACCGGTGGATAGACCTGCAACTACTGGAGGTTAGGTGGCTAGACCTGCAACTACTGGAGGTTAGGTGGCTAGACCTGCAACTACTGGAGGTTAGGTGGCTAGACCTGCAACTACTGGAGGTTAGGTGGCTAGACCTGCAACTACTGGAGGTTAGGTGGCTAGACCTGCAACTACTGGAGGTTAGGTGGCTAGACCTGCAACTACTGGAGGTTAGGTGGCTAGACCTGCAACTACTGGAGGTTAGGTGGCTAGACTCGCTACCGCTGGAGTTACATAGGCAAACAGACGTGTTGCACACGTGATCAACTGTAGTTATTTCATTGCATGATCAACAATCAATTTAAGTACGTTAATTATTCAACACCTAAGTGCGACCTTAACGGACAGTTTAGAGGCACAAGTCGCGGTAAAAAAAAAAAAAAAAAGAATAATGTAGTCAGCAGTGCATTGCTTGACTAGTTTCTCTAGGATCAGATACTCAGATCTCACACACAGTTTCTCTGAGGCAGTACTGGAAAAATACCGCGTCGCCGCAGCCTGTTCCAGTAGGCATCGAAGAGGGAAGCTAAACCTGATGCCCAATACTGCGGTAGTGAAGTTTGAAATTTTCGACACAAAGACAAACATTTGGCTGCAAAACGGCAAGGTGCCAGTACAGTAGGCATCGAAGAGGGAAGCTAAACCCCCTTATACTCTAAGTAAGGCATCTTGCCGTCTTTACAGACGAAAGTATGCGAATTGGAACAGAGCTAGAATTCCTAAGCACAAAGCTTGTGCATTAAATCAGAGAACATGTGTTGCCCATGCAGCATGATCCCTCTCTCGGCCTTGCCTTGTTATCTCCAGAGGAAATATAACCGGTACGTCTGGAACAAGGTAGGCTGCAGATGCTAGCAGCTCAGCAGCAAATCTCCAGTTCAGTTCAGTTTAGTTCAGTTCAGTCGCGGTTCCAACATCACAGCAACGGGTCGTCCCCATTATGTTTCGTTCCTGTGCCGGTGAATATCACATAACATGTTCCTCACTGCCCCATGTGAAAAGTGGAAAAGACAGGAGTCTCGACAAACAACAGCCCGCTCAGCCACACTGTGCATAATGCAGCCACCAGAATGTCACCACAAAAGTGCAATACGCAACATTCATCCTTGATGGAAGTGGCAGTCACTTTCCCAACCAGATGTTCACCTACAAAGTCTCAATGTTTCTAGATGTTGGTGCTCCGTTTCTAGGTGTTTTCTAGCCTGCAGCGCCATTTTATCTCCGAAATGCAGTTCACGCAACAAACATCGGACAGATGTAAAAATTTTAACAGTACATAATGCCGTCGCCAGAATGCCAACACAAAAGTCATCTACGCAACATGCAGGTTATCCTTGATGGAAGCGGCAGTCACTATCCCAACCAGATGTTAGCCTACAAAGTCTCGACATTTCTAGATGTTGTTGTTCCGTTTCTAGATGTTTTCTAGCCAGCCACACCATTTTTTCTCCGAAATGTAGTTCACGCAATAAAACCTCGAACAGATGTAAAAAAAATTATAATAAATGCCAACACAAAAGTCCTCCAAGAGCAGGAGGTGGGTAGCGGGTAGGCCCACACATCCAGGGGATTTGATTTAGAGACGTTCAGCCATATCCCTCAGCTGAGTGCCTTATACCAAGTGTCTGGACCTGTATGAGCGTGCACATCAGTCATCGTAAGTGTTTGGACCTATAAAAATAAAGTAGCTGAGAAAAACCACGCTGGATGTCGCAATCAACCCCAAGCCCCAGGTTGATTTACCAGGCTAGGTTCCGCAAAGAACATGTGACGTGTGTGTGTGTGTGTGCGCGCGCGCGCGCGCGCGCGAGCGTGCACGTTTTCCCACTCCAATTAATGACAGACACTGTAAAGATATTGCGACAATGGGCGTATCCAGGGACGTCGGAAAACTTTTGCCACTGAAACATGCACTTCGTTTTTCGTTACACATATAATAAATATCAACCTCTTGAGAACCTGTGAGGTCCTGAAGACACCACAAGAAACAGAGTCACGAGCATTGATCTGTGCTCGTAAGTGATGAAGGGAACATGTATTTAAAAAAAAAAAAAACAGTAAGAAGATACAGACAAAAACAACAGAAAAAGTAAAGCGATAATTAAAAGGCGGTTCGAACCTGTATCCCAAAACGGCAATAGTGCCACCCTATTATATATCAAACTAAAAATGGCTACGCTGTAACAATGACCAGGTACGCATTATGTCTATAATTGTGGGTTCAGGTTGACGAAAAACCTGATTAGTGAAAACAGAGATGCCGAGACGCATCTGCTGCAGCAGAAATGTGGCATCTACTGCAGCAAAAATGTGGCATCTGCTTCAGCAGAAATGTGGCCTCTGCTGAAAATGCGAAGAATGCCACATAAGAATCGAGTTCAGTGCATCGTGTTTACCCCATACGGCTCGGTCACTGTCAGCACAGAGACTTGCAGAAATCGCCCTACACAGCGCCAACTCCTCAGCCCCAGCTACGACACCCACAATCTGAAGTACTCGCGAACCAATTCGTGGAGTATTCAATTGAATCCATATCTTCGGAGCGCATCCTGCCAATTCAAACCCATGGACGGAGAGAAAAACAAATAAGCTAGGCCGTCAAGATGCAGATGAAAACCGTAAATGTACATAAATAAATGTAGACAGTCAGCATAATTTGCACAGGCTGCGATAAGAAATAAACAATGGCAACTGGACATTTTCAAAGAAAAAAAGAAGAAGAGGGAGACAGCGCGATAAATACCTAGATGGCTTAGACAAGAGACACATTCGGGAAGAGTACACGGACCTGGTTCGAAACTGATGATCGTGTGAGATGTCGACACATGAACCTCGCTCTTATCGTCGTGGCAAGTGATTATGGTGATGATGATTATTGGGTCATGCAGCGAAGTAGATTTATCTTCAGCGTAGCCTTGGCTTCCACTCTCCCCCACTCCCCGATTATCATCATTAACACCATCATCACTAGGTGTCTTGCCAACTGGCCGCTGGCAATCACGACTCTCCATATCTCCCGTACCTTTGCACTATCAGATCAATCAATTGGTGTGGTGATGTTAGACAACTAAGAATCTACTCGGTTTCCATCGATCGATTGATCCATCCATCTTACCTATCCATCCCGTTATCAACCCATCCAAAGTCTTAAAACAATTTAACACGCACTGTTCATGTTCACATCATTCATTTTAAAATGTTTGTTTTTCTGTGGGTGTAACCTGCACAATAAATAACATATAAGTTATATGCGAAAGATGAGTGGTTGAAAGGGCGGAATGTAAGACCGTATGCGTGCCCAATTTGTAACCCTGTGAATATACAGTTCGTTCTTTCGTTCGATCCATTCACCCGCGTGTCTGTTTGCCTTTCCGTCCATCCATCCGATTTATCCTACCTGTTGTTGTCATAAGTCCAGCAAGTTTTCTCTAGTTAAACAGATCAGAAGCCATTTCAACATTTGCCAATATTGCCATAATGAAATCCTCCACTCAAAGACGATGTTTATCGCAGCACAAAGAAAGATACCAATGATGTAAAACAACTGTCCCCCAGAGAGTCACTTGCTAAAAGAACATACACGGGCACCAGCCACATGTCTTCCCTCAGAACTATCCGAATCTTGATAGAAGAAAACACTCTCTAAAGGACAGACTGACACAAGGCTGATGAAAACATAACACCTTGCAGCTGTCTCTGAAAACATCATCAGAAAGTCTGCAGTGTGAAACAGCTATATGTGGTAACAGAATGCCCAACACCTTTCCAAACACATAATATCTAGTTATCTTGTAATGAAGAGCTTTACAATGTTTATAAATACTCAGGGATAAAAAGACGTGCAAAAATAACGGCTCACAACATGTAGACACATATGAACGAATTCTCCACTCGGTTGGAAGAGCAGAAATCGGATTATAATCTGATCACATCTTCTTTATTCCAAGGATATTATTATAAACAACATATCCTTCTTGTTATAATTACGGTATTTTATAATTAAAATGTGTGATGTATATGTTAAGAAAGTGATTTAATTAATGATCGTCTGTGTTGGTTTCAAAATCATGGCATAAAAGGATAAGCAGGCTTTAGACAGAAGAAATGCCCAATGACGTCAGTTGATTGAAAAATAACACAGCTGTGTTCATTGAGTTCTTTGTTTCACGTGGAAATATCAACAGCTGGGAAACATTGAGGTGAATGACATCACTTAAGAAATAGATTTAACTGACTGCCATTTGTTCACAGGAGACAACGGGGAATAGCTGAAATAGTGTGTATTAAACAAGAGAATTGAACATTATCATAGAAACAACCTGCCTCCTCCAAAAGACGATAGCACCCACCTATAAATATAGCCAAAGTATTATAAATACAACTATAATATAGCTGCAATTTTTTTCAATATAACTGTAGTGATATAAATGCAGTTATGGTGTTATGGGCATAGCTATAGTCGTTTAAGTGTAGTTCAAAGCGAGCAAATGCATCAACTTTTTTGTATTTTTATTTAAAAAGTAAAAAGTGGATCAAGAGGTAAGAAAATGGCGTTGGCGCAGGATATGGCACTATCATCATCATCATCATCATCATCATCATCATCATCAAGTGCCCTGTCAGCTGGCATTGGCGTTCATGTCTCTCCACAGATCTCGGTCTTTGGTGTTCTTGATCACCTCTGCTTATGATATTCCTCCATACAACCGTCTCAGTCCATCCAGCATCATTTCTCTTGGCCTGCCTTTGCTTTTCTTCCCGGTGATCTTTCCAGCCGTCACGAGGTTCTCTAATGCCTCTCTTCTCATCACATGACCAGAGAAAGCTGGTTGTCTCTTTCGGATTGTTGTATACCATCTTCTTCTTCTTTTGCGTTCATCAGGAGTGTATGTGTGTTTCTCCCCCCCCCCCCCCCCGTTTTGCGCCCATAGGCCGACACATTCGACTTCAGCGGGCGTTTGTTGACCGGGTTAGTCTTCCCGGTGCTTCGAAGGACGAACATTCCACTCTCACTCGGACGTTTTTGCGTTGTGCAAAGACCCACAACACACGGAGAAGAGAATTAGAGACTGGCATAAATAATATGCGTAGGACATGGGAAGAGCTGCATGAGATGGAACAAGATAAGGCGGCTTGGGGTGTGTTGAGTGAGGGCCTATGTTCCAATCGGTGGTACAGGGAAAAATCAGCAGGAGGAGGAGTAGGAAGAAGAAGAAGAAGGCGAAGAAGAGGAGGAGGAAGAGGAGGAGGAGGAAGAAGGAGGAGGAAGAAGGAGAAGAAGAAGAGGAGGAGGAAGAGGAGGAGAAGGAAGCTACAGCAGAAGAAGAAGAAGAAGAAGAAGAAGAAGAAGAAGAAGAAGAAGAAGAAGAAGAAGAAGAAGAAGAAGAAGAAGAAGAAGAAGAAGAAGAAGAAGAAGAAGAAGAAGAAGAAGAAGAAGCTGACTGTACATATATTCCGCATTGCCTGGCTGGTGTTAACACACGCCACCATAGACCTAGAGAACTCGAAACAACGACATCACAACTCTGTCAACTAACATCTTCTTTTGTCAACGAGTGCACAGCTGTGATTGTATTATCCAGACCGCACTGTTTACTGGGGCTGTGACTTGCTACAAACAACGCTACAAGAGTCGGTCGGTCCTCCGCCCAGCTTCTGCCGCGGAATTGTAACGAGGAGACAACCACAGCCACTCTCACGTTCGCAATGTTACGGTGTGTGTGAGTACTGCTGGGTGTCTCGTCCGACGTGCGCGCTGGCCTGGGAAACACTCTTGCCACCAGGATGGGACACAACCTGAAATGTGAGAGGGGGAACAAAAGACAGGAGGGAGAATACACGGAATTATAAGGAATGTGACGAATATCGATAGGCCAGTGAACATTTAAACATCACTTCTGTAAGAAAGAAGTACATAGGTGAGCCCGGACAATAAATTGTATGTTTCCGTGACCAATTCGTTCGGAGGTGGCATCTATGCTAGCTGTTTGTGGTTGCTTATGATAGTTGTTTTACTCTATCCTGTGCCAAAGTATTAGTTGTTGTCAGAGTTCAGAACCGCACTGGTACGGCAAAAAACTATTACACATGTATGGAGAAGATCATGACAACTTTATGAAGAATAAAACTTTATGGAGAACATGACAACTTTATGGACAGCTTCACAACTTTAGAGAGAACATGATAAATGCATGGAAAACAAGATAACTTTACTGAGAACATGTTATCGTTGAATAGCGTAAGGGAAAATATGGCAACTTTATGCAGAAGATTACAACTTTAAAGAGAACTTGATAGATTTATCGAGAACAAGACAACTTTATGGAGAATGTGTTAACATTAAGGAGAACATTTTAACTTTATGTAGAACATGATAGCTTTAAAGATAGCATGACATCGTTATTAAGAACATGGTGACCTTATGCAGAGCATAACAACATATGGAGTAGTTGCAACTGTATGGGGAATATGGCAAGTTTATAAAAGATACAACTTTATAGACAAAGTAAACAACATTTAATGGTTAAACGAACACCCAGTGCAGGCTGCAACTGTTTATTTTAGGATATAATTCCAAAACACCACTGGAACCCCAAAACCAGAGCCAGGCCCACTAAAAAGTGCAGCTGAGCCGAAATAAGTACATAACATAGACGGACACCTTGTGCTGGTGGGCCGAATCAAGAAAGGTCAACACATCAGGGAATATCCCAATAGGATTAAAGTTAGCCGCTAGTATGAGAGGTTGTCACATACTGTAAGAGATAGATAGACTATACACGTGGATATCCCTGGTGGAGAGATCGCTCAGGTAATGGCAGACGTTTGTTCTTCAGTACTTGAATGGATGTTATATTATCTGTCAGTTTTCTTGATTATATAATCCAGAAACAATGTATTCTCTTAGTGATTGTAAACACGGACGCCACCAACAATATGTTGCACGATTTGTGGCCTGGCATATTTTGCTGAATCTCGTCAGGTGTATACTGTAGAGTTATATGTCACCTGAAGTGAGTGATTTATTCACTTTTTCTGCAGTATGTACCTGACAAGATTCAGCTAAATATACCAGGCAACAGATCGTGCAGCATATTGTTTCTGATTCCTGTGTTTTGATTCTCATCCCCATCACTATAACTACCACTACTATTATTATTGCCGACGTCTGTGGCTTGGGATTAGTGAACATGTTTCACAATTCCCCGTCATTCAGAGTCCAGGGTTTGAAATCAGGCGCAGTCGATTCGGAAACAGACCGTCTTGCGTTGATTTCGATGGTATCAGCGTCGACCGTTCAGAAAGCAATGGCAAACAATTGTGCGTACACATTGCCCAGTAAGTCACAAACAGCCAAAAATACCAGGGTAGATGACAATGTCACGTAAAGGCTAGACGCTCGCCTGCTACGCCAGTGTTCAGGGGTTCGAATCCGCATCGAGATGGATTGCTAAAATTGACCAGGGTTCCCAGGTGGACGCAGCCTAAACATGTGTGTCAGGAAATGTCTTGAGAAGTACAGGCATCGATGTAATTCCGACCACATCACCTAGTGAGTGCTGATTTATCTAGACTACAAGATGGGCGTAAAGCCATGACCAATGCGCATGAGGGTTGCATACGGTTTACTTATACGGCTCAATGGGCACTTATTCGGATCCCCCTCTAAATGAGGATTTCTTTAAACATTTGCATCGAGCTCCCAGGTCGGTTACTAAGAAATGTTCTGGAAAGTGAAGGTGGTTGCCGTAACTGTGACATCACATACGGAGTGCCGAATGGACTATACAAGTCTGTGACTAGCACCACAGAAACAAGTCTTCGGGAAAAAAGGGCCGCTGACTTTTTGCTTTTCATAAGGTGTTAAAACAAAGCAGCCAGGGTTGAAACGTGGATTGGCAAATGTGCGCCAGTGACAGTTGAATCAAGAGCTACTGACATGTATACAGTATATATGTAAAGGAGCCATTGTATAGGGTGTATTTATAATGATTGTGGGGGTTTTGCAAATATTGCCATTCCAAGTTTTGTATTTATCTTTTATGTTGAATGAACTCCACAGAGGGTGAATACAAAACTTGGAACGGCAATATTTGCAAAAACTCCAGTCATTAAAAAATAAACCCTATACATGCCTTCATGCGTATTGGGTATATAGTCAACAGTAAAGTAACGGTCCCTATTTCACACATCGGACACACAGGGCATTTATATGCAGATACACCCATATGTTTACAGACCAAACGACGCTCACTGCGTGTTGTGGTCAGTATCACGCCGACTGCATTTACTTCCCAAGGTATTTCCTCACACCCATTCTTAAGGCAGGATCAACCTGGCAGCCTAAATCAATTTAAAAATTCGAAACCTCCCTGATGCGGACCGAAACCAAGACCGCCTGGTAAGTTTCTGGGTATATGGTGGTAAACCCATATTGTATAGACCTCTCGGCACTCGGATAATATGGTCAACATCGCCCTGACCACTTTCACATCCCAAGCTATTTTCTGGAACCCAGCTTAGTCGACCTGGGAGCCCAGTTCACTTTTAAAAATCCACGCCGATGCACATCCGAACCCATGACCGATGTTCGTCCATCATGAATGACGTTGACCATTCATTGACGATGACCATTCATTACACTACATCTTTGATTTGATGAGGAACGAATGACTTGCACTTTGGTTTTGTATAGCGAGGAAGTGGTCGCGCAACACCTTCGCCCCCGCTCCCTCGTCTGTGTCCGTCTGGCTCCAGTGGCGAGCATGGCAAGACGACTGGAAGACGGACACAGATGCAGTGGACGTTAGGCTGCCACGGCCAGTTATCCCTGTTTGTATTGGCTCTCGGGAGCCTCGGGCCCTTCCGTCTATTCCTTTAATTTCCAGTTTTAAGACAAGCGTAGCGACCAGCAATGAGCGTATGATCACTTATAGGATCAACACGGTTTCCTTCACCGAAGACGGACTGACCACCAGAACAGACCACACACAAACATGAGGCGAGAAACTGCCCACAGAAGATACTGCTCGTCTAAGTTGCGAGCAGATCTCCCGATTTACGGTTGAGCCTCTCCAGCGCAAATGTGCACATGGCGACTGACCGGACAGACGTTCACGCACACGCAAGCCAAGAGTAGCATCGCTAAAGCGCGCCCTCCCGGTACAAGGAGACAAGCATATGACTACTGCAAGCATATGACTACTGGCAGGATCAACCAGATATCTATCGGACAGACGGACCATTCACGCACACGCAAGCCAAGAGTAGCATCACTAAAGCGCGACCTCCCGGCACAAGGTGATACATGCAAAACCACTGGACGCCCACCGACGAGCCTTCAAGCTACGCCGGCAGGACTGACCGAAAAAAAAAGCTATACCAGCTTACTGACTGCAGGCCCACTACTCATCGAGAGAGAGTGACCCATGACCACAGAGCCGGCAACCTGACGTCTGGCCACTGCGCTAAAGCAGCTCCCATATGTAAGAGGAACGGTCGAAGATTTCGCACTTTAGTATAAACACGTCAAGGCAGGTACCTGGAAATCCGTATGAACTTAGTCCCCGTCAAGTGATGTACTTCAGCCATGTTTTCTTCAACCATCTGATGCCCTGATTGTAGAACTCCTCAGTCTGGGCTCGAAACCCCGTCCCCAGTTCAGTTATCACACACCTAGTCGTTGGACAAACGATGTTCTCAATGCGGATTCTTTATGTTTGGAGACACTTGGCACCGAGTGACTTCTCGTAGAATGCAAGCTCCTCGACAATCTTCATCACAGTGGAAGCAGTGCACCTTGGATAAGTGAGGGTAAAAGACGTCCTCCCAGCGCCAGTAGTCATCTACTGAATGACACTCACTATGCTTGCTGCTCGCTTACGTTCGCTGGCTGTGAACTTCAGCGTGAAGTCCTGTATGTCGGATGAAGACATCCTGCTGTCCAACATCAGTGTGATGTCATACCGGACTGAGGTTTGCGTGAGTATCCATTGTCCCATGTCTGGCTTATTGGTGTGCAGACTGGTGGTTCCTCGTTGTGCAGGCAGATACTCTCCGACTTCGGAAGAATCAGCGATCCTACTACGTAAGCCAGGACCCCAAAGGGACCTGTTGCCTAGGACGCACGACTAGGACGCGTCAATAGGTCTTGGCCAGTAGAAAACCTGGCCCTGATGCCTTGGTAACGCCTCTGCGTCCCGACACTGACTATACTTCACAACCTTTCACTGGCCGAAAGGGTCTGTTTTTGGGAATCCCCCCAGTCGCCTATTAGAGTCTGCAACAACCGACTCCCCTGCACGTCCCCCCACAATACGCTTGGTAACTTGTGTAAACGTAATAAATGTGAATAAATTCCTTATTTCCTGTGGCATAAACTTTGAGAGTTATCGACGTGTGCAATACAAGTAATCATTTAGAAAACTACAAATTTACAGACACAACAAATCGCATTACGAGGCTCCGGTTTCCAGATGCCTACATCGCTGTCTCACCTCCCCAGAGATAATTCCGTTAACCACTTGACGAAACTATGTCGGCCCTGGGAGCCGTTCGTGATCCGGAAAATGACCCCCATCTCAATGCAGTAATTAACCCGGTCCGCTGTGCTCAGCTGCAGGTTTATTATCCTATCAGGATTCTCTTTGCCACTTACAGAGTTATAAATTCTCATATTCATTACCTCCTGGTTCCTAGCGCTTAGCTGCAGCAATGGCATATAGAATAATCGCATCAAACAATAAAGTAACCCTGGTTTACACCTCCTTAAGACATATTGGGGATGTGGTATTAGATCTCTGGCAACATACGGATAAGAGTTAGGACCCATTTCGCAATCACTAGAGAAGACAATCAGAGCATATTAACTTCATTATTACAGATACATTTTTAGGAGTACCGTGAACTAAGAAGAGGACAAATACTGACATCCTACAGGATCTGAACATCGAAGAAAACAGGAACCATAAACAGCAACAAGCATCAGAAACTGAAATAGTTTGAGCACAGCAAACGTGGCGGTGGCGTGAGAAAAACTGTGATGGCATGCATGGTTCCTGGAATGGGAGGCAGGGGTCGACCAGAGCAACGGTGGACACGAGGCATTACTTATACCTTGGGCATGAAGATGCACGAGGCAAGGGAGAAAATAGGTCAAAGATCATGAGACTTTTGGATGACCCTAGAAGAGAACTTTCTGTAAAGGACCTGATATATAATGTGCGGTGTTTGAAAATATTGCCGGTCCAAGTTTTGTATGTACCTATTACGTTGCATGAATTTCACAGAGGGTGAGAACAAAACTTGGACAGGCAATATTTTCAAACACTGCACAGTCATTAAAAATACACCATATATTAGGCAATTATATTAGTTCACTTCACCCACCGGTCAGTTGGACTTAAATGTTGATTTCTCGTTCAGAAATCAATGGCAAACTACTGCATGTGAGAGAGAACATAGTGTTAGCTAGCGAGCGAGGAGGGGGAGGGGGAGCAGCGTGAAAAAGAGAGAACGTGAAAGAGATGGAGAGAGCGTGAAAGAAAGAGATGGATAGAAAGAGTGAAAGAAAAATATAACGAGAGAAAGAGAGAGAGAGAGAGAGAGAGAGAGAGAGAGGAGAGAGAGAGAGACAGAGAGAGAGAGAGAGAGAGAGAGAGAGAGAGAGAGAGAGAGCTAGAGAGAGAGAAGATTGAATTTCCTGTTCCGATTTAGCGCTGGTTATTAATTATTAGCACTGATTATTAATTCGCGCGCGCAGATATACGAAGATCACCAGTATCTGCTTTAAACAGATCTTGTTCACCTTTTTTCTTATCTTCCCATACCCAGTTCGTCGTGGCCAGAATATCTCGTCTGGGTAGCCCTGGCTCAATACCCATGAATGTATTTCCCACCCACATGTGTATCACTACACCACTTATCTCATGTTTTACACGGTCACACCCCGCATTCATGCCTCTGCTGATTTCTTCTAAGTGAAAACGCCTTGTCTCTATTGATATTTACTGCGCCGATGCACGCGTTCATTTATTCTCTAATTGCGCAAATTCCGATTGCGCAAACTTAATTTACGCGCACGTGTGAGGTAATGGAAGCGTCTTCTTTTGGCGATTTCGTGTTTACAGAAAACGGGTTCTGGTGATGTAATTATCCGTTAAATTCCTAGATTGTTGTTGATGATGCTGTTGCATTGACACAACGCCATTTGGACATATATCCCATACGTATGAAGACACGTAAACTGCTCCTTCAATTACCGTTTACTAGGATTCGGCGCTGTACTCTAATCTTATACAGACAGTTACAATAGTTAACTTCTGCTTCCTCTTATAGTCCACGTCGTACGGTGTTGGTGATGATGTCTGCCCAGTCTTCTGGTGTTCCTCCCTGTCTTGTTGTCAAAACAGCCCAAGATCTTCTCTCTTGGTCTCCCCGCCTCTTCTTCCCTCCAACTTTCCGATTGTGACGACAAACTCCAGATTTTTTTTTTCTCATGACATGCCCAGAGAATGTGAATTGTCTTCTTCTGACAATATAGTTACACTCACTGGCACTTTATCGTCTCGATAGTTTGTTACACTGTACTTCTAACAAGGCACGTCATGTAAAACTCTTGGCGGTAGCGAATATTATACCTCTCCATAGCACAAAGCCTGGGCCGAATTGTAGAGACCATGTGTTGCACATGTAGCATGATCCCTCTCTCGGCCTGCCTAGTCTACTCCAGGGGAAAGGTAACACCTACACATCTGGACCAAGGCAACCTGCATACACTGCGGGATCAGCAAAGCAATGCTCTAACTATCTGCCTGGGACGCAGAGGTGTTTCCAAGGCACCAGGGCCGGGTTATATACTGGCCAAGACCTATTGACGCGTCCTCGTCGAGCGTCCTGGGCAACAGGTCCCTTCGGGTTCCTGGCTAAAGTCAATAGGATCGCCGATTCCTCCGAAGTCGGAGAGTGTCTGCCTGTACGGCGAGGAACCACCAGTCTGCACACCAATAAACCAGACATGGGACAACGGATACTCACGCAAACCTCAGGTCCTGTATGACATCACACTGATGTTGGACAACAGGATGCCTTCATCCGATATACAGGACTTCGCGTTGGAGCTCAAGCCAACGAAAACAAGCAAGCAAGCACTATCTGCCTATAGTTAACAGTGAAACAAAATTGTTTTAACGTCCTCTGTTCTCTTATGCCACCACAGCTTCCAGTGCAAAACATGGCAGATTATGGACGGCTTATCTCTAAGCTTGGTAAACTACGTTACCTACATTCATCACCACTCTGTCTATCTAATACTTTCCTAGTCGGTCTCCTGCTTTGTACCACTGTAATGTGAGTGATAAGGTAAATTCCAACAAATTCATGGGAGAGGAAAAGGTCGCCGTGTTGCGTACAAAGGGATACCCTGTTCCTAACTTGCAAATGAACAACTGAAAAGGAGTTCTAAGAGTATATATATGCATAATTATTTCTATTTTAGGTGACTTGCTCAGCTATTTCTTTGCAGATATCGCTGAGAATCACACCCAAGAGATGCACACACTTCAGCTCTCTCACACTAGATCACAAATCCTGATAATAATGTATGTGTATGGCATCATGTATTGCCATTGGGACATTGTCCTTCCTTGTTATGTTCAGAAATAAGAACTTTCTTAACTCTTTTATTTATTTTATTTTTCGTTCGCTCGCTTGGAACCCAAGTGTAGCCCACTACTTCTGGTGCAAAGGACTGGTTTTTTTTTCCCGTGTGGATTAGCTTTCCCTACTACCAGTGTCCTTTGTCATCTGGCAAACCCACTCCGACTTCAGAAGCACTTGTAATTTACGTCACGAAGTTAATTCACAAATAAACACACATGTATTGTTTGGCGCTTACAGAAGTGAGAAGAAGGAAGTAGAGGCTAGGGGACGCACTAGACAACATAAAAATTGAAATCTATAGTTACCGACCAGGATTCGAAACTGCCACCTCCAAATCACGACGGCGCCTCGCTGCAGGAACAAGAGTATCTCGACGCATGACCAACTAGACTCCCCAGAACGATAGTCACGAAGTCAAGGACGAGAAGTCAACATTTTAGTCCAACTGACCGGTGCAGGGAGAGAACCCTCTACCTCAGCATCAGCATACCCAATGTTTAAGAACGTGTGCTCTTGCCATGCTGACCTCTAAGTAAAATTTAATGTGTATTGTGTCTTTTAAAAAAGTAGAGTAAAAGTCTACAAGGTCGACTTCATTGAACCGGGTTTTACCCCATATGGCTCAGTCTCTTTCCGCAGCACGAGCTAAAACATCGAACGAAGCACGAACTCCGTAGCTCCAGCGACGACCCCCAGGAGTCTCCGAAAAAATGCACTCGTGATCCGAAGGGCCCGGACCGGAATCGAACCCACAACCTTCGGAGCCCGAGTCAGATGGCTTGACCCTTCGCCACAGAGACTCCGGTATTTATGTCTTTAATTCATTCATCACGTGTCCTGCCCTATGCAGGACTTCTCCCCAATAACTGACTTTAGTAATCTCTATCATAAGCCAGATGTCCTGCTGCTGTTGCTGTCGTGTGTAAATTATCTATGACATCTTGAATCTATCTGTTGCCTCCATACTCTTCGCGTCCTCAGAACACTTCCCTCCATAATTATCTATTCTAAACCTTCGGTGTCTTCTAAACTCTAAAATGCTGAAAACTATGCGAAATGCCATACTAGTCTCCGCTCAACGAAGGCAAATTGCCAGTTGCAACTCTAAGTGGTAGAAACAAACAAGACTGTGTCACCAATCGCAGATCAGTGGGACAGGGCTTTCAACTAAATAAGTGGACAACGCCGCACACGAGCACTGAAATCTTGTCTGACAGTTGGAAATTACTGTCATGGGCGGATGCCACAAATCACTCACTCGATTGCGGAAGTTAATAGAAACTAACTGCATTAGCTTTTCAAGAAAACGTTTGTGTGAACATCAGAAATTTAGAATGGTGGGGTGACATGCTGAAAACATTTTAGACCAGTTTTTTTGTGGAGTCAAGAACTTCATAGACAGAAATACATGAAGCACGCACGTTATTCTGCTCTGTGTTTTGTTCTGATGCTCCAAATTATACTTTTCCAATCGCTTCTGCCATGTGACTTCAGATTTGCCCAAGCCTTCGACGCTTGGGTAACTATGTTGTTCTTTATACAATCAAGGATGTTACTTTTTATGTTTTCCTTCGTGGAGATTTGTGCTGTAAATAATGGTCAAGTTTGTTAAATTGCTCTGATCGACTTTATATTTATTATTATTACTTTTGTTCTTCTGGATACTGTCATATGTCATTTTGTTTGTTCGGCTAAGTTTAATCTGTTGATACTAATAGAGCACGATACATCGCATACTTTGAGCAGTTTCTCTTCATTTTTGTTAGTTGTTCATTTTCTAAGAAGTATCACGCCACTGGCCTTATGCGTGTCGCACTGATTATCTTTCGGAATTCGATATCATCGCTTCACTCTAAAAGTTGTTTTAGCAATTGCAATCAGAATTATAATGTCATTTTCGCAACAGGCATCATTGGTTATCATTTAGCCCCAACAAAATGTGAAGACTAATTTGATGGTTTGTCATCGGCTGTGGTGTAACAGTGTTTACGTGTGTGTGGAATAACTCCCACTGCTATATTGTTTGTCTTCTGAATACTTATATCCATACTAGTCCCATAACAGATACTGCCACTGGAGTGTGAAGAGCTAGGTCTTCACATATTCACGGTCACCTCCAAGAAGGTTGGGTGTCTAGACTTGTTCCTCGTCGCCTTTCCTTCCCAGACAATTCCCAGAAAGTGTTGCTACCCATTCATAAGAGGCTATATCGGCCCAAGAAGCCGTACTGGTAGGGAAAAACATAACCCTGCCGCTGCTGGGAATTGAACTCGGGCCAATGTATGGGCAAGCGAGAACAGTAACCACAATGTCACCGCAGCTCATAAATGCATATGGCATGTGTTAGATATATACACAATCATTTCAGAGTGCGTGATTCGCTGCTAGTGTATAAATGCATATGGCATGTGTTAGATATATACACAATCATTTCAGAGTGCGTGATTCGCTGCTAGTGTATAAATGCATATGGCATGTGTTAGATATATGCACAATCATTCCAGAGTGCGTGATTCGCTGCTGGTGTATACATGCATATGGCATGTGTTAGATATATGCACAATCATTCCAGAGTGCGTGATTCGCTGCTGGTGTATACATGCATATGGCATGTGTTAGATATATGCACAATCATTCCAGAGTGCGTGATCGTGGCTGGTGTATACATGCATATGGCATGTGTTAGATATATGCACAATCATTCCAGAGTGCGTGATCGTGGCTGGTGTATACATGCATATGGCATGTGTTAGATATATGCACAATCATTCCAGAGTGCGTGATCGTGGCTGGTGTATACATGCATATGGCATGTGTTAGATATATACACAATCATTCCAGAGTGCGTGATTCGCTGCTGGTGTATACATGCATATGGCATGTGTTAGATATATGCACAATCATTCCAGAGTGCGTGATTCGCTGCTGGTGTATACATGCATATGGCATGTGTTAGATATATATAATATACACAATCATTCCACAGTGCGTGATTCGCTGCTGGTGTATACATGCATATAGCATGTGTTAGATATATGCACAATCATTCCAGAGTGCGTGATCGTGGCTGGTGTATACATGCATATGGCATGTGTTAGATATATGCACAATCATTCCAGAGTGCGTGATTCGCTGCTGGTGTGTACATGCATATGGCATGGTTAGATATATACACAATCATTCCAGAGTGCGTGATTCGCTGCTGGTGTGTACATGCATATGGCATGGTTAGATATATACACAATCATTCCACAGTGCGTGATTCGCTGCTGGTGTATACATGCATATGGCATGTGTTAGATATATACACAATCATTCCAGAGTGCGTGATTCGCTGCTGGTGTATACATGCATATAGCATGTGTTAGATATATGCACAATCATTCCAGAGTGCGTGATCGTGGCTGGTGTATACATGCATATGGCATGTGTTAGACACAATCATTCCAGAGTGCGTGATTCGCTGCTGGTGTGTACATGCATATGGCATGGTTAGATATATACACAATCATTCCAGAGTGCGTGATTCACTGCTGGTGTGTACATGCATATGGCATGGTTAGATATATACACAATCATTCCACAGTGCGTGATTCGCTGCTGGTGTATACATGCATATGGCATGTGTTAGATATATACACAATCATTCCAGAGTGCGTGATTCGCTGCTGGTGTATACATGCATATGGCATGTGTTAGATATATGCACAATCATTCCAGAGTGCGTGATCGTGGCTGGTGTATACATGCATATGGCATGTGTTAGACACAATCATTCCAGAGTGCGTGATTCGCTGCTGGTGTATACATGCATATGGCATGTGTTAGATATATACACAATCATTCCAGAGTGCGTGATTCGCTGCTGGTGTATACATGCATATAGCATGTGTTAGATATATACACAATCATTCCAGAGTGCGTGATTCGCTGCTGGTGTATACATGCATATGGCATGTGTTAGATATACACACAATCATTCCAGAGTGCTTGATCGTGGCTGGTGTATACATGCATATAGCATGTGTTAGATATATACACAATCATTCCAGAGTGCGTGATTCGCTGCTGGTGTATACATGCATATAGCATGTGTTAGATATATACACAATCATTCCAGAGTGCGTGATTCGCTGCTGGTGTATACATGCATATGGCATGTGTTAGATATACACACAATCATTCCAGAGTGCTTGATCGTGGCTGGTGTATACACGCATATAGCATGTGTTAGATATATACACAATCATTCCAGAGTGCGTGATTCGCTGCTGGTGTATACATGCATATGGCATGTCTTAGATATATACACAATCATTCCAGAGTGCGTGATTCGCTGCTGGTGTATACATGCATATAGCATGTGTTAGATATATACACAATCATTTCAGAGTGCGTGATTCGCTGCTGGTGTATACATGCATATGGCATGTGTTAGATATATACACAATCATTCCAGAGTGCGTGATCGTGGCTGGTGTATACATGCATATGGCATGTGTTAGATATATACACAATCATTCCAGAGTGCGTGATTCGCTGCTGGTGTATACATGCATATGGCATGTGTTAGATATATACACAATCATTCCAGAGTGCGTGATTCGCTGCTGGTGTATACATGCATATAGCATGTGTTAGATATATACACAATCATTCCAGAGTGCGTGATTCGCTGCTGGTGTATACATGCATATGGCATGTCTTAGATATATACACAATCATTCCAGAGTGCGTGATCGTGGCTGGTGTATACATGCATATGGCATGTGTTAGATATATACACAATCATTCCAGAGTGCGTGATTCGCTGCTGGTGTATACATGCATATGGCATGTGTTAGATATATACACAATCATTCCAGAGTGCGTGATTCGCTGCTGGTGTATACATGCATATAGCATGTGTTAGATATATACACAATCATTCCAGAGTGCGTGATTCGCTGCTGGTGTATACATGCATATAGCATGTGTTAGATATATACACAATCATTCCAGAGTGCGTGATTCGCTGCTGGTGTATACATGCATATGGCATGTGTTAGATATACACACAATCATTCCAGAGTGCTTGATCGTGGCTGGTGTATACATGCATATAGCATGTGTTAGATATATACACAATCATTCCAGAGTGCGTGATTCGCTGCTGGTGTATACATGCATATGGCATGTGTTAGATATATACACAATCATTCCAGAGTGCGTGATTCGCTGCTGGTGTATACATGCATATAGCATGTGTTAGATATATACACAATCATTCCAGAGTGCGTGATTCGCTGCTGGTGTATACATGCATATGGCATGTGTTAGATATACACACAATCATTCCAGAGTGCTTGATCGTGGCTGGTGTATACATGTATAAAGCATGTGTTAGATATATACACAATCATTCCAGAGTGCGTGATTCGCTGCTGGTGTATACATGCATATGGCATGTGTTAGATATATACACAATCATTCCAGAGTGCGTGATTCGCTGCTGGTGTATACATGCATATGGCATGTCTTAGATATATACACAATCATTCCAGAGTGCGTGATCGTGGCTGGTGTATACATGCATATGGCATGTGTTAGATATATACACAATCATTCCAGAGTGCGTGATCGTGGCTGGTGTATACATGCATATGGCATGTGTTAGATATATGCACAATCATTCCAGAGTGCGTGATCGTGGCTGGTGTATACATGCATATGGCATGTGTTAGATATATGCACAATCATTCCAGAGTGCGTGATCGTGGCTGGTGTATACATGCATATGGCATGTGTTAGATATATACACAATCATTCCAGAGTGCGTGATTCGCTGCTGGTGTATACATGCATATGGCATGTGTTAGATATATGCACAATCATTCCAGAGTGCGTGATTCGCTGCTGGTGTATACATGCATATGGCATGTGTTAGATATATATATAATATACACAATCATTCCACAGTGCGTGATTCGCTGCTGGTGTATACATGCATATAGCATGTGTTAGATATATGCACAATCATTCCAGAGTGCGTGATCGTGGCTGGTGTATACATGCATATGGCATGTGTTAGATATATGCACAATCATTCCAGAGTGCGTGATTCGCTGCTGGTGTGTACATGCATATGGCATGGTTAGATATATACACAATCATTCCAGAGTGCGTGATTCACTGCTGGTGTGTACATGCATATGGCATGGTTAGATATATACACAATCATTCCACAGTGCGTGATTCGCTGCTGGTGTATACATGCATATGGCATGTGTTAGATATATACACAATCATTCCAGAGTGCGTGATTCGCTGCTGGTGTATACATGCATATGGCATGTGTTAGATATATGCACAATCATTCCAGAGTGCGTGATCGTGGCTGGTGTATACATGCATATGGCATGTGTTAGACACAATCATTCCAGAGTGCGTGATTCGCTGCTGGTGTATACATGCATATGGCATGTGTTAGATATATACACAATCATTCCAGAGTGCGTGATTCGCTGCTGGTGTATACATGCATATAGCATGTGTTAGATATATACACAATCATTCCAGAGTGCGTGATTCGCTGCTGGTGTATACATGCATATGGCATGTGTTAGATATACACACAATCATTCCAGAGTGCTTGATCGTGGCTGGTGTATACATGCATATAGCATGTGTTAGATATATACACAATCATTCCAGAGTGCGTGATTCGCTGCTGGTGTATACATGCATATAGCATGTGTTAGATATATACACAATCATTCCAGAGTGCGTGATTCGCTGCTGGTGTATACATGCATATAGCATGTGTTAGATATACACACAATCATTCCAGAGTGCTTGATCGTGGCTGGTGTATACACGCATATAGCATGTGTTAGATATATACACAATCATTCCAGAGTGCTTGATCGTGGCTGGTGTATACATGCATATAGCATGTGTTAGATATATACACAATCATTCCAGAGTGCGTGATTCGCTGCTGGTGTATACATGCATATAGCATGTGTTAGATATATACACAATCATTTCAGAGTGCGTGATTCGCTGCTGGTGTATACATGCATATGGCATGTGTTAGATATATACACAATCATTCCAGAGTGCGTGATCGTGGCTGGTGTATACATGCATATGGCATGTGTTAGATATATACACAATCATTCCAGAGTGCGTGATTCGCTGCTGGTGTATACATGCATATGGCATGTGTTAGATATATACACAATCATTCCAGAGTGCGTGATTCGCTGCTGGTGTGTGCCGGCGGTTTGAGTATGCAAGCAAAAGAGCGCTCCATTGCTTCGAACTTAAGAGTAGTTCGTACACACGCTACTACTGTTAGCGCACTGACAGCCTGTAGCGTAGGAGCTGTTTCATCTGTTATATACAATATTGCGCTACCCGGATTCCAATCTGTAACTACAGACTGATAAGCCGTCAAAATATCAGCCGGACTATCTGCTCCGCAAATAATGCCAATAGATCATCTCATTGGAATAAGGGCTCACCGGAGTCGAAGTCGACACTAGATGAGTGGGTGCATGTTTGATACGGTCTGAACGCCTTCTGGGGGATAACAATCAAAGGACTTCGTCTGCCATGTGCTAAGAGACCCTCTTTTTGGACTGGGGTTTTTCCCTCAAGCCAAATCGTGATTTTCTGTGAAGTTCTATTCAACATGTAGCAGTTCATGAGAATATGTTGTGTTTGTAACTATCCACATAGTTTATTTGATTTTATATTTTATTTTTATTTTATTCAGAATCATGTTCATTGCACGTGGATATCTCAATAATTACCCCAGTCTATTCCCATAGATCCCATAAGGAGTTTCTCCGCACAGTGTACAATATCCGTAGCCCTGGTGAGAATTCAAATAAGTGTTTATCAGAATCGCATATCTATAAATACTCTTTTGTAGGCACCTACCTAAGTTTAAAATGTTGCCAGGGTAGCGGCATATTCGGCCTGCCCTTTTAAATGCCCAACTGTCGATGTCTTTTAATGTGCACACGAGTTACACCAGTTTTTCATCCTTGTCCGAGAAAGCCAGACGTCCAGGACCGTGTACCACCCATTACTCATTTCTATTTTAAAAAATCCAAAACACAGTCGACATAAATCTAGCCAGGCATGCGCGAGCCTGAGGCAGACATTGCAATCCCAAGCCACTTCGCGCCTATATGCAGAGTGCAATAAATCACAGCTGCACCGCACTACGCGCCATAGACAATAAAATGTAAACTGTATGGGGCTAATGAGGCATCCCTTATCAGAGATATCATACGAGTACGTCATAAACTCTCCGTGGTGTACCTGGTGAACCGCTACCTCGGCCGTACACAGGTGTTTATATTAAACTGTATATATATATGGCATTACGGCTTATGACATATTTTCACGGCAATGTTTTCCAGTTGTAAATGTGACTAATGAAGATACAAACCATAGATTACATAATTTATTGTCTGGAATAGTTCGCTGTATCTCGTCAGGTGGCTACTTCAGAAGTGAATCAACAGTGAATAAAACAACGCAGCTAATAAGGCGCAGAAGCCTCGACAATTAACGAGTCATTAGAAAGTCGAATAGAAGACGTGGAGATGTGGATATACCGAAGAATGTGTTGTATTTCAAGGAAGCAAAAACAATCAAATACAGAGGTTCTAGAAAAACTGGGAATGAAAAGAGAGTTGATGAAAGAAATACAAAGAGGCAAGTGAAATATTTCGGCCACGGTAAAAGACATAACACTCTTATGAAAAAAAAAAAAAATACTGGAGGGCAAGGTTGAGGGCAAGCGAGTAAGAGGTAGACAACGATACAAGTGGGAGAAAATCATCAACAGATGGAAGATAGCAGTATGACAGAATGTGCAATCAAGGCGAGAGACAGACTGTGTTGGGGATCCATTGCAGCCAACTACTGTGGAGACGGAACGTGATTGAGCTAATCCTACAAACTGAACTATACAACACAGTTCTAAGCTCCAATGTAAGCGTTAGCATGGTCTTTGGAAACTGAGAATTGCGTCATTTTTGTTTACAGAAGTGCGGGTTATACTTGCGTATTGCAGTCGCCTCTGTGAATTTCAGCATCTATCAATTGTGTGTGCAAAACAGCAGGAACAGTGCATTATCTTTGTCAATGGAAGTTAGCAGAACGTATGATGGAAGAAATGGGCTCTTTGATATTAGTTAGCTTTATCGTGTTTCCATAATGTTCATTTACTTGTTTATTCATCCTTATCAGGATGTGTTCTGTTACTCCAACAATTTATAGTGGTTTATTTGAATCACGAAATCGCTACCATCTTAGCTGAATACAATCGCCGTATTTTATCGTACTTTGCTTTCGTTGAACAAAATCACGACATTTCTACCGCGAACAAAATCTCGGCATTTATATTATTTCGTAGCATAACATCGCGCCGACATTTTCCCGATTTTGATGAATAAAACTGAGACATTTTTATTGACTTCGTAGAATAAAATCGTAACTCAAAATTATTTTTCTGGTTTTTTTTTTTTAAACGCAACAAATGTAGTAAACGTACCACATATATAGCATTTCAAATTAACTTATGAATAGTAATTTTCACATTGATAGATAAACAGAAGCAACGGACATAAACTAAACGATGGAGACAAAAGACAAATATAATCGTGTATGAGACATGGGTAGATGCTAGCACATAAACTGATACATAGCATCAGGCTTATAAAAAGACACGAATATCCAGAGTCATGAATTCAGCTGCTGCTGTTCTGGAGCCCTAATTTCAAAGCCCGTCAAGAAGTGGACTTTCTTTTGGCGTCCCATGGCCTCGGGATCGACCCAGTCCCGTAAATGGGTACCAGAAACTTGACTGGAAGCTAAACGGCGGCCGACGTGATACAAACCACATCATCCATCTAGTGCCGATTGGTTTACAAATGTATACCCAATATTCCATAAAGCATGGAAACGGGCTCTCTACCCCGACTTAATCTGACTAGGTCCAGGCAACACATCCCACTTGCTGAAGATTCATGACAATGTGACAGTCAGTGTGAAGTCACGTAATGTAACTGTCAAAGGATTCAGGAGAACCCTAGTGTACAGTTTCCGTCATCTGCCAGTTGGCATTTCATTGCCATCCCCAAAACAGCTGAAGGTGGAGAAGTAGTTTGGGTCACACACAAGAGCTGGCTGCAGTCAACATTGTGAGCTCTCATGTTCAGAACATGATTATAGGAGTCACTGTGGGATTACTGTACAAGATGCGTGCCGTTGAATGCTCACTTCCCCAGCAACGTGGTGGTCTCGAATGTCAACACCAAGGTTGAGATCAAGAACACTCTAGGGTAAGAAGTTGAAATGTTGGAGGGAGTCACATTCAAGCTATTTGGTAACAAGGACGAGTTCATCTTTGGGGGGGGGGGGGGGGGAAGAGAACTGTTTTAAAAAAACTGTCATTTACTGCAAATATAGTACCTTGTGGTGTATGGCAGAGGGGTCTTGAGTCTGAGGAATTAAGGCCGCCTGGCTAGTGCAGTCGCCGCGAACTGTGCAGGTTAGAGCTTTCTTTTTGCCCCCGCCAGAAAAAAAACTCCACACACTTACCGAGGATTCGAACCCGGGTCTCCCGCAGGAGAATCCGACATTCTAGCCACTCGGCCAGCTGCTCCTCTGGAGCTGCTCCCTCCTGGAGGGAAATGACAATGAATTGGTCTCAAGATCAGCTGCTCTTATCTAGCAGTCTACAGTTATGAAGAAGAAAGTCATACTCGTAAATTCATAGATGGCATCTACGTGTCTGAGAAGACAACTGTTGTTCAGGAATAGACTTTGGGAGGGGAACAGCTGTTTGAATGTGTATAAAAAGCATCTAAACGACCACTATAAAATATGGTCTCCTTTAACTTAAAGTTCAGAGAGTCATGTATGCGAATGTAGCCACGATCAAAGCTAGTGACATTCCCTTCTACATAAAAGAGCATCTGTTGTGATAATTAGTATGGCGGTTCACACCTGTTTTTCCTATAAAATAGTACGAGCCGTTTAACTGCCAGAAGACAAGAGATACAGATACAGGCGTGTTCTTTACAGGAGGTCCCAATCAACCCTAGCATCTTTTGGCTGTTTGTTATTTACTTGGCAAGTGAGAAGTCGCGTGACCGAAAGGTTAATATGGACACTTTAAGGACAGACCAGAACAAATCATTATTCTGCGCCTCATAAAAGGACAAGCTAGATTACGCAAAAACATGCATAGAAATGTTGGGACGCAGAGGTGTTTCCAAGGCACCAGGGCCAGGTTCTATACTGGCCAAGACCTACTAACACGTCCTAGCCATGCGTCCTAGGCAACAGGTCCCTTCGGGGTCCTGGCTAACGTAGTAGAATCGCGGATTCTTCCGAAGTCGGAGAGTATTTGCCTGCACGGCGAGGAACCACCAGTCTGCACACCAATAAGCCAGACAATGCACAACGGATACTCACGCAAACCTCAGTCCGGTATGACATCACATGTTGGACAACAGGATGTCTTCATCCGACAACAGGACTTCACGCTGGAGTTAACAGCCAGCGAACGCAAGCAAGCAAGCAAGCATAGAAACGTCAAGATTGGCGAATCAGGCAAAATACATGCGCACATGTTTATTGGAGCCGCAGACAGCGGATCACACGCTCCAAGACTGCTCAAAATACGACATATCCAGGCAAACCTTCTGACCTAGGGAAACAACAGTGGAAGATAATCTCTATGCATTACTGAGTGAACTATTTTTTTTAAAGCCATTTAAAAAAAAGAGTTAAATTTATACAAGAGACAACATTGCGGTTACAGACAAATTTCAAGCGAAGGAAAGAAGAAGAAGAACATTCCCGGTACAATGATGGTGTGGTAAAAGAGGTTAAAGCCCTGCACGGGTGAGTTTGACCTAAACGTCGACTTCTCCTTAACTCGGGGATGTCAACAACAATTACCTAAAAAGTCGGAGTGGGTTCGCCTGAAGGCGGGGGTCACCGGTACAGGTCTCAACCTAATTGGCGTGTCCCTGACCTCTCTTGCTTCCTTTAGAGTGGATAGCACAAGAGACACTGTAGAAGTGTTGGCGTATAGCTTGGGTAGAGCATAATGTCATCAACGCTGGCATCTGGGATACCTTCACAGCAGCAGCTGCAACAATATTCCTGATGACATGCTAAGAAAGGTGAAGATAGCATGCTCCGTGCAGAGTGGCGTGCTTACACCCAAAGTAACATGCTAACATTCGCAGATCAAAGGTAGGGAGCATCTGTTGGACCTTTTCCCCAGACACGCTGATGTGCTGGAAAACAAGCAGGATGGGGGGGGGGGGGGGGGAAATAGATCGTATGGGTGTGAACTGTTAGGTGGGATACTGGTGAATGATAAGCCAGACGTGATCAGGACTCTATAGGATTGTGTCTACAGTGTGAAGGAATAGATAAATCATCATAGCCTAGAGAAAATGGAGCGGCGAGGAGTGACCATGCGATCTGGCACACACTCATAATTCCAAGAAAAGGCCAGGCGGACACATAATCAGACAGCCACTGGCACAATTAGTATTGGGATTCTTCACTGGCTGTTGAAGGTTAGGACGGAGCGCGTATAAGAATGTCCCGAGTGCTGTGATGTCGGTTCTTGATTCAACTCACCTCAACTCTTGTTGACAACGGAAGTAGAGGCTTGGGGACACACTAGACAACAGCAACATTGAAAGCTATAATTACGACAGTGATTCGATTCTGGGGGTCGATTCAGCCACATAATGAAGACATCAGACATGTCACCTCCAAATGACGACAGCGCCTCGTTGCAGGAACAAGTGTACTTCGGTGCATGATTAACTAGACCCCTCTAAAAACAAGGTTGTCTTTATTAGCCAGGTCTAATATCCACATGAACCCGCAACTATCGAATATGGACATAATTCGTGTCTAACCATTGAATATGAATTGCAAACAATTAGGTATAATTAGCACCTGCTAAAAGAAGAAACATACTAGACTCAGACACAGTGCACATACCTTACACAGAACCCCATCTTACACAGGTGAAAACAAAGTGTGACTTATCCAAAAACATAAACAATAAATAATTATATAATACTGACGTATTAACATAAAACAATAAGTATTATAGGACAACAAAGCACGACCGACGTTTCGGTTCTACGAACCTTTGTCAAGGACAGGACAACACGAACAGGTAGAAAACTAAATAAACCACAAAAGAAAATTAAACACAGCTTCTTGTTGACAAGAGAGAAACGAAAATGGTGTTTTAAACCGGTTTAGAAAGGCGCTCTTGAGCTACAAAAGTTTGTGTTGCCAAATGGTGTGTAAACAGTCCGATATGAATAAAATACAGGGGAGATAGCATAGTTATACCGTGGCATCAACAACAGTATTGATTCCTGCTGGATGAATGCAACCCAGAGAGTTTATTAATTGGCTTTCAATTTTAAGTCTAATGGAGTTGTTAGAGAAGCAAGATTTCAATGCAGTGACCCATACATCGTCGACTCCATTGTGGTTAGAAGAATTAAAGTGGTTGGGGACAGGTTTGTCAGCGCCTTGATGTCTCTAAGGTGTTCCCTAAAGCGGTCGGCGAGGCATCTGCCAATTTGACCAATATATTACATATTTATTGATTGTTAATGTTTTTGAATAAGTCACACTTTGTTTTCACCTGTGTAAGATGGGGTTCTTTGTAAGGTATGTACATTGTGTCTGAGTCTAGTATGTCTCTTCTTTTCGCAGGAGCTAAATATACCTAATTGTTTGTAATTCATATTGATATATCCTGCTGCAGCCGCTGCTTTTTCTTTTGTTCCTAACCATTAAAATAGCACCATAGGTCTCAGAATGTTATATTAAACCAGCAAATTTGGTCATGCGTCGAAGAACACTTGCTCCTGCAGCGAGACGATGTAGTCATTTGGAGGTGACAGGTTCGATTCCTGATCGATAATTATAGCTTTCAATGTTTATGTTGTCTAGTGCGTCCTCAAGCTTCTATTTCTTTCTTCTCCTTCTGTGAGCGCCTAACAATCTTATGTGTGTTTATTTATGAATTGTCTTAATGACCTCAAAGGATTCCTCATATGATATTCCTTATGGCAAACGTCTTAATGGTTTTACTGCCAAAAGCCATATCTTATTATTCACTGATACAACTAAAGGCCTTACATTAACGGCCACCATTTCTTGATCAACTGGATACGCTGTAACTTTCCGGCAACTAATCAATTTAACAGCAGTAATTCCCCTGTTCTGGGAGGGAGTCACAAACTGCACGTGCTTTCTGCATCTGTAAGGTATGTTTACCATAGGCACGGTCAAACAATGTAGGCTGCTCGCTGTGTCTGAAGCTTGCCGGGAAATCTGCAGACCCTGGGTGTTGGCTATTTCCGTGCAGAGTTTACGACATGAGCCTGTGTGATTTCAAATACACCGTCTATGTAAACAGACATCACGACAAGCCGAAGGGGGAGTCCACGGAGCGTTTTACCTGCACATTACATATCAATATGTGTGTGTGTGTGTGTGTGTGTGTGTGTGTGTGCGTGCGTGCGCGTACGCACACACAGACACACAAATATACATACAGCACGAGAGTAGCGGTGACTTAGTGGTTAGTACGTTGCCTGCTCCGACAATGGTCAGGGCTCAGTCAATAGTGACAGGAATTTACTACCAGTGCGGCTCTGGGGTCCATTCAGCCACATAATGAAGGCATCAGACAATTTTTAGAATTTTCTGGCAATTATCTACGACAGAAACGTGAAGGTGAAGGAACTTGGACACCCCACCTCATATGGCATGGCCCTGAATAAGTTATGGCCTAACATCTCACATCCCAAGGACACTATCTGCTTTGCGGCTACCTTCGTCTATGCATGCATAAATGCGTATATAAATTTACGCACGCAAGCACACACACGCATACAAACACACTGACATATGGTCTCATTTTCGACATATATTCATGACCATGCACAGATCAATAAAAATTAGCTGTAAATAATCTCATGTCAGCAACAGCTGAGGGATAGGAGTGTATGACTATAACAGTTAGTGATCTGGATACGGCACGGTCAATAGAAAGAGGAGTGCGTGACTACAATAGCTTGCGGCCTGGACACATTGTGGCCAATGGAAAGACAGAATTAGTTAGTTAGTTAGTTAGTCAACAGATCATCCTCATTGCACATCGAACCATTCAGTCCATAAGTGCTCGGATCCCCTCCTCAGCAAATCCCGCAACGTGTAGCGGCTAACGACGCCAGTTCTGTGTTGGTTTATCAATCTTCTTTGGCTTCCTGCGTAGTGTTCTTGTTTGGCCGCCCCTCTTTTAATTTGCTGCTCTCGCAGTCTGGCCATTGTTGTAGATTCACAGTCATCACTGTGACAGAATTGTGTGACTACAATAGCTTCATTCATTCATCATGTGCCATGCCGATAAGTGTGGGCGGTCATGTTTCACCGTCTCGCTAGATCACCAGTCGTGGATCAGCTTAGTGTTTTCGTCTCTACTATACCATGTGGTCAAGCCTTCCGGGTATTTACTTCTCTGTCTTCCCCTTGTTCTCTTCCCCTCGATCTTGCCAGTTGTTACCAAGTTCTCCAATTTATGTCTTCTCATAACGTGACCACAAAATTTTCGTCTAATTGCCTTAATTAGTTTACGATTTTCATTTATTTCTTGTAGGACTTGGTCATTGGTTTTTCTGTCTGCCCATTGTATTCTTTGCATTTTTCTCAGAAACCACATTTCTGCAGCCATCATATGTTTTTCAGCTTGTCCGTTCAATGTCAACGCTTCACATCCTTACAGAAAAACAGGTTCTATGGAGCACCTGACCATTCTTTTTCTCGTTGCAAATGATATCTTTTTATTGGTCAGTATGTTTTACATATTGCAAAAGGCTACCTTCGCCATGGCGATTCTTGTTCTAATCTCTTCAAGGCATCTCCCATCAGACTGTTCCGAGATAATTGTACCGACTCACTTGTTTAAGAATATTCCCATTTACTTGTATATTACATCGTGGTATTTCCTCTTTCCTAGTGACAACCATAATCTGTCTTCTTACAATTTAATTCTAACCTTAGTTGTTCACTGTGTGGAACAACCACATCTACTAAATATTGCAGATCCTGCTCATTGTCTCCAATCAATAGTGCATCATTCGCATATATTATGTTAGTGATGTTTCTTCCTCCAGTGATGATTCCTTTCATATCTTCTACATTTCTGAAAATATTTTCACTGTACAGGGGAAAAAGATCTGGAGACATTACACATCCCTGCCTAATACCTCTCTTAATAGTCTGATATTGTCCCACTTCATTATCAATCCTTATGGCAGCTTGTTGTTTCCAATATATGTTTTTTATAAGTCTAATGTCTTTCCAATCAATTTATAGATCTGCAAGCATCTTCAACACGTTGACATGTCTTACTTTATCGAAAGCCTTTGTGGCGTCAACAACTAGCTATCTGGATACATCATGATCAATAGAAGGATAGAACTGTGTAAGTGGCTTAAATAGCTAGCGACCTGGATCATCATGGTCAATAGAAGGATAGGAGTGTGTAAGTTTCTTCAATAGATAGCGAACTGGATCGTCATGGTTATTAGAAGCATAAAAGTGTATGAACAACAGTTAGCGATCTGGATACGGCATGGTCAATAGAAGGATAGGAGTGTGTGGATTCCAAAGCTAGCGATATATGTCACACGGCACATACAGCTGAAGATGGCCAGGGTGTTTTAATGCCTAAAGGTCTGTCTTCTCTCTTTAGCCTTTTACCCTTCACTGGGACCTAAGCTTTCAATCAACTCACTTCATGCTATCTCATGGAGCTCTGTGCATGTCCTCACCTATATTATATATGTATGCCTCTAATTCTCTTCTTCGTGTTTTAAGCCCCCTCCCCCCCCCCTCTATTTCTTTTTGTCTGTTAATTCCAGGCAGACGCCTTTCTAGTTGTAATATTCTCAGGTTTTAGCAATGTATGCACAGCGTCTTTTCTTCACACTCTCACTCTCTATCTCTCGACCTCGCTCCTCAAATGACTCCATCTGTTGTACACAAAAAAAAAACATAACCATCTCTCTCTCTCTCTCTCTCTCTCTCTCTCTCTCTCTCTCTCTCTCTCTCTCTCTCTCTCTCTCTCGTCTTTATCTAGCTGTCTCCCTCCCTCCTCAAATGGTTCCATCTGTTGTACAGACACTAATTGCTATCCCAACATGTATATAATGCACGCCCAACGGACGCCCTGAAAGCGCGAATCCCAAGTCGCGAAAAATTAACACGGAGTGCTAATGCACCCAATTCGTTTCCATTTACCCCATGGACAAGCCACAAGTCAATGTAAGAATGGCAGCACGCATCACCGTCACTTTTCTTCAAATGACATCTACAAATGTACATGCACATCGAAGCAGATAAAAAAGGGTTGAAAGGGCACTGAGTTGACAACTGTTGTGCAAAAATGCCGCCAAATTAGCTTTATATAAATGCCAACATGTCGGTTATACGGAGGAAGAGTTATTTTCATGAACATTTCCTTCATTTGAAGCTATTCATTTTTGCTATCTACTATTTCTGTCTGGGCCTTAGTGCTAGTGAACGCAGTTTTACGATCCCGACATACCGGATTAGAATATTAGCAGCAGGCCATTTAGGAACAGATCGCTTTGTGTTGGATTGTACAATGGCCGTCGGCCGTTCAGAAATCATTGGTAAACTACTTAAGGTAGAATTGGATAGAATATCACAAATAGCCAAAACATGCTGGGACTGATTGCGACGTCTCTCTTCCCCCCCCCCCCCCTTCTCTCTCTCTCACACACTCCATCCATCATGTGCCATGCCGACAAGCGTGGGCGGTCATATTTTGCCATCTCACTCGATCACCAGAGTCGTGGATCAGCTCCGTGTTTTTGTCTCGACCGTGCCACATGGCCAAGCCAGACATTTACTTCTCGGTCTTCCCGTTGATCTTTTCCCTTCGATCTTGCCTGTTGTCACCAAGTTCTCCAATTCATTTCTTCTCATAACATGCCCCAAAATTTTTGACTGACTACGTCTAATGACTCTAAGAAGTTTACGATCTTCATTTCTTTCTTGAAGGAGTTGTTCATTGGTTTTTCCATCTGTCCATGATATTCTTTGCATCTTCCTCAGAAACCACATTTCCACAACCATCAGATGTTTTTCAGCTTGTCTGCTCATCACTGCCCACGCTTCACGTCCGAACAAACGTACAGGTTCTATGTAGCATTTCAACCCTCTTTTTCTCGTTTCAACACACACACACACTATGTTTTGCGTATCCTTTTACAGGACTTAGCTGTCAACAGCAGCATCTTTCAGCTGTCTGTTGATCTCTTGGCAAGATTACGCTCAGTAGTTTGCCATTGCTTTCTGAGCGGCCGGCTCAGTATCCGCAAGTCACGAGCGGGGGTCGAACCACCTCAGTTCTCGCTCCGCTGCGAGACTCTGCGTGATAAACGGGATTACAGAGAGAAAGTGTTGTAACCCCACAGCCAGAGAGACCGGCACACACACACTAGACAACACTATTTCATTGAGAGTCCCCAACATTTGCATTTGTATCACGACATTTTTATGATTACAATAAACCGACTCATGCTTATCCAATTGCATGTCTTAGTTAGTTACTCGGCCAGTTAGTCATCCCGGCAGTCAGATTATCTTTAATTCATATGGAACTATTCAGACCATAAGTGCTCGGATCCCCTCCTCAGAATCTCCCTCACGGTCGACGATACCAGTTGTGTGCTTGTTGCATATTCTTCTTTGCCTGCCTTGTCCGGCTTCAATCCTTTAAACGTGATGTTCTTGTAGTTGGATCAAGGTTACAGATTCGCAGTTGTCTCTTGGTTCGTTTAATTACCCTGCCTCACATATCTTCCGTCTGCGCATACCTTTCAACAGGGGGCTGTGTGGTCTCGAGGTATGGTATCCGCCTCGAGTGCTGGAGGTCCCGGGTTCAAGTCCCGGGATTTTTTCACGTGGACTTATAGTAACAAAATTTTCCGCTGGTCTCTGGGTAGTGAGATCAGACACCCGTGTGTATTGTTGCGCGCGTTAATAAAAAAAAAAAAAAAAGCATCAAGACAGTTCGCTGTGCAGCAGTGCATCAGTACCGGACTTTCCCGACGACTAGGGCAGTGGCGTGGATCGAGTTGTGCAAAACGGGTACACGAGTATTTTTCTGTGATGGAAAAAAAGAGGGAAGAACTGCGGGACCCATCCGACTCTAACCCTATAAAAAAAAAGCCAACCGTGAGTAAGTGAGAAACCGGGCAAATGAGACCAGAAAGTACGGGAACTCCCCGCAGCCCATGACAACTTGGCATTTTGACAATCAGTTAAAAGCACTGTTTATGCTGAATGTTTTATCACCGCAGTCTAACTCCCCTAAAGTACCACATTAAAATTCTTAAACAGCTAAAATGATTTAATGCTCAGCCATAAAAATGCCTTCTGGTTAAACTGAAGAATTGCCGACTGGCGTCTTGGCACATTACATACAGGACGGCGCTCCCCAACCAGGAAGTCAAAAATGTGTCCCCCCCCCCCCCACACACACACACATACAGAAGTAACTTCTCTCTCCAATCTTTCAAGACCACTTAATGTCCGGAAGTCGTTAATAGTCCAGTGGCAATTACGGGGGTTTTAAGTATTAAGCCTTCACATATTCTAGGGCAAGACATAATAAGGCGGCGTTGTTTAGTTCCCTCCCTGGCCTGTTTCCTTTCAAGACTACTCTCACAACATTCTGAAAACTATCAGATGAACATGTCACGAGGATGAGTTGACCCCAGCGCATTTCCTGCCACTGTTAGAGATGATGATGGAGCCCGGACCATCTTCTACCCCGACTACAGTAAACACAGTCAGCCTCGAAAATCCTTCACTCGATGTCCGACCGCTTGTTGTAATCAAGACAGCCATTGGTTGAGCATCTCAATTATATTATAACAAGCTCAGAAAGGCGGTTCAACGACGTGTCAATCAAGCGAAACATATTTCACCCAATTGTATATGCAAAATGGAGGTAGGCGTGGCTGAGATACGCTGAACATTTATGTTCTGACGGTGTCGTAGTGGGTTCGTTCCACATTCCGGTTAGTCTGACTTAAATGTCCACTTCTCGTTCAGAAAGCAATAGCAGTTGAGCGTAAAATTGACTAGTAACTCACAAACAGCCAATAAAGGCTATGGTTGAGTACAGCGTCCTGTAAGGGACATGCACTATTCGTTATATGACACATAAAGCCGACGGTTCGATGTCCAGCCCGGAGTTCGCCAATAATTTAGTCCATAATGGTCGGACTTTCGGGAAGGGGTCTACTGTGCTGTGCTTGCATTAACGGTTCCCGCGCTGACTTTCCAAAATAGTGGTTCAGGGTTCGACGACTAGTAGTGGCGGGTCCTGCTTCTCACAGTGGAACTCTAGTGTTAATCCAGCTTCATATAACAGGGTATAGATTTCTCAGAAAAGCAAGGCGCCCGGTTTGATACCAACCAGACAGGTATTTCTCGTTGGCTATATCATTACTAGCCCTCAGTATAATGTAAGTGGGGATTTACTCTGTCTGTCTGTCTGTCTGTCTGTCTCTCACACACACACACACAGATAGAGACAGAGAGAGAGAGAGAGAGAGAGAGAGAGAGAGAGAGAGAGAGAGAGAGAGAGAGAGAGAGAGGGGGGGGGGAGGCCATTACTTGGATTGCACTGCCGTATGTCTGGACAACGGAACCCTAGCGTGACATTTTAACAGAACCCACCTATTCATCTCGAAGAAGTTTCCTGCTATGCGTCTGTGATATGGTAGCACCATTACATGTTGTAGGCCTGAACTCACTGAGGAACAGACGGCCAGACCAAGTTTCCCTCCCTTAGCAGGCGACAAGCCCAGGTGTCGAACTCTCGTCCGGCCGTCTTCACGACAATAGCAGCCGAGCTCCCTACCAACTTCGCTAACGCGCCGAATCCGAATTAAGCACGGGCTAATTAATCCCTTGTGATGTGTGCTCTTCTTGCGTTCGACGACAGGTATCTATCAGTGTTTACCAGAATAGTATCACGATACCCGACAATCTACCGCTGACTCCCAAGTGTGAGCGCTGGTTCTCCCCGCATCTCCTGGAGTGTATCTGCCAGCTGTTTCTTAGGTATAGCCATAGCCGTATCTATACATCAACCAGTCACCAGCTGACGTGATACTGCTTCTTCTGATCTATTGGTTGTATCCTCCGTTAATTGGTCTCTCTCTCTCTCTCTCTCTCTCTCTCTCTCTCTCTCTCTCTCTCTCTCTCTCTCTCTCTCTCTGCAAACTTCTAACTACTGCCGTATTGCACTATGTCTTCATCATCACGGTGCGCTGACACTAACCTCTTCCAGTCGATCTATTAATGTTTCCTACGCATGTTTAAACCTGCGCTGTGGCTTAGGGGATAGTGAGACGGTAGTTTCCAAATTCCCGACGCCGAGTCAAGGGTTTAAAATCATCAGCGGGCGATATGAAAGCAGACCGCTTTGCGTTGATTTCGATAGTTCCAGGCGTCGGCCGGTCAATTATCACTGGCAAACTACTGAACTGAAATTGCCTAGTAAATCACAAACAGCCAATAAATGCTGGAGTTGTTTGCAACGGTCTGGACAGGACATGCAGCTAACATTCTTTTTTTAAATCCACATTTAACGCTCCACTTTACCCTCAAGCATATTCCTTAAGAAGAAACTGTTTCTTAATATGACCGAAATACCTGAACTTGACCGCATTCACTAATGTTTAAAATTATCCCAGATTTCGTCATACGTTTTTGTTGTTTCCTTCGTCTATGCGTCTATGGAATCATATTTGCACACTGTCGATTTTTTCTGTGACATTGTTCCCGTTTCTGATCTACACAATAATGAAGGGTCAATGAAACAACTGATCACTCTTAAATTTAATTTGTAGTTTAGTTGTTTACATGTGAAACAATGTAAACACAAGATCAGGATCAAATTAATTTATTCAATGTTTGTTGTGTGTAAATATATATATATACTATATATATATATATATATATATATATATATATATATATATATATATATATATATATATATATATATATATATATATATATATATATATATATATATATATATATATAGTGGACTTAGGTTAGCACGCTGAGTGACTTTGCATGGACTAGAGATGGCACGCAAAGGGGCTTTGCAGGACTTGGGTTGCCACAATGAGTGGCTTTGCAAGGACTTAGATGACATGCTGAGTGTCTTTGCAAGGACTTAGAGATGACATGCTGAGTGTCTTTGCAAGGACTTAGATGACATGCTGAGTGTCTTTGCAAGGACTTAGGTTGGCACGCTTGGTGACTTTGAAAGGACTAAGGTTGGCAGACTGAGTGACTTTGCAAGAACTAAAATTGGCATGCTGAATGACTTTGCAAGAACGCAGGTTGGCACACGGGGTGACTTTGCAAGGACTTAGGGTGACACGCTGAGTGACTTTGCGAGGACTTAGGCTAGCATGCTGAGTGACTTTGCGAGGACTTAGGCTAGCACGCTGAGTGACTTTCCGAGGACTTAGGCTGGTACGCTGAGTGATTTTGCAAGGATTTGGGTTGGTACGCTGAGTGACTTTCCGAGGACTTAGGCTGGTACGCTGAGTGATTTTGCAAGGATTTGGGTTGGTACGCTGAGTGACTTTGCCAGAACATAGGCTGGCACGCTGAGTGACTTTGCGAGGACTTAGGCTCGCACGCTGAGTGACTTTGCGAAGACTTAGGTTGGTACGCTGAGTGACTTTGCCAGAACATAGGCTGGCACGCTGAGTGACTTTGCGAGGACTTAGGCTCGCACGCTGAGTGACTTTGCGAAGACTTAGGCTGGCACGCTGTGTGACTGCGTAATTTGAATAAAGAAGACACAAACAATAGATTGCACGATTTATTGCCTGGCATATTTCGCTGCATCTCGTCAGGTACATACTGCAGAAATCACACAACTTACGTGAATTAACTAGATAAATCCATCAAACTGAAATATACACGTGTTCGCACAGTAATGTGGATTGTCTACCACGGTAATTTTAAACTGACTAACATGTCTTTCTGCTTGCACAAGGACGGCTTACGAAGGTTGATTATTATAGCTTCAGCAAACTTTAACAATCGACTACTTTGTGTGTTGAACAACACACGGAAGGCACTGTTTCTTTCAACCACGTGACCGCTCTCGAGCACATGTCTCTCGACCGTTGAAGCTGGACTGTTCCGGTGTGTCGGCCTGCCTAGGCTACAATCTTCTGTGTGTAGTATCTTGTCCAACCAATTCGGAATGTGTTCCGAAACCCTGCAATGTAACTGTCGCTCAGTTCTACCTATGTAGATGGCCTCGCATCTGCATGTAAATTGGTAAATACAATTTGATTTGGCGTACAAAGATACAGGTTCTTTTATTGTTGGGATGGGGATCGGTGTGTTTCGGTACCTGATGACTAGAGTTGCAGCACAGAATGTTCGCCCGACTGCTGTGGTGAGCCTGTCCCGCAGACGTTGCATTACGTCATCTCCTCGGAAGGTTAGCTGGGTGAATACCTTGAGTTTAGGTACTGTAGTTACTTCAGGTTTCGGTTTGGGCTGTTGGCAATGAATGTTAGAATGACTGCGTAATATTATTTCGGCACAGCACACACAAACAAAGTTGGCCGACCACTTTGTTAGAGCATAAGAATACAGCGCGCTGTGACCAAATGCTTCTAGTGCGTAAAGCAGCAAACAAACAATATAGGATTTCTCGGTTATCATCATTATTTTCATATTTGTATTTTACCATCTTCATTTTCAAGAACGAGATAGTGTCGTTGGTTTGATATAGAACGGAGAGTTCGACGAGGTTACATTTTGTCCTCTTATCTATTTCACCGATACATTGAAAACATCTTGAGGAATGTTAGAGGGGGAAAAAAAAGTACAGCATAACCCTTTTGTAATCTGAGTAATAGAAATACGTGAACTTGGTTACGCTGGAGTTACACTAGTACTGTCGAAAACACAAATGAGATTTGAGAAACTATTCAAGACAGCGCAAGAGCAAAGCGAAAAAAAAAATGTAAATCTCAATGCAGCAACGACAAAAAGTAATGACAACCGATAAAACTAATATGTTAAAAGATATATTTATCAATGGAAAGATATAACGGGAAGTGAGCGGTTTTGAATATATTGGTTCACTGCTGTCGCGCTTTAGGATTGTGATGACAGAAATTAAAGAACAAACATTACTCTGCAAACACAAGAGATAACAAATAACGGGCTTATAAATAACACTGTGTGTCTGAAATATCGGCGTATTGGAAAAGAAAGGGCAACATAAGTCAGAGAACTAACAGCATGTCTATTTCACGTGGCAACATACGGGTGTGGTCTTGTGGGTCTCGTCTAGGTGTTGATTGACTATCCCGCAACAGTCTGGATGGTTGTTCGGCCTACTCCTTGGCGAGACCCTCACTGTCGCAACAGTGTTTTAACAGTTGTAATTTCGCTATGCCGGTATCCGTGGCGAAGGGATTATGGACGCGGTTCGTAATCTCGCTTAACCATGTTCGAAACACAGCTGTGGGTGATTTCGCAGCAGACCGCGTTGCGCTAGGTTTTAACGAATTTGTATGTGAGCTGGTTGTTCAGAAAGCAATTGCAAACTACTGAACGTAAAATTGCCAAGACATCAACAATAGTAATAAAATGCTGGTGTTGGCAGCGATGTCTTGTAAAAAGATATGCACACACAGAGAGAAATTCGCTATGAGCTACTCATCATATCTTACTCCGCTGTTATAACAGGGGGGGAGGAGCAGGGGGGAGGGGGTAAGAGAGACAGAGAGACAGAGAGAGAGAGAGAGAGAGAGAGAGAGAGAGAGAGAGAGAGAGAGAGAGAGAGAGAGAGAGAGAGAGAGAGAGAGAGGGATCCTGATGATGATCTATGATGTTCGGCTAAGCAGTGTTTTCAAAATCAGAGATGATTCGGCGGAGCAATACAAAAATTTTAAACTAACTTTCCTTGCATGCAGTTATGAGTCATAACTACATGCAAGGAAAGTTAGTTTAAAATGTACTTATGACAGAACATTAGGTACAATGTTTATATATTCAACAGTAGTATCATTATCGCCAGCAACTTTAATTAGAAAGATTAAAATCTACTTCAATAATAGTTAAATTATTTCTATTTCTAATCACACAGGTTGGAGATGGAGAATAAGCAACCCAAGAATCGTTGATCGTTGTTGAAGAGGTCCATATAGTCATTTGCCAGTCTCACAGTGAGTTCGGAGGTGATCGAGTAGACATGTAACCGAGCCATGAACGTCGGTCGCGATCACATATTACATAAGCCCATTCACTACACAAAGGTGATGAAGAGATGACGAAATGACTTGCGTGTGAATTAAAGAGAGGAAAAGTTGTGCAGAATCAGTCTCACTGTCTATTCCTGATTCCCTTCATCCCAATCGCAAAAATTAATCGAGACGGCCGTATTATAAGAAGTGAGTGACCACAGTGCTCGTCTACGTTAAACTCTACATATTCCACACTGCAACGCTGCTATGGTCCCACAACGTACGCTAGAATGTCTACATACAAGACAGTGAGTAAACGGACACTGCGTCTGTGAGTTCTCTCATAATCTGGAACGTGTGTGTGACTACTTGATAAGTTGAGTGTCTTTTCTGACGCCGCATTCTGGCAAACAGCAATCAGGCACTAAACTGTATGCGCGAAGGAGCTGGTGAATGAAACGCCTACAGGTGCAAGCTTGATAATTTCCACCTGTCACACGTCTTTGGTCATGCCCACAAGCGTGTGACAAAGGAGTATTTTCAGAAGCCTGCTGACTTTACGCATGATATCATCAAGAGAGGAACTGCAACACTAAATGACATGACACAAAAGAAGTAATACTCCTGGAAAGAGTACTTATGCTACCAATGTTATGGACACATGAAGCAAGAGATATTGACTGGCGTTCATAAAACACGTAAAGTACTTATTAAGTGATGCATCACAAGACGAAAACTATGGTTTTTACCTTGTTACAGAAGGTCTGAAACAATGCCAATGGAAACACTGATGATAAAAACAGCCGTGCTGCAACACCCAACCATGATACCGAATAAGAAACCAGAATATCAACAGCTAACTCTTTCACTCACCTGAACCAACAACTATGGAATATGACAGGATTCAATTCTAACCTCCAGCATTACAGATTCCACTATTAAATGTGTTATTTATACCACGTCATCTATGACAGTTATACAGAAGATAATATGATACTGCACAATACACCCTGGCGCCGAGGTTGAGAATACACTCGCATGAACGTTATCGCCAGACACAACTAACTTGAAACTTTGAGTTGCCATTCTCCCGATGCCAGTGCTTCTATATGGTCAGAATTCTATAAATGAGGCGTGTCGATTAATATCAACCACATTGACATTGATCAACCTTTAGCTGAGTCGTCGGCTGTTGCCATGGAACGTTCCATGCCCACCGTGCAGGAAACTGAGCAGATGTATGACAGCAACGCTAGTCTAGAAGAAATGCTGGCGCTTCTTAACGCAACTGACCATTACGACGCCTGGAGAAGCGAGTGGTCAGTCCTTGTCCAGGACCAGTGGCAAACAATGGTCATTATAATCTACTCCTTTGTCATAATTTTCGGGTTTTTCGCAAACATGCTCATCGTAGTGGTCATTATTCGCTACAAACAGCTCCATACGGTAACCAATATCTTCATCTGTTATTTAGCTGTAGCCGAAGTCGCGCTGTGCGTCTTCAACATGCCCCTGCAGCTTCATTATCAGATCAGTGACAACTGGATGTTCGGGAGGATCCTGTGCTACGTGGCCATGCCCACATTTGGCGTGCCTTTGTTCTCCTCCTCTCTGGCCATCCTCATGATCGCGGTGGACCGTTACATGCTCATCGTGTACCCTTTCAAGACCCGGATTTCTAATAGGCAGGCGATCCTAGCAGTTGCCATGATCATCATCTTCACTATGGCTTTATCCACGCCCCTGATAGTTTTCGTCGACTATGTGGAACTTTATCATCCTCTTATGAGGGAACAAAAGGTATACCTAATAGATGCTTAATTAAGTTCAGTTACTGTTTCGTATAAATAACTGGTTTGTAAATTAGCATGTAGCAGGTCCTTTGCGAAAAGCCGCTCACATCAAGGTCGCCTGAAACACGTCTGTCGTGGTGATTGTCTATGGACTACATCCTCAGCCATCAGCAACATTCTAAGTTGCTGGGATAAGTGGTTTACCCTACTGTGTGGTTAATTTAGTTGCATATTCTTTAAGGATATATATCAATCAATCAATCATGTGCCATGCCGGAAAGCGTGGGCGGTCATGATTCGCCATTTCACTCGATCACCAGAGTCGTGGATCAGCTCAGTGTTCCTGTCTCGTCCATGCCATGTGGCCAAGCCATCCAGGTATTTTCCTCTCGGTCTTCCTCTTGGTCTGTTCCCCTCGATCTTGCCAGCTGTCACCAAGTTCTCCATATATATATATTGTTTTTCCGAATATTTGTGGCAGTAGACCAGACTTTTTGTCGGTATTTCCATTCCAAGTATTTCCAACAGTAGACCAGTATTTGTGGTGGTATCTCCAATGAATCGAGACCTAAGAACAGTATTTGGGATCCATATTTTCAATCACAGAGAGAAGAGGTCAGTATTTGGAGCCAATATTTTCAAGGAGTTGAAAAAGTAGGCCAGTATTTGGGTGCAGCTATTTTCCAGGAATCGACACAGGAGACTAGTATTTTTTAGGCCGGTATTTTCAGGATTGGAAACAGAAAGTCAATAATTGACGCCGGTAAATGTTAGCAAACTTAAGTTTTGTGTTGTCATGTTTATAATTAGTTTTGCTAATAATCCTTTCATCAGCACGTATAACACCCCCCCCCCCCAAAAAAAAAAAAAACTTTCGATAAACGTAGTTTAGTTTAGTCGACGGATCAACATCATGGCACACGGGTGTAACACATAAGTGCTCCGTTCTTCTCCTAACTCAAGCCTGAGTCTGGAGAAACTCAGCTCAGTGCACGAACTTCGTAGCACCGGCGAGGATCCTGAAATATTTTGGGTAGATTTTTAACTAGGGATTTTGCCCGGGCAGCGCCGTTAGGCTACTCTTTTTCGATTTCCAACTGCCAAGGGATTTTTTTGCGTGTGCAACAATACACACGGGCATCCGATCTCACTACCCAGAGACCAGGGGAAATTTTATTACTAGAAGTCCAAGTGAACAAATCCCGGTCCTCACCGGGGGTTGAAACCGGGACCTCCAGCACTCGAGGCGGACACCATACCTCGAGACCACTCAGCCCCGATAAACGATAAACGTAATTACAAAGGCAGACACTGTCGAAGATGTGTCAAACATTCACATATATTAGGTCACAGCATGATGAGGTGCGGTAACCAGTTCCTCGTCGCATTTCTTTCTCTAAACATTACCAGTAAAATCTGAAAATGATTTTATCCCTATTTTACGTGATCGGATCGACACCAGAGAAGAACTGGGTTCAACAACAGATACATGATTAAAATGAGATTGGACCAGGACCACTGTTTGGGTAGCACGCCCTCTACGCGGCCATAAAATGATCATAGCTACAAAAACAACCAATGACTTTTTTTAAAGCCGGCGTGCTGGGGAATGAACAGGCGGACAGATTGGCTGGCTAGGCAAAACTTGGTGGAGTATTGATGCATGACAAGGCAGACGTGGTTGCGGCCTTGTGGGAGCACGTGTACACCTCGGAGGAGCAAGTGGATCACCATAGTCTGGTAAGAATGAGGCAGCGAGGTGTGACGAGGGGATCTGGCCGACGCTCAACGCTCAGAGGAAAGGCGAGACGGACATATAATCAGATTGCAACTGGAACTATTAGTGTTGGAACTCTTCGCTGGCTGCTGAGAATGGGGACGGAGAGCTTATGGGAATGCCCCGAATGCTGTGACGTCGGTTCCTAAATCAATCAATCAAAAATAATAATAAACCAAAGAAATAACCAAACCCCAATATCATACAAAAGGTAAAGAAAAAGAAGCATCCTGCATTATACATGGAGGAAATGCGTGCATCCTGTGAGTATCAGAAGGTCGCAGGGGCTGCACAGTCGTGGCAATAACGACACAAAAAAGTCAATAATGAATAACTTTGACAGGGCCAAATACACACACCTTGTAACAAAACAAAGAAATACAATCCCAGGTTTCTTTAGTACGCTCTGCCTAACCTAAGAAGTACAATCACACATGACGCATTGATTGTCACACGTGAAGAATCGCTAATCAAACAACCCGTAATGCTTGCGACAGAAATAGTACAGAATTACGACACAATAAGGGCTTGATGTTGAGCCCGTAACTGTATCCACACCAGGGGAGGGGATTATAACTTCACTGATTCTGAGAGAGTATTGTGGACATCAACAGACACGAAAGTCTAATAGATAATTATGGAGGACAGTGTTATGGGGAGGCGGAGAAGAGGAGGACCACGGGTGTGAGTGGATTCAAAATGTGATGGACAAGTTGCACGTGACAGTTACAGAGACAGGACATCTGGACTGAGATATTTTCGCCAGACATGAAGGTGACGTTCAGCACACGGCAGGCCACTGGGCAGTGATGATTCTACAGTAGTAAATCGGACGTCAAGGTTGAACAATGTTTATTAATGACGTGACATTTTCCCTCGTTTTGCAATGCGGTTTCGTGGCCCTCCGCTTCTCCGATGAACATCCCTCCTTAGTTATCTCTTCCAGACATTCTGTCCTTTTACATGTCCGAATAATTCATTGTTCCCACGAGGGAGGCGTACCGTGGCTGCGGAGAAGAGGCATACCACATCGTAGAGGGATTTCAGATGTGATAAATAATTTACACGCGACAGGATATCTGACTGGTAACAGAGAAGAATTTCGACAGATTGTTATGGGACAAAGTTCTAGAAGGGACATGCTGATGATGATGATGGTGATGATGATGATGATGGTGATGATGTTTGGTAGGGTATGTTCTAAAACAATGAAGTTTGGTATATACCTCACATTGATGGCGGTAGGATCTAAGTACGCGTATTCTATCACCGTTAAATGATATAATATAGCTATGATCTGCAACCAGCCAACAGTTAGAGATTATACATCACATCATCTAGCCAACGTGTCGAAGGGGTTACGGACGCAACTCGTAATCCAGCATACCGCACTCGAAACATATCTGAGGTTGATTTGGCAGCAGATCATCTTGCGCTGATTTTCATACAATTATATGCGTGCCGGTTGTTCAGAAAGCAATAGCACGCTATTGAACATAAACTTGCCAAGAAATCACAATCAGTCGAAAAAAAATGCTGTGTCTGACTGCAACGTCCTATAAAGAATATGCAACTAACTTTAGATCTAGCCAAAGGAAACATGTGTATGCCGAGAGACTTTTCATAACAGGGGCTGAGAGGCTAGGGGTACAGAGACCATGTGTCCAAGCAAGCATCATGCAGTATTCAGGTTTATGCTTGCTTATTTACTGTAATCGCACATCATATTATCAAATCCCCTCTGATGTATATTAACCTTGTAGCTTGCCTGTTCCAATGACCCCTAGAGCTATGCCGACAGAAGCCCAGCTACTGGTAGAGACTCTCGTGCCGGACATGTCAATGGATAGGAACCAGACATAGAGAGACACACACCTGCTACCTAGTAGGTAGACTGGGGACAGTCAGAAATCAAATCAAATCAACTTTATTAGGGTCACAAATTGGGCGCGCAGGCCCGTCTTACAAGCGGCCCTTCCAATCACTCGTCTTTCGTTCATCAAGAGAATTATACATTTACATAGGAAGAAAAATAAACATTGTGAAGAAGCTAGGGAAAGCAAATCCCAAGTCAGATTTACTGAGCCAGAGGCTTGGGGAAACACTGAAACGCAAATCACCAAATTGTGACACATGATCAAGTACTCATTTATGATATAAGTACTTACTTGTATTGCTTGTAATATATCAACACGTTTCTGTTGCAGACATACTGTTCCGAGTCCTGGCCATCATTCGTGGACAAGCAGATCTACTCCGTATCAACCTTCCTCTTACAGTTCGTACTCCCTCTCTGTCTGACCTCCTACTTCTATAAGCACATCTGCCAGGTGCTAAACAACCGACCCGTCAAAAAACATGACACCAGGCGGAACCAACGGACCAACAGAATCCTCATCGCCGTGGTACTGACCTTCACCGTCTGCTGGCTGCCTTGGAACCTGTTCGCACTGACGGCCGAGTTCAACCACCAGCTGGTCAAAGGCCGTTATTTCACTCTTGTGGATCTCATGCTCAAAGGTGTGGCCATGAGCCCAGCGTGTATCAACCCGTTCCTTTACGGGTGGTTAAACGACAATTTTAAAAAGGAGTTGGGGAAGTTGTTCGGGTACCGCCTTTGTTGGCGACGGACTACCAGGCGCGGAAGAACATCTTATTCAAGGACAACAGACGTCAACGGCACAACGGCAAAGACGGAGATGTTTGCCAACAGCAAACCTGATATGACAGTGGTGTGAACGCTAACACAATACGTACTGACCGATGGTCATAAACATCAACCACAGACGTTTCCCTAACGGAAGGATTACTCTTGCGAGTGTTAGTGCCTTCACGTGTCCACACAGTTAATTGCTGGCGACTGTAAAGCATCAGGACCTTTAGCAGTAACTTCTACTGCAAACACATGGACATGTCCTAGGAGGCTCAATATTGCCGCAATGAATGCACAAAGAACATAAGAGATATACGTGTATTTGACGTGGCAGGTTCATTTCTACAAGTGTATGGTTCTCATTTGAAGTACAGTGTCAAGTTATCCAGCTTTATTCCCTAAAGAATGAAAGTATAATCCACAAAAGTTTTACTAACGAGAACAATTTAACGGCCATTACGAAACGTAAGAAACATAACACCCTCTGGAGCTCAAGCCTCTACGTGAAATGACAATGGAGAAAACGATTCCAGACAATGGCTTGGAGGAATCTATGTCTCCAGTGAGCCATTAAGCTTTCCCCACACTTGCAATATTCTGCCAGGCGCCGGTCGTTTGACAGAGACACATTGAACACATCTGTTTTCCCACAGATCAGATCATCTGTTTTTATGGCATTTCACGAAGTGGGAGCACAGCGGTCACATAAAACGTTGCGTTACTTCAAGCCAATTAATATCTTTCGTGTCTGCACAATTGTAACAGAACAATTCTTAGAATTCCGTGGACCGAGAAGAAAAATGCTGACATTCTACAAAATGTGGGCATCGTAGAAATTGGGCTCATAAACACCAACACAATGTCTCCGAAACTGAAATATGTTAGCATATAAAACCGGCAGTGATTTCCAAAGGAAAGTGGTTTCGAAAGGAAAGTGGTTTCGAAAGGAAAGTGGTGGAAAGCAGAGGCAGGGGTAGAAGATGGAGGCAGGATATTATGAAAACAACTTGGACATGACAACGCAAGAGGCAGGGGAACTGGCAAACGGTTTAGAATCTTGTCGTCGAGCCGCGATGAGAGCGACATTCTGCAAAGGGCTCGCTACATGGTGACAAAAAAGGGTACAACAATTCAGAGACAAGTTCCTTGGTTGGAGCGAACAGGGTAACAGAGGACAAAATATAGTAATGTTTATTTGTGGTGGAACAAAGAAAACCGACACACAGAATACTACAGTAATATAAGTACAGCTGATAATAAATCGCCTAGTCTGAAATGTTAGGCTATTTATGTGATACTTATTGTGCGTAATGCCTGCGGTATTGTGCTCGTTAAATAAAATGGGTTGAACTGCATGAAAGCTGTAAAAAGGTATGTGAATAAACCAATAAGAGCAGAAATTGGAAAGCGTAAGCTTTACAAGAAAATAGTCACAAGAAACGAAGTGGGCGTTCGGATTAGAAAGCAATCAACAGCAAACCCAAAATAAAGAGAGATTACGTCTGCGTATTATTTTATTTGGTGTTTGCTCATAAATGCTTTAAAGCAGCAAACCCAATTCCCTCACTGGTGGCTGTCTTCTTGTAAAAATAGGACTTTCCCTTTTCCGTTTATATTTATTTCATCGTGATGTTTGTGCAGCAGTTTTCCCAGCTGATAAATTGTTAATGTACTACTCCAGTGTATGTGATGTTTGTGCAGCAGTTTTCCCAGCCGATAATTTGTTAATGTACTACTTCAGTGTATGTGATGTTTGTTCAGCAGTTTTCCCAACTGATATTATGTTAATGTACTACAGTGTATGTGATGTTTGTGCAGCAGTTTTCCCAGCTGATATTATGTTAATGTACTTCAGTGTATGTGATGTTTGTGCAGCAGTTTTCCCAGCTGATATTATGTTAATGTAGTCAGTGTATGTGATGTTTGTGCAGCAGTTTTCCCAACTGATATTATGTTAATGTACTTCAGTGTAAGTGATGTTTGTGCAGCAGTTTCCCCAGCTGATATTATGTTAATGTACTTCAGTGTATGTGATGTTTGTGCAGCAGTTTTCCCAACTGATATTATGTTAATGTAGTCAGTGTATGTGATGTTTGTGCAGCAGTTTTCCCAGCTGATATTATGTTAATGTAGTCAGTGTATGTGATGTTTGTGCAGCAGTTTTCCCAACTGATATTATGTTAATGTACTTCAGTGTAAGTGATGTTTGTGCAGCAGTTTCCCCAGCTGATATTATGTTAATGTACTTCAGTGTATGTGATGTTTGTGCAGCAGTTTTCCCAACTGATATTATGTTAATGTAGTCAGTGTATGTGATGTTTGTGCAGCAGTTTTCCCAACTGATATTATGTTAACGTACTTCAGTGTAAGTGATGTTTGTGCAGCAGTTTTCCCAACTGATATTATGTTAATGTACTTCAGTGTATGTGATGTTTGTGCAGCAGTTTTCCCAACTGATATTATGTTAATGTAGTCAGTGTATGTGATGTTTGTGCAGCAGTTTTCCCAACTGATATTATGTTAATGTACTACAGTGTGTGTGATGTTTGTGCAGCAGTTTTCCCAACTGATATTATGTTAATGTACTTCAGTGTAAGTGATGTTTGTGCAGCAGTTTCCCCAGCTGATATTATGTTAATGTACTTCAGTGTATGTGATGTTTGTGCAGCAGTTTTCCCAACTGATATTATGTTAATGTACTTCAGTGTAAGTGATGTTTGTGCAGCAGTTTCCCCAGCTGATGTTATGTTAATGTACTTCAGTGTATGTGATGTTTGTGCAGCAGTTTTCCCAACTGATATTATGTTAATGTACTTCAGTGTAAGTGATGTTTGTGCAGCAGTTTCCCCAGCTGATATTATGTTAATGTACTTCAGTGTATGTGATGTTTGTGCAGCAGTTTTCCCAACTGATATTATGTTAATGTACTTCAGTGTAAGTGATGTTTGTGCAGCAGTTTCCCCAGCTGATATTATGTTAATGTACTTCAGTGTATGTGATGTTTGTGCAGCAGTTTTCCCAACTGATATTATGTTATTGTACTTCAGTGTATGTGATGTTTGTGCAACAGTTTCCCCAGCTGATATTATGTTAATGTACTTCTGAGTCTATGATGTTTGCGCAGCAGTTTTTCCAACTAATATTATGTCAATGTACGTCAGTGTCTGTGTTGTTCACATGTAAATATTTCCATACAAATGTTTTACAAAGATATAAAATGTCGAATTCCATAACTGCTGGTTCGGGTGGCCGATAAACCTGGCTAGTGTCGACACTTGTCTAAAGGTGTTTAACTATTATTATTATTATTATTATTATTATTATTATTATTATTATTATTATTATTATTTTGCGTTCTCTTGCTTTAAACTCGAGCGAATCTCCACACACGTGCTAGTACTAGTGAGTCCGCTGGACTGACTTTGCGTGAAGGTTACTGTCCCTATCACCAGTGTCCCTCGCAATCAAGCGACCCCTCTCCCACTTCTGGGGTAATTGTAATTTACGCCAAAATGCCAAAGGAGGGAGGTCAATATTTACATCCATATGACCAGCGTGTACAGCCGTGGGGAACGAAAACACTAAGTCGCGGTCAGAAGAGAAAGCTTGAGCGCGTTAAACCTCTCAGCCACGCCGACTTGCTGTTTCAAGAAACAGTATAGGGTGTTTGTAGGGGGTATGTTTCTTCAGCATTCGGGTCATGGGTCGTGTTATATCTGCAGCCTTGGGTCGTGCTATATCTGCAGTCTCGGGTCGTGCTATATCTGCAGTCTTGGGTTGTGCTATATCTGCAGTCTTGGGTTGTGCTATAACTGCAGTCTTGAGTCGTGCTAAATCTGCAGTCTCGGGTCGTGCTATATCTGCAGTCTTGGGTCGTGCTATATCTGCAGTCTCGGGTCGTGCTATATCTGCAGTCTTGGATCGTGCTATATCCGCAATCTTGGGTCGTGATATATCTGCAGTCTTAGGTCGTGCTATATCTGCAGTCTTAGGCGTGCTATATCTGCAGTTCTGGGTCGTGCTATATCTGCAGTCTTGGATGGTGCTATATCTGCAGTCTTGGATGGTGCTATATCTGCAGTCTGTGGTCATGCTATATCTGCAGTTTTGGGTCGTGCTATATCTGCAATCCTGGGTCGTGCTATATCTGCAGTCTTGGATGGTGCTATATCTGCAGTCTGTGGTCATGCTATACCTGCAGTTTTGGGTCGTGCTATATCCGCAATCCTGGGCCGTGCTATATCTGCAGTCTTGGGTCATGCTATATCTGCAGTCTCGGGTCGTGCTATATCTGCAGTCTCGGGTTGTGCTATATCTGCAGTCTTGGATCGTGCTATATCTGCAGTCTTGGGTCGTGCTATATCTGCAGTCTAGGGTCATGCTATATCTACAGTCATGGATAATGCTTAATCTGAGGCCTTGGTGGCAAAATCATGCCCATCGTTTCTCCAAGTCGGAGCAGGAACCCCACGACTTATCGCAGACCTCTGTAAGTTGGGCAGTTCTGATGGATGTTGTCGTGGTTCTGAACTTCAGCTAAATGTAGACGTTCATCTGTGTGGAAGACTTTGAGGCGGTATGGATGACCAAGTAGCCCGAGAGTCTGAGACAGTATAGATAGCAAAATAAATAGTCTGCGTGGGAAACCTCGAAACTGCATAGATGGCTAAGTGGTTTGCATGTGATCAGTTCTTAAGCGAGAGGAGGTAGTTGGCTTTCACCTTTTTGACGGACTGAGTCAGGTCTGTTGTATCGATGTTATATCAACGTCTCCACTGAAATATAAATGGACCAAGAATGCAGATGTGTGCTACTGTCTGGCGTGAATACCATACCATTTTATGAAAACCAATGCAAGGTGGCCTGTTGCCAAATCGCCGACAGCTGTGTTTCGAACGCGGTATACGGGGTTAAGAATTGCGTCCGTAACTTCTTCTCCATAGAGTTGACCGTGTACGTATATGCTTCTTTATTGACTTCTTGCGTATACTCACACCACTGTTCTCTGCTGTATATTTACTGTCATGTTGTGTGTGTTGATTTCACTGTCTTAACTTGCCGCAGCAAGGACAACAAACCAGAGCGGCAGTCAGCGGATGTGTCTCGGTTATACATTTGTATTTATATTCTTATTTAAATGGGAGCCGGGGTCGGTTGATGGTCAGATGCTCGCCTGCCCGCTCCGTGGTAATCGGTTCCATCCATATCGGGTCAGATTCTAATTCTAACACAGGTCTACCAGGTCGACCCAGCCTAACATAAGGACTAGGAAATGTCGTGGGAAGTAAAAGCGACCGGTGAGATACTGGTCCCATCATCAGCCACCCAGTGCCGATTAGTCTATAAAAAATGGGAGTAACAGCATGTGCCCAATGCGCCCTAAGGCCTGTAAAAAGGATCATTTACTTACTTGTTACCTAACTTAAATGGGCATTCTGCAGTGTCCCATGCATGGCTGATATTCTACGGCATCTCTTACGGTACTCTCCAACTGCAGTAGGTGGCAGACAAACAGAATAGCTCTGTGTGAGTGTCTATTGCCTCACATAATGCCTCTCCCATGCGCTGGATACTTTCACTCTTTTTACTTCAAACAGCTGTACTGTAAACAAGTGCCTGTTTCTGACTGAATTAAAATAATAACACAAGAAGCTAAACTAGTCATTGAGATTGGGTGGGGCTAATATAACAACTATGTGGATAGAAGGAAATAAGAAACGTTATGTCGTGTTTGGAAAACCCAATTAATGTATAGTGTATTCACATGAGAAGTAAATTCGCAGACATTGGTAGGAGCTCTTTGATGTACATGAAAAAGCAGAGGCCAGAAGACGCGCTAGACCAGGCGTTGGTAACCTACGGCACCCGTGCCAAGACTGGCACGTGAAACAATTTTCAATGGCATGCCCAGTGATTTGAAATACAGTATATGATCTCATGTTTTAAAAATCTATGTGTAATTAAATTGAAGCATATCATTATTTAAAAACTAGTCTTGTTTCTGCATTTCTTAAATAAGAAAGTTGTTAGATAATGGATGTAAGAATGTGAGATCCTAAGCAGATTAACTGGGTGGGTGTGGAGTAACAATGAATCTAACCTATAAATGAAGTTCTATTCCCGCATTATCCTTCCCTCTCTCCTGACTACACCATCCCCCCTTCCATCCACCAATCAATTCCCTTTTTAGCTCTGGTATACTCACGCCAGTACAGCCAGTTGACCGCTGCACAAAACTTGGTGTTGGGATTAAGTAACGCGCTGTCGTTATAATGTTACAAAGTTAGTTGTATATCCTTTACAGGACGTAGCCGCCAACACCAGCACTTTTTGCTGTGTGATCTCTTGGCAAGTTTACGTTCAGTAGTTTGCCATTGCTTTCTGAACGACCGGCACTAATACCATTTCGTAAAAAAAAACCAACGCAATGCGGTCTGCTGCCAAATCGCCCGCAGCTGTTTTTCGAACGCAGGTATGCGAGCCGTTATGCCAACTAAACAACAATACCAACATTTGATTCCTGCTTGCTTCAAGACTTTTAGATCAAACGAATACGGACTAGACAGTGGTGGAGCCCGGCTGACATGCTAGTTGACTTTACAACAATACTTCGGCTCAACACGACAAAAGGTTGACTTTACAACAATACTTCGGTTCAACACGACAAAAAGTTGACTTTACAACAATACGTCGGCTCAACACGACAAAAAGTTGACCTTACAACAATACTTCGGCTCAACACGACAAAAAGTTGACTTCCGCTCAACACGACAAACAGTTGACATTACAACAATACTTCGGCCCAACACGACAAAAGGTTGACTTTAGAACAATACTTCGGCTCAACACGACAAAAGGTTGACTTTACAACAATACTTCGGCTCAACACGACAAAAAATTGACTTTACAACAATACTTCGGCTATTTCATGATGACATACAGGCAAAAGTACAGGGAAATGGTGAACTGTCTGAACCCTTTCCTGTCACCAATGGAGTGAAGCAAGGATGTGTCCTGGCACCAACACTGTTCAGCCTCATGTTTTCAGCCATGTTGATGAATGCCTTCGAGAACGGCGACATTGGAATAGACATCAACTACCGTATGGATGGAAAGTTATTCAATCTCAGAAGGCTGAAAGCTAAAACCAAAATTAACAGCGACACCGTCAGAGAGGTCCTGTTTGCTGATGATTGCGCTCTATACGCCAACTCAGAGGCGGACATGCAACATAATGTTTCAGCTTTCTCACATGCCTGTGCCAACTTTGGGCTCAATATTAACTTGGAGAAGACTGTAGTTATGTACCAGCCAGCTCCAGGGAATAATCACACTGTGCCGAATATCAAAGTGAATGGTCATAGACTAAGTGTTGTGGACAAATTCACCTATCTTGGCAGCACTGTGTCACAAGCTGCCACAATTGATGACGAAGTGAATGCAAGAATCTCCAAGGCCAATGCGGCCTTTGGCAGACTGTACATGAATATATGGGACAGAACTGGAATAAGCCTGCAAACAAAGGTAAAAGTCTACAAAGCAGTTGTATTATCCACACTGTTATATGCTTGTGAAACTTGGACTGTTTATCAGCGACACGCTAGGAAATTAAACCACTTCCACACAGTCTGCCTTAGGAAGCTATTGAAGATTAAATGGCAAGACAAGATCCCAGACACTGAAGTCCTAGAAAGAGCGTCCATGCCCAGTATCCACACTCTACTGATGAAGAATCAGATTCGCTGGGCTGGTCACTTGACTCGCATGCCAGATCACAGGCTCCCTAAACGAATTTGTTACAGGGAACTGCGTTATGGTAAACGCTCACAAGGTGGCCAGAGGAAACGCTTTAAAGACACTCTGAAAATCTCACTGAATGTTTTTGGAATTCATCATGACACCTGGGAGGCTGCAGCCAGAGATCGACATTGGTGGCGGGCATCATTACGCAAGGGTGCAGTCATATGTGAGGCAACCAGGACTGCAAGAGCTGTGAAGAAAAGGCAGAACAGAAAAACCACTGCAGGAAATCCTCCTCCAGAAACGTCAAGCATTCTTTGCCCACGTTGTCAAAGGAACATTTCGAGCCAAAATAGGCCTTATCAGCCATCTTAGAACCCACGGCTCCATACCTTCATCACCACTGGATGAAATGAATGATCATCATCATTCTTGATGGACAAACAACAACAAAAGTGTTTGCACTCTGCAGAAATGAAAACGCATTGTTTGAATACATTATGTGATAAATAAAGGAGTGTCTAGATATATTCGTTGTAGCTTGTTCATGGGTTACATTTCCTGTTATCTGGTATGTTATCTCATCTGTGAAACTATCTCATGTCTGTGATACTATCTTATGTCTGTGAAACTATCTCGTCTGTGAAACTATCTCGTGTCTGTAAAACTATCTCATGTCTGTGAAACTCGTCTATAGTCTCGCGGGAGGTCAATATTACAAGCAATAAAAAGAAGCAGTTAACATTGTATATTCGCGCGAAGAGCAAAGTAAAACTGGAACACAGTAAGAGAACTAGTTAACAAGTTTGCATTCGCTCTTTTTGAATTCAAGGGCAGTTCATACGCGTGCTACTACTTTTAGTGCACTGGATTGATTTTTGCGTGTGGATTAGCTTTCCCTGTTACCAGTGTCCCTCGCCAACCAACTCCGACGTCAGAGGTAAAAGGAGATTGTAAACGAGTGTCCTTTCTCCAGGGGAGCGGCTGGCCGAGTGGTTGGGAAATGGCTGGCTCTCATTTGGGAGACCCGGGTTCAAATCCTGGGTAAGGTGAGGAGCTTTTTATGTCCGAGGCAAAAAGAAAATTCTAACCTGCACAGTTCGCGGTGACTGCACTAGCCAGGCGGCCTTAATTCCTCAGGCTCAAGATCTCCCTGTCCTACACCGCAATGTACTATAGGCAGTAAATGACAGTTTTTTTGTTGTGTCCTTTCTCCAATAAGAACGTCTTTACACATAAAACGTAGCATGTGTGTGTGTGTGTGTGTGTGTGTGTGTGTGTGTGTGCGCGCGCGCGCGCCTTATTTTTGTGTTTATGAATATTAACTTGTGTGTGTATGGCACAACACTAACAAACAAAGTAAACTTTCAACTGTAAGCAAATGCACCTACAAATGGATGCGATTGATTAACCATTTCCCAATGACTAAAGACGTAAACCAAGGCGTTGACTTAACTGCTACAGAACAAGTCTTAGAACTCCTAGATCAGGGACAAGGCCAGACCTGAACATCGAAGACAACAAGGCTCACAAACAGAATCTCAACCCCGGGAGACGGAAATACCCTGGCCATATAAAATGTTGCAGTGGGTTAGGCAGTAATAAAAGGCATGCTTTCTTGTAGAAGCGGCAGAAGTCGACCAACACGAGGGTGGACACACCAGATATATTACAGACTCCCAGGCATGTAAAAACATGAGGTAGGAAAACTGGCCAAGGATCTAGAAAGTTCTGGCAGGTTGTGCTGAGATAACGTGTTCTGTAAAAGACACGATGATCATGCATCGCTACTTGATGGAATTTTCTAATCAATCAGCCCGAGTTTTAATTAATTTATGTGCGAAGCGCGTAAAAAAACAGAACATGTGTTTCTATAGCAACACTTTCACATTTGCATGTGTGGTTGTAATTTCATCGTCTACATTTCCCCGTGTGATGAAAGTCCGTCACACATAATATTCTAAGAATTTACTGTGTCCAATTTGGGGGTACAGGTGCGTACATTTACGTTCTCTGCGTGGATTACTTTCAATGTAATTGGCTCTATCCACCCGTCAGTTGGTTCTTCCGCATAAAAATGTCGCAAGGTCCGCGGCCTTATCGCCTACTCTTTACGATTGCCAATTGTCGTTGCTTTTTTAATGTACACAATTGTAATAATAGGCCAATCTGCTCTTCGCCTTTATCAGAAAAAAATTCAGGTATCTCACTACTCAAGAGATGATAAGGACGTGGGATACCATCAGATGGCCACTGATCTTTGTAACAAGCTCACCATGCTAGAAGTCTCAGATTTGTACCGGACTTCCTTGGTTTCTTGCTGATCACTTTTTGCTTCCATCTCTTCAAATAGATTCTCACACTCCGCACTAACTCCACAGCATAGGCGAGGGTCTTAATTTGTTTTCAACGGCATCATTTCTTTCTCTGGTGTCTGACTTGAAGCAGGCATTTGCGACCATGATTCTCCAGTGGTCAGCATGGCCGAATGGATAAAAGCGCTCGTTCTCAAACATCCGGTGTGCTGATGCCGAGGTAGATGGTTCGACCCCTACCTACACCGGTCAATTGGACTACAATGTTCATTTCTCGTCCAAGACTCGGGGACATAAATTACAAGTACCTCAGAAGTCGGATTGGGTTAGTCTGATGACGAGGGACACTGGTAACAGGGAAAGCTAATACACACGCAAAAAAATCAGTCCAGTGCACTAGTATAAGCAGCACGCGTATGGACTGCGCTCGACTTCAAAGCGGGCGAAGAAAAAAAAAAGAAAAACAAATGACACTCCAATCTTCTCTGCCGATTGCTACTTTGATGAATTTTTTGTTGCTTATATTATTATCATTTGCAGCCCAACTGATTAAGCTTTCCACGTTCATCTTTCTCTGGCTTCTACTGCGTATCTTCTCATATTATTTCCCAATATCAGGCTAATTTATCTATTCCATCTGCCCCGTTGATATGCCCCATAAATATACTGTTTGCATACAGTATCAAACACGCTAACAAAAATCGTATGTTACGCGCATTTTTAATTGTTAACATGGGCGGCGGCCAGTGCGACTTACACATATTCACCTGCTGAGGGATTTTACAACGAAGACAGGTGCACACGGGACTCCTACTTCTTCGTCCTTGCCCGATCAGACTACTCCGATTCACAACAACAACAACAAAAACAATAACAACAACAACAACAAAACAGAGGCCCTATAACAATTTCCACATCCTGTATATTCTAAAAATCATCCCACACAGCTGGACTCGTACCCGGCAGTTTACGAGTCAGATATTAAAGCGGGACTTCAAAGCCCACATATTTAAACGTGAATCCTTCTAACGAACATAGAACATAAGACAATTTCACAAACTACATAAGACAATTTCACAAACAAATATGAGACAGTTTTACTAACAAATGTGAGACCGCTTCACTAACAATATGAGATAATTTCACAGACAAAAATTGGACAGTTCACGACGTGAGATAATTTCACACGCAAATATGATACAGCTTCACAAGCACGAGACAGTTTCATATACACGAGAGAGACAGTGCCGAAAACAACTTCTGTATGTCTGTGAAACTACCTCATGCCTGTGAAACTATCTCGTGTCTGTGAAACTGTATCATGTTGTCTGTACAAGAAGTCTGTACACCAGTAATTGTCGGCGTGTGTGGCTTGAGGTTAGTGAGCGAAGTTTTACCATTCCCCGAGATACCGGGCGGAGGGTTCGAAATCTGCCCCAGGTGATTTGGAAGCTGATCGGTTTGCGTTTATTTCAATGGCATCGGCGTCGGCCGCACAGAAAACTGGCAAATTACTGAACGTAAATTATGTGGAGTAACTCACAGATAATAAATGCTGCGATTGATGGCAACGCCCTGTAAAGGCCATGCGACTAACTTTAACTTTAACACTCGTAATTATCTTTCTTCCAAAGTTAAAAAAATGTCCCTTACAAGATGTCGCAACCATCCCAGCAATCCTTTGGACTGATTTACCAGGCGAGTGTTTAAGTTTAAGTTCAGTAATTTGCCACGACCGATTTTTAAATTCAGTAGTTTGTCACAGCCGGCTTCGTGGCTTAGCGGTTATGACTTTTCTCCGTAATCTCGTATACTCTCGTCGGTGACGTGATGACGGTAAGAATCAGCAGTGGTTCGAATCCCATCGGTAACTTACGGGGTATGTGAGCCGGCCGCTCAGAAATCAATGGCAAACTACTGAGCGTAATATTGCCAAGAAATTAATATACAGCTGAAATATGCTGGTGTTGACAGCGATGTCCTGTAGAGGATATGCAAAAAAAAAAAGTTTGTCACGACCGCTTTTTTAAATGTAGTAGTTTGCCATGACAGATTGTCACACCCATATTAAAAATCAACAAAAAGCGGCCTGCTTCCCAAATTGCAGACGATTTCAAAAGCCGTTTGCGGGATTACGAATCGCGTTCGCTACCGCTTCACCAGACGCCGGTGACTTCCAAGTGACAGTCTGATGTCTCTAACCGGACAATTCTGACACTGGGTGGACGTATCATGACATCTGGGATCTCTCACCACCGGCTCCAAGACCTAACGAAATCTGAGACGGTACGCCAGCGCGTGAGTGTGACACTTTGGTTACAAGTACTTCAACCGCACGAACTAGTGGCTTCATCTGGGGTTGTAACCCGTGGTCAGGTTTGGAATTGAATGTGACAGCTGGGGTACTGGACACGCCAGCTTACTGGTTGCGTGTGCCCCCGCCTAACCTTTGAGGATTTCTTTCCCGTTGAAATATTCAGTTGAATGGTCTCAAGCAGATAGTCATATACAGTCACATTGAAATCTGTGGATACACTGGCGGGGAGACGGAATGCTGGACAAAGTGTGGATGGATGGATGGGTGGGTGGATGGGTGGGTGGACAAACAAACGAATGGTGGTGCAACAGAAGAAGAGATGAATAAATGAAAATAGATATAGGGGAAAGGAAGGGGGGGGGGGAAGGTAAGAGACATACGGACAAACAGATAGAAGACGGACCGACCGACCGACCGACACACACATATATATGTGTGTGTGTGTGGGGTCTCTCTCTCTCTCTCTCTCTCTCTCTCTCTCTCTCTCTCTCTCTCTCTCTCTCTCTCTCTCTCTCTCTCTCTCTCTCTCTCTCTCTCATTGATATCTTTTATATTGGAAATGAATATTATACTACCAATTCAAACTAATAAAACTATTCTTTTTTTTTGCATATCCTTTATAGTACATCGCTGTCAACACCAGCATCTTTCAGCTGTATGTTGATTTCTTGGCAAGATTACGCTCAGTAGTTTGCCATTGCTTTCTGAGCGGCCGGCTCGGATACCCCGTAAGTTACCGATGTGATTCGAACCACTGCTGATTCTCACCGTCATCACGTTACCTACGGGAGTATACGAGATTACGAAGAAAAGTCATAACCTCTAAGCCACGAAGCCGGCAATAAAACTATACACTACATAATAAAACGAGAGCCACGCTAGCGCAATGGCAAACAGACATTTTTGTCGCCTGATGGTCATTAATTCGAATTTGTACCCATGTGGACATTTAAAAACTAACAAGGACTCCCAGGCCGACCTAGCCTGAAAAGGGCAGAGGAAATGTCTTGAAGAATGAAGTTAAGCGGCCGCCGTGATATTGACCACGTCAGCCCTCGACCAGCCGACCAGCGTATACACATCTGCGGCTGGCACCACGTGTCCAATATGCCGGTTGGTGTAATAGGTCCTTAACTGATTTTTACATAGTAACATGGGCACGCGGAAGTGCTAGATAGTATCAAGGGTGGCAAAGGAAATGTCCCTGCGTAATAAAGACTGGCGTCATGGAAATAGCTTGAGAAGATGTCCTGAGAGGGGAGGGGGGGGGGGCCAATGCGCCCGATACACACTAACTGGCCTTTATGAAAGAGCAAACCCCTTAATGTGATCTGTGAGGAGAATATACTCCTGTTGAGACCTAAAGGTTACATAATATATTACGTGTCTTAAACCAATACAGCTGAGGTTGTTAGGGACACCTGCTCCCACAACTGGCTGTATCTACGACAAGTGCTGAATGTGTACTTTGCTGTCTCGGAAAAACATTGGTATTTTGGCAATTGTCAAAAGAGCAAATCTCCAATAATGCCAGCGATCAGGGAAATGCTTGTATGATGATACAGCGTGCAATGAAATAACAATGTGCAGACATAAGGCAGGTCAAATACAAATTGGAACTGGTGCTACAAGTCGACTGCGGGGGCGTGTTAGGTGTATTTCTTGCCTGGTGTCACGGGGTAGGGGGGGGGGCAGTTGGTTGCTATTCATGGCCCTCGTTATCTGCTCATGGAGGAGGGGGAGCGCTTATGAGTGCGCCTCGGGTGCGGCGACGTCACTTCTATTAATCACTAACCAAACACACAAGTAGACACTTGCATGCATACCTACCTTCACACACATGCTTAAAATCCATATAGTTAACATACTCATAGATAAATAGATACGTTTATCTATCAACACAAACACACGCAATCCATATAATCAATCCATCCATATATGGAATCCATACAATCAACATACTCATATGAGAGATGGAGAGGTAAGAAAGAAATTGGCAGGACGCAGGAGGAGGAGCAGCAGCAGCAGAATAAGAAGGAGAACGCTATGGCTGTCGCTTACTTCAAAATGTACCTGAGACTTTTGTGAGAAGGAAAACATACCCAATAATAAAAAGCTGTCAAGTTCAGTCAGAAAAGATGTTAAAATGTGCTATAGAACTCATGCTGTTGTATGCATGCGACACATGGACAATAAGTAGGCAAGCAGTGACACGTCTAAGTGCAGAGGAAGTGGGGTTTCTGGGGGAAATGCAAAGTATACCATCAAGAGATAGAAAAACGGAATTAGAAAATCCTATAAAAATTAGATGAAAACCACAAATTGATTAGAGAAATTAGACGTACACATCCGATATTTTTAGATACATTATGAGCAAAAATAAACTTGACAATTTAGTGACAACTAGTAAACTTGATGGTAATTGAGCAATGTCAATAAGAGATACATTTCTGTTTCTAGGCGGACACATGGAAAAATCGGGACAAGAACGCAGATTTGATATGAGAATGGCGATCGTGTGAGAAGGCGAATCATGACCGCATGCGCTTATCAACATGGCAATATATGACGACACACATAATCCATATAATAGACCCATTCATACATACATCACTGACAGAGCAAGAACCATTAGGACCTAACAATCGTGCAAATATGCAACAATTTAAGACTTGACACTGATCAAATGTGACCTAAGATGCCAAAAGATATCTTCACAATTTAAACAATCACCTACAGATTTCCAGCAAGAACAAAAAAAAAAAACATTGAATTTTACCTGTTTAAAAAAGTTAAAATGGTTAAAAATGTTAACAGCCCAGTTCTCACATATCAAAGTGTAAGCAACATAATATTTAATAATGATAAACTTCGCATCGCTTATAGTATTTTATCGTTAGTTTAACTGAATTTACAAATATTTAACACAATCTAAATAATATTTCAAATTAATTAAATTCTAACTTTATTTCAGACCATAAAATTGATTGGGAAATGCGGTGGGTCAATGGTCAGACACTAGCTATCTACGCGGTGGCCAGTGGCCAGACACTCGCTATCTGCTCAGTGGCCAGACACTCGCTATCTGCTCAGTGGCCAGACACTCGCTGTCTGCTCAGTGGCCAGACACTCGCTATCTGCTCAGTGGCCAGACACTCGCTATCTGTGCAGTGGCTCAGTGGTCAGACACTCGCTATCTGCTCAGTGGCCAGACACTCGCTATCTGTGCAGTGGCTCAGTGGTCAGACACTCGCTATCTGCTCAGTGGCCAGACACTCGCTATCTGCTCAGTGGCCAGACACTCGCTATCTGTGCAGTGGCTCAGTGGTCAGACACTCGCTATCTGCTCAGTGGCCAGACACTCGCTATCTGTGCAGTGGCTCAGTGGTCAGACACTCGCTATCTGCTCAGTGGCCAGACACTCGCTATCTGTGCAGTGGCTCAGTGGCCAGACACTCGCTATCTGCTCAGTGGCCAGACACTCGCTATCTGCTCAGTGGCCAGACACTCGCTATCTGTTCAGTGGCCAGACACTAGCTATCTGCGCGGTGGCCAGTGGCCAGACACTCGCTATCTGTGCAGTGGCTCAGTGGCCAGACACTCGCTATCTGCTCAGTGGCCAGACACTCGCTATCTGTGCAGTGGCTCAGTGGCCAGACACTCGCTATCTGTGCAGTGGCTCAGTGGCCAGACACTCGCTATCTGCTCAGTGGCCAGACACTCGCTATCTGTGCAGTGGCTCAGTGGCCAGACACTCGCTATCTGCTCAGTGGCCAGACACTCGCTATCTGCTCAGTGGCCAGACACTCGCTATCTGCTCAGTGGCCAGACACTCGCTATCTGTGCGGTGGCCAGTGGCCAGACACTCGCTATCTGTGCAGTGGCTCAGTGGCCAGACACTCGCTATCTGCTCAGTGGCCAGACACTCGCTATCTGTGCAGTGGCTCAGTGGCCAGACACTCGCTATCTGCTCAGTGGCCAGACACTCGCTATCTGCTCAGTGGCCAGACACTCGCTATCTGCTCAGTGGCCAGACACTCGCTATCTGCTCAGTGGCCAGACACTCGCTATCTGCTCAGTGGCCAGACACTCGCTATCTGCTCAGTGGCCAGACACTCGCTATCTGCTCAGTGGCCAGACACTCGCTATCTGCTCAGTGGCCAGACACTCGCTATCTGCTCAGTGGCCAGACACTCGCTATCTGCGCGGTGGCTCAGTGGCCAGACACTCGCTATCTGCGCTGTGGTAACAGGTTCCAAAGCGAATCAATGCGGAAAGTAACAATCGACCCAGATTAAAATGGGTACCAGGTAATGTCTTGGCAAGTAAAGGCGGCCGGCATAACACTGACTACACCACTCACAGGGTGCCCATCGGTCTATATAATCATAGGTTTAGCCCCATAGGCCTATGCACCTATGGCATGTAAACCGGTTCTGCTTTCTTTAATTGCTAACATAGGGTTGGGTTCCTGGAAAATATAATATACATAATGGGGCCTCTTTGTCATTCTCAGAGTAACTCAAAGGGATTACTTACATATTACAATGTAAAAACATCTACTCTTGTGATGTAACATGCGTTTATACAGGGGAAAATTCCTTTCAATATCACAGTAAGTAAATGGAACATATTTGACAAATGTATAAACATCACTATTCAGTTTTGGATCGTTCTCTTCAACTGTCACTAATCTTCCAGCTTGCTGAATATTTCGACAAAGTGCACTTTGTAGAATTGCAAACACATTGTTAACTAACATTCCATGGGCAGGCTACATTTTACTCACTGGCAACATGCTTCACATGTCCATGACCTCGACACAGTTCTATACATGTTGTTTCCGGTTGAGTGAAAGTCGCGCTCGAAAACATCCCATGGAACACTTTGATCGAGGAAGCTTCGTCGTCGCTGAGACAACTAACTAATTCCTCAAATGTCACTGTAGTTCATGCAGTAATACAATGCTGCTTGTAGTCAGGTTAATCGACATGTGAGGTTTTCATGGTACAGAGGGTTGTAGATTTCTTTGAATTGTTCCACCCAAAGTGCAGCTTTAGCGAATTTATTTCACATTAGAACTTAATTTGTTCATGTCAGGATAGTTGCCACGAATTTATCATCTAGCCTATGTAATGGATGCGCTATGAACGTTATCTGTGCAATTTTCGGACATAGCATCTTCAGACACTTGCCTGCCTTCATCACGTGTGGAGCCGCATGTGGTACTAGAAAAAAATATTGTTCTCTCATCATCCCACCTGGCCACAGAAGGTCCATAACAATGTCGAATAATACAGCAGTGGTTAGCCCTCTCCAACATTTCACAAGAAAGGACATATGTTTCCTCAGGTTGGTCTTCTATTAAAATCACAAGAACGTTAGCTACGTACTTCCGTCCACCGTCTATGGTTTCATCAATGGAAACCCATATTGTAGGTAACAGAAGATATTTAAAACGTCTTGATAACAAGCAGTCATGTAGTTTTGTCCGCAGCGGTCTTTCACTGGGGATGAGCAAATGGGTATACTTCGCGCTAAAGACTTTCTTAGATTTTAATGTCTGAGTTTACGCAAATGTATATCAGCAGACATCATCATCTGACAGAGGTCCTTGGAAAACTCCGATGTTTCACTTGATATGGACGACGTTGATGTCTGGAAGGGTTGTCTAATGCAGAATGTCGGGCCTCACTGCTATTTTTTAATGTTCCTGCAATCTCCCCCTCTAAGTGCACCACCGTGTGGGCCCAATCTGCACCTCATGTGGATGAGTTCTATCAGATGAACTGCATGCTATGGTTATGGACAAGTTAAGCTTACGCAGGTGTAGATTTTTTTTTAATTGCTTCTCCTTTAGAGGACGTTGAAATCACCCCCTACCCCTATTGGTTATTTGTGATTTTACTAGACAATTTTAGGTTCAGTAGTTTGCCATTGATTTCTGGACGAGAATTCAACGTTTAAGTCCAACTGACAGTTGTGTCGAATGAACCCACGAGAAGTTTAAGCATGAGTGCTTTATAACCCTCCCTTAATATGGTTATAATACTTTATTCATGCCCATTTGTTGTTGTTTTTTTTTTTTTTAGTGAATGAACATGTCTGGTAGCAGAAAACATATTCTTACGAGGTCAGAAAATCACTCGCACCAGGCATGTAATTTTCAGAAATAACATGCATAAACACGCCATAAATTACTCAAAGTGGTCATAATATGACTAAACATCGGAATACGACCTACTCATGTAATGGTCGATATGTGCACTTATATGTACAATAAAACCATCTAATTTGAATCAGAATATGCCACAACATGTTTAAATTAGCGTCATAACGATAAACAAATACAAATTATGACGACCTAAGATTCCTTGCTTGTTCTCTCTCTCTCTCTCTCTCTCTCTCTCTCTCTCTCTCTCTCTCTCACACACACACACACAAACACACACACCTGCGCGCGCGCGCACGCGCACACACTTACACACGTTCAAGTAAGTTCTGAAACACATGTCAAATCGAGAAAACAGAAGAACAGAGAGAGAGTTTGATATTAGTTGAGTAAATGTTTGCAGTGAGCAGCTTCCTTCACATGTGGTCCCAGGTGTTTAGGAGGAAGTGGCAATACACCGCCTGCAGCTTAAGGTGTTCTCAGTACAGGTAAGTGATCATTTCCGTTACCGCTCTGCTGGGTTTGATAATGAAACGTTTCGGCGGAACCCATCTCTGTTGAACTGTAGTAAGACCCACGATGTAAATGAGCCAGTTAAAACGAATTAGTTTAGTATAGAAGTATGGCGGACGCGTTAGTGTCATCGCTATGAGGTTAAGTTGATAATGTCGAGCGTGCTGTCGGTCGAGAATCCGACCCCCAGCGCACGTCATCCGCTATGAGACGGAAAAGACTGGAGATCTAGCCATTGGTGCATTCGGACCTACAAAATATGATGGTCCAAGCACTACACGGACCAATGGCAGGTTCCTGCTTTATGACTTTTCTTTCCGCATAGAAATATGGTATCCGCCTCTAGTATCGAAATGTGCCGTGGTAATATCCAACTGGATGCTCAACTTAAACAAATAAATATAGTATCTCCCCCTCCTCCTCCTTACTTCTGAGTATGGGATAGTGACTCTGACGTCTCTTCTCGTAACTTCAGTAGGTCGTGTGACGTCACGCAACGTGGCAGGTCTGTGCAGAACGTCCATCTCATCATAACCTACTAGATAGATTCTCGGTTTTTCGACAGTTTTGCTTCCGGCATGTTCAGGCCCATGGTGTCTTTAATGCCCTGTGTTCGCCGTCGCCTTGCTCAACCTCTGCCTTTTCTTCCTGGAGCCATAGCTTCCATGTTGTTGTTTTTTTTTCCTAAGCTATAGGGCGATTAATGGGGTCCACGTATTTCAGTTTCAGGGACATAACGATGTTTACGCGTCAGTTTTCGTCCATGATAACATCGTGTTTAGATCAGGTGTTAAAAAATGTTTGCATATCCTTACAGGACATTGCTGTCAACATCAGCATCTTTCAGCTGATTGTTCATTTCTTGGCAAGATTACGCTTAGTAGTTTGCCATTGCTTTCTGAGCGGCCGGCTCACATACCCCGTAAGTTGCCGACGCGATTCGAACCAGTGCTGATTCTCACCGTCGTCACGTTACTTACGAGAGTATACGAGATTACGGAGAAAAGTCGCTAACCTCTAGGCCAGGAAGCCGGCAGATCAGATGTAGATTAAGAAAGTCTTCCGAACATTTAAATTTAAGAAGAAGGGGAGGAGGGGGCGGCGGAGAAAGGAGGAGGAAGAACAAAAAACGTGAGGAGGATGAGAAGAAGAAGAAGAAGAAGAAGAAGAAGAAGAAGAAGAAGAAGAAGAAGAAGAAGAAGAAGAAGAAGAAGAAGAAGAAGAAGAAGAAGAAGAAGAAGAAGAAGAAGAAGAAGAAGAAGAAGAAGAAGAAGAAGAAGAAGAAGAAGAAGAAGAAGAAGAAGAAGAAGAAGAAGAAGAAGAAGAAGAAGAAGAAGAAGAAGAAGAAGAAGAAGAAGAAGAAGAAGAAGAAGCGTAGCATAAACCTTACAGAACGTTGCAGTCAACAGCATCATTTTTTGCTGTTGTTGATGTCTTGGCAAGTTTACGTTCAGTAGTTTGCTTCCTGAACGACCGGCACCCATACCCTTTCGTAAAATACCAACGCAACGAAGGCTGCTGCCAAATCGCGCGCGGCTGTGTTTCGAACGCGGGTATGTGGGATCACTAACCGCCTCAGTAACACCTTCGCCACGACGTAGGCGGTACTCATAGGCAACGCTGTAAATCTCCACAAAATCAAATTACTTCTTCTTTGTATGTCTTGCTATGCTTAATAATCGACACCAATATACCCGGGATTTTCCCACACACGCTCCGTTCCCCTCTTCAAAGTCAAGCTGCTGAAGGTGTATTTTCAAGTTGGTTCCTTTCATGCCCAGATCCCTTCCCATCAACAAATGTGACCGACCTGAAGCACCTGCCACAATATCGTTAAGCTGTGACGCAACCTGCGTGCACCAGACAACATCCAGCAGCTACATACAGCTGTATTGCCTCTATCTAATTGCGTCACTGCTACACTTAAAACAATGCCGCAGACAACGGCATCCCTCGGAGAAGCATCACACCTGCGATCATTATCATAACAGGTCAAACATCCCCCGGAGATACATCACATCTATAATCATCATAACAGGTCAGGCGTTCATCTGAGAAACATCACATCTGTCATGAGCATCATAATAGGACAAGCATCCACCGGAGATACAACACATCTGTGATCATCATCATAACAGGTCAAATATCCCCCGGAGATATATCACATCTGTGATCATCATCATAATAGGTCAAGTATCCCCCGGAGATATATCACATCTGTCATCATCATCATCATAATAGGACAAGCATCCCCCGGATATACATGACATCTGTGATCATCATCATAAGAGATCAAGTATTCCCCGGAGATACATCACATCTGTGATCATCATCATAACATGTCAAATATTCCCCGGAGATACATCACATGTGTGATCATCATCATAACAGGTCAAGTAGCCCCCACCCCCGGAGATACATCACATCTGTCATCATCATCATAACATGTCAAATATTCCCCGGAGATACATCACATCTGTGATCATCATCATAACAGGTCAAGTATCCCCCACCCCCGGAGATATATCACATCTGTCATCATCATCATCATAATAGGTCTAGCATCCCCCGGAGATACATAACATCTGTGATCACCATCATAACCGGTCAGGCATTCATCGGAGATACATCACATCTGTAATCATCATCATCATCATAACAGGTCAAGCATATGAGCGGATATAACACATTTCTAATCGCCATCCTCACACGCCAGACATCCCCCGGAGATATAACACGTTTATAATCATCACAATAAAACGGCATCCATCACCCGTAGATATAACACGTTTGTAATAATCATGATAAAACATATTGCATCACCCGTAAATATAACACATTTGTAATAATCATGATAAAACGTCATGTATCATTCGTAGATATAACACGTTTGTAATCATCAAGATAAAACGTCATGCATCACTCGTAGATATAACACGTTTGTAATAATCATGATAAAACGTCATGCATCACTCGTAGATATAACACGTTTGTAATAATCATGATAAAACGCCATGCATCACCCGTAGATATAACACGTGTGTAATCATCATGATAAAACATATTGCATCACTCTTAGATATAACACGTGTGTAATCATCATGATAAAACGTCATGCATCACCCTTAGATATATCATCATGATAAAACGTCATGCATCACCCGTAGATATATCACATGATAAAACGTCATGCATCACCCATAGATATATCATCATGATAAAACGTCATGCATCACCCGTAGATATATCATCATGATAAAACGTCATGCATCACCCGTAGATATATCATCGTGGTAAAACGTCGTGCATCACCCGTAGACATATCATCATGATAAAACGTCATGAATCACCCGTAGATATATCATCATGATAAAACGGCATGCATCACCCGTAGATATATCATCATGATAAAACGTCATGCATCACCCGTAGATATATCATCAAGATAAGACGTCATGCATCACCCGTAGATATATCATCGTGGTAAAACGTCATGCATCACCCGTAGATATATCATCATGATAAAACGTCATTGTCACGGGACCACTGTCGTTAACGATAAGATGATAAACTAACAGAGACAGTCTGTGTTCACAGCTGCAATTGTTTGTTACTAGTGGAGAAACATTCATGCCGGATCAAAGGAAACTACAAGTCTTTGAGAGTTCCCTAGAAACGGGGAATCTGTCGGCATTGTTTGATGTATCGTCGTTCGAGAGAAAAAGCCTGTTGTGTCGTGGTGGAACGGGGGACAACTATTCTTGTGAAGTTGGGAACAGATTGTCTGCCGCTGAGGCCACCTGGTGTTTACATCGAATGACGTCACTAGGACAATCCCAGACTGTATGTGAAACAGAATTTGTTACCGCTAGTGTGAACAAGGGAGTTGACCTAGGCTGAAGTGTTTTGAATAGCTCTGTTTTAACATAGAAAAGAATCTAGCGTGTTCTTTATCAATTAACGTTGAGGAACATGTGTCTTTCATGGCAAAGTGTAGATTTCGATTCATGATAGAGCCGAGTGTTCATAAGATATTTACGAAATAGCATTTAGATGTAAATAATGTAGGATAGTCTAGTGATTGATAGAGCTAGAGCTTGAATATAGTGTTGTTGCGTTGTGGTTAGGTATTCAAGGAGTGTCGGCGACAGTAGGCAATCGCATTGTTAAAACTAACTAGTGTAAGAAGTCAATTAGCTCAGCTGGTTGGAAATAGTGAAGTGGGATGATATTTAGAAGGATTGAGCATGGTTGGGGGATAGGGGAAATGTCCAATGGTGGGATCTTCCAGTGGGGGTAACTGGGGTTCTGCAATTTACATTTGGTCTTTCCTTGTTTTACCCTAATTCAGACCGATGTGATGAGCTCCTCTGCCCCATGACAGAGTTTGGTTCACTGTCATATATCTGAGTGAGGCCGTCGGCCTACACTCATCTAATAGGGGTCAGTGTCCGGTTGCTCTCACCAGGTGTGTTCTCTCTCTTTCACAGGTTCCCTCAGGTTACGAAGAAAAGAAGCTGAAACATCACTGTTTACTATCAGGGATAAATTAGTGCAGGAAGAGTTATTCAGCAGCTTTTGCACTGGGCCCATGATAAAAAGGGTCTGAAGGAACATGGCTCGGTTGAGCCAAAACATAATTATCCAGCAGATGACTTCTTAGTGATAGGGATCATGGAAACCAGTAGTGAGATTATTTTTCCAAACCACAGGTGAAAAGAACACTAGTGATTGTTTTCCACATCACATGTAGACAGAACCATAGTGAGTTTCTAAGGAACAGGAACAATAAACCTGGTGCTTTTATTAAATTACTAGATTCCTGTGGGACTGTAAACAATAACAGTGTAATTGTGAAACGGTAGGACCTTTAGAAAATGAATCACGTTATTTCAAGGGACAGTGTTCCGTGTGTTCACAAGGCAAGGATGTTTTAAGTCTCAGAACAGTAGGGACATTTTAATAACATGGTGTGTGATCGATTCAGGATCAGTATCGGACTATATCCGTGATTGGTGACCACGTATATGGGTTATCAAAAGCTACAGGGGGAAGTCAACATCTAGCAGGAGGGACACATCGTTTGGTGAGGTTAACGTGTATTGAACTATGATGATGTTGTGTGGTCCTTGCAGGGATGATCAGACTTTGCTCCTGAGCTGTTCGGTCTGATTCTGCAGATACACTAGAGTACACGACATACATTCTACATATACACTTCTCACATACATACACTTTTCTTCATTAAATTAATGTGTTATTAATTTTTAGAAGCTAGAGTTGTTTAGTATGTTGTTTTGGGGAAGTGTGAGAGGGGGCATGACACAGGGGTGAGAGAGGGGGAGATAAAGAGGTATCCTGAGACTGACGGAGTGTTGTGGAAGGAATCTGGTGGATTCTCCAGAATAATGATATGGGGTTAAAAATAATGTGGGTGTTGATTCCCCTCACTCCAGGGACGACACTATAAACGAAATCCACGACAGTCATGCATCACCCGTATATACAACACGTTTGTAGTCGCCATCATAACACGTCAGGCATCCCCCAGAGATATAACACGTGTGTAATCATCATCATTGGTTGATTTCATCACAAAGTGTGCTCGCCATCATTTAGTGGCTTGTTCTGTGTAGAACATTTCTCGCATACAATCTTTCGAAATATCTCTTCATTAAAAGCCAGATTTGTAGCTGCCAGGTGTACAATCTTAAATCCATCTACGTGGTGGTCTTGCCCTTCTCCGCATCTGTGGTACCCTTCCCATCATATTTTTTTTTTCTTCCGGACATTTACGTATTTCTACATGAAAAAAATCTTCCATCTTTCTCAATTTTACGTTATACTATTCAATCTTATTCTATTCTGAAATCTTGTAGAATGGTTCTTCTTGTTTTCTTCTCTTTTTTTTCGTTCGATGAATTTTCAATACACTTCTTTTCACTTAAATTCAAAGACGCGCATAAGCTTTTCAGTTAGTCTGTCAAATATCCAGCTCCACAGATCTGCACAAACACACATCAAGGCAATATCGGCTACACGTGCGGCTAGCTATTGACAACTTTCAACTCCTCCGTACGTGAACGTCAAATGTGGACCAAAATAAACAGTTCTTTAAGCGACATCGCCCACATGGAGATAGATAATAATTAGACAGATAAACTTTCAAACCTTTAGCACTGCACCGGAACGGGAAATATTTGACAGGAAGTGAAAGTGTGGATACACACCTACAGAAAATGGTAAAGACAGGAATGTGTGTGTGTTTTTTTTTTTTTAAAGTTGCATATCCCTTATAGGCCGGTCTCCCTGGTCAAGAGATTAGCAGCTTTCTCCGTAACCCCGAATACTCCCGTGGTTGACTTGAGCGCACGAGAACTGGAAGCGGTTCGAGTCGCGCCAGTGGCTTATAAGAGTATGGAGCCGGTCGCTCAGAAAATCGTGGCGTGCTGATGAGCGTAATCTAGCCTAGGAATCAACATACAGCTGAAAGATGCTGATGTTGACCGCAATATCCTGAAACAGGATGGAAACGCGGAAAAAAAAATATCTCTTATTGGACGTTGCAGTCAACTCCAGCATTTTTCAGCTGTTGTTGATGTTCTTGGTAAGATTACGCTCAGTAGTTTGCCATTGCTTTCTGAGAGACCGACTCAAATATCCCGTCAGTAACCAACGCGACGCGATCCGCTGCCGAATCTCGCGCAGCTGTGTTCCTCACGTGGATATATAGGATTACGGAGAAAGTCGTTAAACCCTTCGCCAGGGAGACCGGCATAAGACAGGAATAAGTAAACCCTAAGATAACAGTGGTACTGCATCAGGTAACTTCCCACTGGGAAGTTATAGTGCTTATAGTGTACTGGTCTGATTTTTACGTGTGGATTAGCTTTCCCAAATACCAGTGTCCATCTCCAACAGACGAGCCTACTGCGACTTCAGAGGCAGTCAGTTAAATGAATCCTTAAAAGATGTCACAACCATCCACACAAAGCTACTTTGGAAGCTCAAGGAGCTCTTAGATACGGCAAAATAGATCCACAATAGCGGACTTCTTGTACAGACACCATTATGGCAGCAGTAAGCGAGAAGGAAAGGTATACTAAATTTATGAAGACTTGTATGGAGGGAGAGAGAGAGAGAGAGAGAGAGAGAGAGAGAGAGAGAGAGAGAGAGAGAGAGAGAGAGAGAGAGAGAGAGAGAGAAAGAGAGAGAGAGAGAGAGAAAGAGAGAGAGAGAGAGAGAGAAAGAGAGAGAGAGAGAGAGAGAGAGAGAGTTAGTTTGTGTGTGTGTGTGTGTGTGTTTAAATTTCTACAGGAACAATAACATAATTATAACTATTATTAATGGGCAAAGATGCTACTGCGAATAGGTATGAGAAGAGAAAGAAATAAGACTGGACCAGAAATTACTGACAAACAATGCGGATTTGTTGAGGAAAAGACGGCAAGCAATATTCTCATGACACTCTTAGAAAGAGCTACAGAAATGAAAACAGATCCTACATAGCCTACGGTGGGTAGCATTGTGGTATTCTGCTGTGATGATTTGGTGTGCCAAGAGTGTGCCGCGTGGTTGCCCACCCGCTTTACACGCGTGATCCGGGACTGTTTCCGGATCCGGTCAGGGATATGCACTACTGACGAGCTCAAATGAGGGCGAAACTCGAGTATAGTGCTTCCATATTGACGTGGATAGGTCTTAGGTTCATACCAGGGTGCGATCGGCGTTGCCAGTGGTGGGTTGTGCTCAATATTTAGAAAACAGATCCGTTACATTGGCGTCATACAATTACATTACAGGCGTCTGGCAGCGTGAAACATGGCAATATAATCAAGCATATATATATAGAGAAAAACATTAAACAATAATTGAGAAAACATTAAATACACTTTATTTTTTATATGCTAAATATATTGTTTCATCGGTTACTGTCTCCAACAACTAGCAGTCGTCCATAAGTTATAAAACATCGTTTGACATCTGCAATCACCGTCAACACATATTGGCTGTTTGTGATTTACCCGGCAATTTTACGTCCAGTATTTTTGCCATTGCCGGTCTCCGTGGTAAAGGTCTTACGGACGCGATTCGTAAGCCCCCTGACCCGCGTTCGAAACACAGCTGCGACCGATTTGACAGCAGACCGCGTTGCTCTGGGTTTCAACGAGTTGGTATGGGAGACGGTCATTGAGAAAGCAATGGCAAACTAATGAACGTAAACTTGCCAGGACATCAACAACAGCAGTAAAATGCTGGTGTTGACAGCGATGTCCTGTACAAAGGATATGCAGAACAAACAAAAAAACAAGAAAATTGTCATTACATTATGAACGAGAATTCAACACTTAAATCAAACTGGCCAATGTGTGGAATGCACCATCTACCCCGCAGTGAATTTAAGTTATAGGCAGACTTCAACATATCTCCCTAGTTCATGTTGAGTGTTCGAACTATCGACGCTCTTGAAGTTAAGAGACTCGCATGCTCGTTGTCTTTTCCTCCAGCGAACAGCAAATCCATGCATGTCCTATAAAACATACGTGTCTAGGTTCAGCACCCTCCCCCACCACATCTGTCCATGTTTAACCCCACACAATATGGATTGAAAATCAGACCTAGGATTGCCCTGGTGACCCGAGTCCAGCTAGTCACCTTAAAGCCACAACTTCATTATCATTAGCAACATCGACATTTCATACATAATAAATAACACTCATATCACTCTCATCCCATCATAAAACGGTACATTGGGGTAAAATATCAATCTCAATTCACGGGAATTGTATACTACTTTATGAAGATCAGAATCTCGTAAACGGCAGTTTATCATACAATCAAATCATCTCTGTTGTCTTTAGTGTGCGTAGAACATTGTTATGTTATCACAATATTTTCAACAGTATGTCCATCATCTGTATCCCTTAAATGTGAGTTCCTGTCCGCACTGTGCATACGAAGTTTTCTGTTCTTAATATCCTCATCATGCATCAGAATGTGTCTCCCATCACAGCCCGCTGAAAGATTCCTGATCCATTGTCTGTTCACCTGCCTCGTGCATGGTCATGCCCAATGTGTCTGCAATGTCCTATGCCCATTTTCGACCATGACTCATTCTCCAAGCCTATCTGTGGCCGGATATTTTCACGCAGCTGGTGTTGCTATATTAGTATGTGTTGCCTGACTGTTTAGGTTTTCTATATACAACTTTCTCCATCTTCCTCTACGTCTCTTGCCTATTATCCACCCCCCCCCCCCCACCCCCCTGAATTTGGCAAACTTATCTATTTGACCTGTTCTGACGAAGTTCCCCTTATATTTCATTTGTCTTTTCCTTATGGTTTTGACAAATGATAGTGTCACATCTTCAGCTCGCCATGTCAACGCTTGGTTTCTTCTTTGTCCGACAACATGGATATAAAATAGCGCCCTTACTCTACCCCTTACCAACTTGTCAACAAATTATTTTCCAACTATCGCATCATCATCATCCACTTCTGCCGTCAAGCGTCGTGGCGAGGAATAATTTGCGCTCCAGCGCCCGGTGGGCGGCACTGGATAGTGTCATTCCGTGTGATTGTACAATGTCTTTGATGTCGTCAATCTACTTTCTTCTTGGACGTCCGCTTGGTCTCGTCGCAGATGATCTTTGATGTAAGGCCAGCGATGGTAGTTGGTGTTGCATTCTAACGATATGGCCAAACCACTTGATCTTCTGTCTTTCAATAAATGTGGCACAAGGTGTTGATCCCACTGTCTGTCTGATAGCAGCATTTCCCACTCGGTCTCGGATTGTTAAGTTGACAGCTCTTCTCGGGCATCTCATCTCGCAGGTGTTGATTTTGCGAAAGTGTGATTTGGAGCTTGAAATTTATAGTATAGGGTTGGTCGCAACTCTATCAGCGTTCACGCCGGAAACACACCGAAGCCAACAACAGCTAAATTTCGAAACTATCGAATAATATATGTAAAACAGGTTCTGATTTATACAAACTACCAGAAATGCCGGGTGTTCTCCGTCATGACAAAAGAAGAACACCACAACAAATCTCCCTGCGGAATCAAAGAATAGATGGGCCAGTGGATATCGTCGACACCAAATAAAAAACAATGGAAATATAATCAGTCTAGGGACACAGAAACCCCAGGTCTTGCTGTATTTAAACTGGAATAAAAGCCGTTTGTGTTCTCCTCAATGTGTTTCATTTTCATAATTCGTGGCTGAAGTCAGACTCCGATGAATCAGTGCTCATTTATCTTCAGATGAGTGTCAATATTATCACAACCCATATTTAACCACTATTACTTTCCTCACGTGATTGCCTTCATTTCTTCGTCCCATCAATTATGTCCATAGAAGTGTCGTTACGTGCATTTATGTCTTCATCAATCTGAGGCGTGCAATACGTTTAAATGATATTCACATCAACTTGCTCGTTAAATGTCCGGAAATACGCATTCAGGACACACTAGCCAACATGATAGAAAACAAGCTATAGTTAAACAGCCTCAGTTGGAGGTCTTCTTCTTCTTCTTCTTCTGCGTTCATCCGGAGTTTTTTTTTTTTCGGACATGATTGCGTTGTGCCTGTTTACAGCAGAGCTGTGTTCTTGCGCCGTTAGGCCGACACATCCGACTTCTGCGGGTATTTGTTGACCGGGGTTAACCTTCCCAGAGTTGGAGGTCAGCATGGCCGAGTGGATACGAACGCGCGTTCTTAAACATCCAGTGTGCTGATCCAGAGGAAAGGGGTTCGACTCCTACATCAGACAGTTGGGATCAAAATGTTGACTACTCGTCCTTGACTTGGGGATGTAAATTGCAAGTACCTCAGTCGGAGTGGGTTCGCCTGATGGCGAGGGACACTGGTAATAGGGAAAGCTAATCCACAAGCAAAATTCAGTCCAGTGGTATCAGAAGCAGTGTGTGTGGTCTACGCTTGGGTTCAAAGCGATCGAGCGCCCCCCCCCCCAAAAAAAAAGCATCAGTTTATAAACGTAGCGCTGAAGCCAGCGGGTATATTCAGATATTCTCAGTAGTAAATATCGGACACGGTTCGTAGCCAGTTCAATGGGTGTCACGGAATTATTTCCACATAGGTCATCACATTCACTTTGAGTTAAAAGAATGTAAACTGAGAATGGAAGCTATTTCCTCCATCCTTCTGATACAGCCGTGAGGTAATATATAATAATACTAGCTGACCCGGCCCGGCTTCGCCCAGTCCCTGGTGGGGAGCATCTCATTTAATTCATATAAGTAGTCATATAAGCTCCCGTTCCCGACTGTCTATCTGTCTGTCTGTCTGACCCGGCATCGCCCAGATCCTGGTGTGGAGCATCTCATTTAATTCATATAAGTAGTCATATAAGCTCCCGTTCCCGTTCCCGACTATCTATCTGTCTGTCTGTCTGTCTGTCTGTCTGACCCGGCCCAGCTTCGCCCAGTCCCTAGTGTGAGCATCTCATTTAATTCATATAAGTAGTCATATAAGTTCCCGTTCCCGACTGTCTGTCTGTCTGTCTGTCTGACCTGGCCCATCCTTTGGTGGAGAGCATCTCATTTAAATCATATAAGTAGTCATATAAGCTCCCGTTCCCGACTATCTGTCTGTCTGTCTGTCTTGGGTAAATGGAGGAGGGAGGAGGAAGAGGGAGGTGGAGGAGGGAAGAGGAGGGAGGAGGAGGGAGGAGGAGGAGACAGGGGGAGTAGGGAGGAATAGGAGGGAGGAGGAGGGATTAGGAGGAGGAGGGAGGAGGAGGAGGGAGGGGGAGGAGGAGGGAGAAGGAGGAGGATGAGGAGGGAGAGGGAGGGAGGAGGAGAACGCAGGAGGAGGAGGGGGAGGAGGAGGGAGGAGGAGGAGTAGAGGGAGGAGGAGGGAGAGGGAGGAGGAGGGATGAGGAGGAGGGAGGAGGAGGCGGAGGGAGAAGGAGGAGGGAGGAGGAAGAGGGAGATAAGGATGAGGAGGGAGGATGAGGAGGGAGGTGGAGGAAGAGGGAGGAGGAGGAATGTGGAGGGAGGAGGAGGGAGGAGGAGGAGAAGGGAGGATGATGGAGGAGGGGGAGAAGGGAGGGAGGAGGGGGAGGGAAGGAGAAGGAGAAGGGAGGAGGAGGAAGGAAGAGGGGTGATTAGGAGGAGGGAGGAGGGCGAGGAGGTAGGAGGAGGGAGGAGGAGGAAGAGGGAGGAGGAGGAAGAGGGAGGAGGAGGGAGGAGGAAGAGGGTGGAGGAGGGAGGAAGAGATAGGCGGAGAGAGGAGGAGGAAGGAGGAGGAGTAGGGAGGAATAGGAGGGAGGAGGAGGGGGAAAAGAGGAGAAGGAGGAGGAGGAAGAGGGAGGAGGAGGGAGGAGGAAGGAGGAGGAGGATGAAGAGGCAGGAGGAAGAAGGAGGAGGAGGAGAACGCAGGAGGAGGAGGGGGAGGAGGAGGGAGAGGGAGGAGGAAAGAGGAGGAGAAGAGAGGAGGTGGAGGGAGAATGAGGGAGGAGGAGAGGAGGAATGATGAGGAGGGAGGAGGAGGAAGAGGGATGTGGAGGAGGGAGGAGGTAGAGGGAGGAGGAGGGAGGAAAAGGGAGGAGGAGGGATGAGGAGGCGGGATGAGGAGGAGGGAGAAGGGAGGGGGAAGAGGGAGGAGAAGGAGGAGGAGGGAGGAGGTGGAGGAGGAGGAGGGAGGAGGAGGAAGGAAAAGATTAGGAGGAGGAAGAGGGAGGAGTAGGGAGGAGGAGGAAGAGGGAGGAGGAGAAGGGGAAGAGGAAGAGTGTAGGAGGAGGAGGAGGAGGAAGAGGATTATAACGCATATGCCTGTAGATTTAATATTGGCTGAAGTTGTTCCATGTCTTCGTAGAGTTGGCGACAGTGTAAAGAAATATAAAATCTTCAAACTTGATAGAGATAAGGTAACTATTATTTATTTATTATGTTGTTAATCACCGACATGACTGTAGGTAACTCTTTAAGCAATAAAAGATGAGTTACAATGTTATGCATTGTGCATTATTTTTATGAAAACTTTGAAAATGCCTTAAAGATTATATCATTATTTATTACAACTCATATGCCGGTACATAACTACAGACAAAGTGTTTATAAATCTTTGAAAACGATGCAACAATATGACTATAATCTATACTGAAAAGTTATTAAAATTTATGCCCCTTGAAATAACTTTTATAGAGTTAAGTCCCTTCGCAATATAGAAATTATAATAAGTAAGCAGCCGATTTCACACTAAAAAAAATATCACAGTTGGCTGCGCTGGAATGAAAGGAAGGCGTGTAGAAAATTTCATCTCAATCGGATGGGCCGTTCGCGATCGCATAAAGGACATACATATCCACACACATCCTTTTTTATATATAAGATGTGCAAAATCGCTAAGATTTTACACGTCTGTGAGATTCCTGTTAATGTTTATCTACAATAGTCTGATGTCTGGCTACCAGACTCGTTAATTCTGGCTTTAGAAGAAACTGTCATAATGTATACACGTGAGATAAGGATGACGACAAGTGACCGTGGCAGCACAGAAATCTTGGAACACATCTTGACAGAGAGTTAATATAGCTGCTTACCACAGGTCTGTGACTGATCTATTTTATATGTACCAAAGGAAAAGTTCAATTTCAGAACTCTGATATGCAGATAACACGGTCTTTCTTTTACATTGTGCTAAGGGATTAAAGAGTTAATCTTATCTGCCAAAAGACACATCCATCCATTATGTGCCATGCCGATAGGCGTGGGCGATCATGTTTCGCCATTTCACTCGATCGCCAGAGTCGTGGGTCAGCTCTGTGTTTCTGTCTCAACCATGCCACGTGGCCAAGCCACCCAGGTATTTACTTATCTGCCTTCCACTTGTTCTCTTTGCCAGTTGTCACCAAGTTCTCAAATTCATTTCTTCTCATAACGTGAGCAAAAAAAAAAATTTGACTAAAAAGACACAGAGAAGATCAAAATCGCTATATGAGCTTACACAAAATGTCCAGAGACAAAACCACACGTGAACCAAGAACCACAAACAATAACTAAGAAACTGAAAATGTCACTCTCTAGAACCTACTATGCAAACGAAATCAAGGAAGACTTAAAAACACACAAAGATGAGAATAAGAAACGGGGAAAAGAAGAGAACATGTGTTGCGAATTGTGGTCGTCGCTCGTGACTTCTTACAAGACACTTGATCATGATGATAATCATTATCGTGACACGGTGATAATGTCTAGCGTAATGGCAATGATGGTTATGTTAATGATGCTCAGATAAGTGTCTTCGATCCATTTCTTGAGCATGGCAACTTACCCTGTTTCTATAGCCAGTTCCCAGACGACCAGGCCTGGCCAGACTGAAGAATGTGTAACAGATACGGCCCAATCTATAAATGTTCCCAGAGAAATGTGTCCAGTTCGGTATAATATTATTCATAATACCATCTTCTGTTGCCCTGATACAATTCGCACAGCAGCACAGCTTTGCTCCCGCCGTGTTCCTGGGCTGGTCGTTTGTCCTAGGGGGCTCACGCGTGATTTTAAAAAAAATGTTAGTTGCATGTCCTTCACATGACGTAGCAGTCAACCCCAGCATTTTGGCTGTTCGCAATTCCTGGGCAAGTTTTACGTTCATCAGTAACACTACTTGTAAAACCAAAAGGCTATAATACGCATTTCTGCCACTGCTGGTTTCAGCGGAAGGATTGTGTATAGATTTGAAGTTTGTGTCCCTGAAGGTTTGGCAGCGGGTGCAGCATAGAATAGTGACACGGTAACCTACTATACGCCGGTCTCCCTGGCCTAGAGTTTAGCGACTTTCTCCGTAATCCCGTATAGCCACGTGAGGAATGTAACTTGCGCAAGAATCGGCAGCGGTTTTCGCCGCGTTGGTAATTTACGGGGTACGTGAGCCGGCCGCTCAAAAAGCAATGGCAAACTACTGAGCGTAATCTTGCCAAGAAATCAACAATCAGCAGAAAGATGCTGATTTTGACAGCGATGTCCTGTAAAGGATATGCGAAAAAAAAAAAGAAAAAAAAAAAACGTACTATACGCGTCGTGTGGGGCACCAAGAAGGGTTTGGTCTGTGGTTAGCTAACCCGTCCTGTTGAAAACTGAAGCTGCGAAATCCAACCAATCACCAACAAGTCTAGTACATTTTAGAAAAAAAGTGTGTGTGTGTGTCAGGGTGTGTGTGTGCGCGCGCGCGCGTGTGTGTGGGGGGGGGGCCGCTATATGCTCCCAAAAAGGTGGGGGAGGGGGGGGGGGTTTAGATCAGAAGAACAAAAACACTAATTTGCATGAGGCAACAAATATTTCTTGTACATATTTGTATAAACCAAACAAAATGGATTGCCTTCCTATAATGCGAGTACCCATTTCTCTTTGTGAGCTGATTTCTGTCAAAATATTGTCACTGAGCTCGTAATTAATCCTTGGTGTTCTCATGATTCTTCTATTGAATCACGTGCCTGCATAATTTCTCTCAATGTAGGTGTCTTGTCTCATAAATGACTTCGATGGCTAGCTTACACTGAGTGTTGATGCTTGCATCAATATAGGTGTCTTGTCTCATTTACGACTTCGATGGCTAGCTTACTGAGTGTTGATGCTTCCACTAAAGTTGTCTCTAATGTGACATATGTGGGGACAATATGGAATGTGTCTGTTCTCCTGTGTAATATTTTCATCTGGTTGCGTGTCATTTTCATCTTTACCTAGTCTCTGCTGAAACTATCTCCAACAAGTCCACTGAAAAAATAATTAACTGGTAAAAGATGGTATCTCTTTAATTAATGTAATTTTGAAATGAAACTAAATTCTCCCACTGACAAAAAGCACCTTGTACGCCGCACCCTTATACCATCCAGATAATTTCTCGAATAACATTCACTATTTTCGCCTTAAATTTTCCTTTCTCCTGGTTTACTGGTTTTAGCAATACTCATTTATAAATATCTGATAGCGGATGAAAATCTGCTAACCAGATAACCAAGATCTGCAGTCAAAGAGCATGAACCGGAGATAGAAAACACGCTGGAGGAAACTGAAGGAACTCCGCCCACACCGGCAAACCGACATCCTTATTAAACTTTCGTTTGAGTATTGTTCTGGTGACATCTTCTTTGATGCAGGGAGGATAGAATACTACAGCCGATAAAAGAATGCAGCAATCATAATTTTAGAGGACAAGATATTAGAAGTGGGCCAAAACTGGAATACACGATAAAAAGTATAGTGATCGCGGTGGAAGGGAAGAGTGAGAAAAACAAAAATTAATGGCACGACAATATTGGAATTGAGATGAGAGGCAATCACGACTACACACGGGCACCAATGGAGATGACACTAGGGGAGTAAATATTCTCCATGTCAGTGAAGATGGGGAGCCGCGGTAGCGTAGTGGCTAGACACTACCATGCCGTTTTGATAGTCATGGGTTCGATCCGCATCTAGGTGGCTCCGAGTTTTTAAAAATTGACCGGTCTTCAAGGTCGACCCAGCCGACAATTGGTACCAGGAAATGCCTTGGAGAGTAAATGCGGTCAGTGTGATACTGACCATTTCACCCTCAAGTATAAAATGGTGTGCCTGGTGGTATATACCCAGTGCGCCTTGAGCCGTACCTTTACCTGTTTACAGTGAAGATGGCAAAACGTTACTTTGTTTTGAAATAAAAACACGGAGAAATTGTTGGGAACTCTGAAGCACATCAATGTGTTCTAATATCACATGTAAGGGTATTGATTGACACTTATAATGAGACCAGGGAATATAAGTAGACACAAGAGGAAACTAACACCAGAAGAAATGACAGCAACAGAAAAAATAGACGCGAACCAGTCAGTTCCAAACGACACAGCCGCCTCTGGAGAGAAACAAGAGTACTTTCACACTCGACCACCTCAACACTGTAAAAAGAGGTCGTAACATGCCAGGTCTAGCGCCCAATTAAACCAACGACTACAGGGGTCTCCGTGGCCGAGTGGTTAACTCTTGCCTCGCGCTCAGAAGGTCGTGGATTTGTTTTCGGACTCCGCCATTTTGGATCCCGGGTACAGTTTTTTTTTTTTTTTTTCGGAGACCCTAGGGAGTCGATGGCGTGGCTGTGAAACTGGTGCTCTGTGCACCGCGCTCGGCAGGCGTTTACCTGCTTTGGGGAAATGAAGTCGATCTTCTTGTCCTCGAACACTCTGTTTAGCCAACAACTACGGGGTGTAGCAGGAGTATCATATATTTCATAATAAACATGCACAGGTCATTTAGAAAACAAACCGTGATATCGTGCGGGTATAGTAAATTATAGTTTTCGGAAAGGTGGCTTAAAGATAACGTTGCAAGTAAGAGAATTGTATTTTTAAGAGCACATATTTTCCACTGAGGAGGAGGGGCGAGGAAGTGCAACAACAGGAGGAGAAGGAAGAGGAATAGACGAAGAAGAAGAAGAAGAAGAAGAAGAAGAAGAAGAAGAAGAAGAAGAAGAAGAAGAAGAAGAAGAAGAAGAAGAAGAAGAAGAAGAAGACGAAGCGGATACATGTGTGTATTTGGAATTTCCCAAAATCTTATACCATTTATGATAACTAAACACATAACATTGTTTTCTCTCTCTCTCTCTCTCTCTCTCTCTCTCTCTCTCTCTCTCTCTCTCTCTCTCTCTCTCTCTCTCTGCGTTTGTGTGTGTGCTCGCGCGCGTATGTGTGCTCGCGCTTGGGATTTCCCAACCTCGTATACCACTAGTGGCAGTTAAACACATAGCATATGTCTTCTGTGTATGCATTTGGAATTTCCCAAACTCTTATACCGTTTATGGTAGTCTAAACATATAACACTTTCTTTTGTGGATTTATTTGGAATTTCCCAAACTTCTATACCATTTATCGTAGTCTAAACACATAACATTGCTTCCATGTCGTCAAATTCTTAGCTTGCGTGGAACAGAATACATAATCACATGAGCGCGATATGCATGATGTTGAAACACCGATCTACAATATATGATTTAATCACTGACAGCTTCATAACAGCATATCCCCCCCCCCCCCCCGAAAATAAAGACATGCACACCCGCATCACCGCACGAAACTGGCCGTTAACAACTCAACAAACCCCGCTAAAATTGTATGAATGGCAATTGCTTTCGACTCATTAAACCAATCACCTCCCTTTCTGTGTCGTTTGATTTGGGTGAATAGCTTCGTACTGTTATGAATTCGCTTCTCGAGTGCGTGAATCTCGATATCAAATTACCAGAAATATATATTGAACTTAATTTATCGTTCTTCCTCTAACAGTCGTTCTTTCTGAAACGCTTGACCGGAATAACCCACCCATCTGTATCGTTCGTGATTTCATTACGACGATAAATCAGACAGCTTCATTAAACGTTATTATTTTAAATATGTTCAGTCCATTTTGCCGCTTGCAATCTATCCAGCTGGATCAGCTACAGGTCGCCAAGACCTGACTTCAACAAGACATGAGAAAATCAACACAAATGATGAATTGCGCTGACGGCAGCTAGAACGGGATGTATCCCAAGCGTTGTGTCGACGAGGCGTCCATTAAATGTATTTTTGTCAGCCGTTACGCTACACTTCCTAGCGAAGCCTGAAACCAAGGAAACAATGGCGACCCTCTTCAACATGATGATACTTTATTGTCTTGTTTAATGGACGTGAACAGAACAGGCTAGCAATGACAGTCATTGTCGGCAGAAATTCAAACCATGCTCAGTATACATAACACAAGCTGAAGTTCGCTTAGGGTTTGCTGAAACGTACAACTTTGTGTTGGTAAACCCGGCTGGGAATGCGAGTGGTTTTCGGGTAGCGTTTTTCTACTCTAGCTGGAAGAGTCTAAATCCTCACATGTCCTAAATTATTCAAGTCCTACTAAAGTACACAACTGGAATCTGCAGTCCTCCAACAACTTGAAGAGTCTAAGTCTTCACGTGACCCACATTATTCAAGCCCTACTGAAGTGCACAACTCAAATCCACCCATAGTCTTCTAACAACTTAAAAGAGTCTAAGTTCAGACTTGTCCCTAATTATTCAATACCTACTAAAATGCGCGGTTGACAGAGACGTCTTGTAAACGATATGCAACTAACTAACTAGAGTCATCAACCGGAATCCAGTCTTCTAACAACTTGACGAATCTGTGTCCTCACATGTCCCTAATTATCCAACCCTAACTCGAATCCACACTCTTTTAACCTGAAGAGTCTACATCCTCACCAGTCCACAATTCTTCAGGTTCTATAAAATTAAACTGAAACTGACGGTTTATAAGAGAAACAACAACATCTTGAAAAATGTAATTCATCACGAATTCACAAGAATGAACAATTCGAAAACGTTTGTTAATAGCAACAACTCAAATTGACAGTGTTCTATTAACAGCAACTCGAACCGACGGTTTATAAGGGCAACAACAACACAATCAACTCTAATCGACGGTTTATAAGGGCAGCAACAACAATAACTCGAATCGACAAGTTATAACAGCAACAACAAAATCAACTCGAATCAACGGTTTATATGGGTAACAACATAATCAACTCGAATCGACGGTTTATAAGGGCAAAAACAACAAAAACAACTCGAATCGACAATTTATAACAACAACAACAACAACAAAATCAACTCGAATCGACAATTTATAATAGCAACAACAACAAATTCAACTCGTACCGACAGTTTATAGGGCATTAACAACAAAAACAACACGAATCGACAATGTATAACAGTAACAACAACATCATCAACAACAACAAAATCAATTAGAATCGACAATTTATAATAGCAACAACAATAATAAAATCAACTCGAATCGACAATTTATAATATTAACAGAAACAACAAAATCAACACGAATCGAAAATTTATAAAAGCAACAACAAAAATCAACTCGAAATGACGGTTTATAAGGGCAACACCAACAAACAACTACGCGAATCGACAATTTATAACAGCAACAACAACAACAAAGATCAACTCGAATCGACAATTTATAATAACAACAAAATAAACACGAATCGACAAATTATAATAGCAACAACAACAATAAAATCAAGTCGAATCAACGGTTTATAAGAGCATTAACAACAAAAACTCGAATTGACAATTAATAACAGCAATAACTATAAAATCAACTCGAATCGACGGTACTCTAATAACAACAGCAACCACCGCCTAAATTGACTGTATTCTTATAACAATAACAGCAACCTGAATCGACGGTATTCTAATAACAACACTGTATTGGCATCTTGCCGTCTTAACAGACAATAGTTACATTATGCTTCAACAAAGGCATAATAACTACAAGACATGGCTTAAGCGCCAAGAATTGAGCTATACCTCTCCATAGCACAAAGCCTGAGCTGAATTGTAGAGACGATATGTTGATAACTGATAACAACAACAACCTAAATAGACGGTACTCTATTAACAAAACAACCCGAATACACGGTATTCTAATAACACCAACGGCTCGAAGCGACAGTGCTCGTACAGTCGTTTAGTTTAGTCGTTGGATCAACATCACGGCACACGGTTTAACCCATAAGTGCTCCGTTTTTCCTCCTAACTCAAACCTGAGTCTGGAGAAACTCAGCTCAATGCACGAACTCCGTTGCATCGGCGAAGATCCTGAAATACTTTGGGTACTTTTGCTCGCACAGTAAAACCTGAATCGACGGGATGATGGGAAGAGGACGCAGGATGGCCAGCGAAGTCCAGATCATCAAGCTGCTCTGTCAGAGTCTATTGAATTCCCCCTCCCTTCACCCACACACGCACGCACGCACAATCGCCCGCACCCATACATACACACTAAAGTCGTCGCAGGAACCTGCTGTTGAATATGTCAAGCGTTGGGACCAGTCCATTTTGTAGGCTTGAGTGCACGAAGAAGTACGTTGTCGGTCGTTACCTCTCGTAGCGAACATCGAGATGTAACACTGAACCCTCGTCAACCGCGTTCGTGCCACTGGCGACACAAGGTCCTAACCATTACACTAATGCGCCATATATTTATTAGCAACTGCTTTTGTCGATTTCAATGTTGCTGCCAACATAACAATAGTAATAGCTAATGGTAGCTGACGATTTTAAGTCTGCTGCTCCATTCAACTTCTTATTACTTTCATAAATGTCCCAGTGCCCAGAAAGTATTACGTTATCTCGGCTTTATCTATCGGTTGTTATCTGGCAATGTTTAGGTCGTAAAGTGCAGTTGCTCCCATTCTCACCTGAATGTCGCTTGTCTGGTGTAATCCCCCTGTCTGCTCCTTTCTCTGTGAATATCCAGATCTAGCCGTGGCTTGTCCTCACTTTGTTTCAACTATTTGTGTATCCTATTTCACGAGTTGGATTTGACGGCAAGACCGATTGCAAAGTCTAGATTCTCAAACTGCATTTTTACTCGAGGACATTACCATAATCCCACAGACCAGAAAGTGCCCGGTAGTTTAATGTGGTCCCTGCAGCACTGGCCTGACTTTGTCAGTCAGTGTTGGATGCAGGCACCATACCGTATCCTAGTACCTGTCTTTACCATCTCCGCTGTACTACACAATTTTACCGCTGCGCGATTGCAAGAGAGTAATAGAAATTACACTGGTAGTAGATCGTCAGCACCAACGTCTTGTCACGTCCCCCGTGAACAGCTCACGAGTATGCTCGGAATGAGTCAGTGACCTGAGTGTCGTGATAGATCCGCATCATCACCAGTTCTATATGCCATCAGGTCGTATTAGAGGAGCAGACAGAAAAAGCCATTCTTAGAATGCTATGCTCTATTGAGGTTAACTTAAATCAACGGTTCCCAAACAGTGCTTTGCTGGCACGGCGCAAAATGATGGCAGGTGTGGCGGAATGGTTGAAGAATTTTCTGGCGTTAACATGCGAAAACCCCATACGCGAAAATGAGAATAAAAACCATTACTATTTATTCTGTTACATGCCACATGAGTAAACCAATGAGAGCCCGCATACACGCCAGTAAGACATAGTGTGGATACGGGGGTCAGGCCCATAATGCTGGGGACCGACCGGCACACATGCCGGTATTAAGTCAGCCGACTTCACTTTCCCATTAAATTCTACAATACGCATTCTGTAAGGCTGGCACAGAGCCGTGATGAATGCGGAAACCCTCAAACCTGGCACTACTGGGGATCGAACCAGACTCACTGTGTCGGTAGACTAGTGTACTAACAACAATACTGCAATGATGTGTTCATTGAGATATATATATACATATACAGGAAGTCGCAGTCAACCCCATCATTTTTGACTGTTTGTGGTTTCTTAGCAAGTTTATATTTAGTAGTTTGCCATGGCTTTCTGAACGACCAGCACTTATACCATTTAGTGAAAACCAAAGCAAGACATTCTAAATCGATAGCAGTTGTATTTTGAACACAGTATCCGGGATAAGGGTTGGGATGTGGGCATTAACTCTTTTGGGCTGGGAAAATATCGTGACCACTGGAAAGATCGGCGGTAAAAAAAAAAATAGACAGGTGAGACTGTGAGAAATGGTTTTGGATGGCTTAAGACGGTAGCATGTAGGAATGACATCAATTACATTGATCTTAAACACCAGGGACCGAGATCTGTGGACATACATGAACGTCTGCGCCATATGGTAGGGCACACGATGACGATGATGATGATGATCATGATGATGATGATGATGATCGGGGCGGGGGTATTTCTATCAGTGAGGATGCGGGCGATCGGACATCCTTCAGGCCAGTATGCTAACCAGGACAGCCGGGTTCTAATGCCCTGTACAGCAAAATGTTCTATTGAGCGGCCAAATGTGATAGCCATTAACCTGTACAAGTGGCAACTGCTGAAGGGCTTGTTGTTCTTCTTGTCTATGCCATGTGACCTTGATCATCACGTCCGTCCACAACCTTCTGTCTCCTGTATTGCCCATCATTTCTGATATCTATGTACCGCCATGACTTAATGTCAAACTGTCCAGAATCTTCTCTCTTGGTATCCCCCAGACTTTCATCCCCTCCAGCTTCTCTGTTGTCACAATGTATTCCAACAATCCCCTGCTCACGATGTGCCCTTCTGGTACGAGTAAACAGTGCTCTTGTTGCATGCAAGACAAGTGGCGTGCAATCTTCACTTCATCCAGAATCGCACGATCAATGGTTCAAATGTAACCATGGATAGTTCTTATTTCTATCAGTAAAAGGTCTGGCATAAAAGTCAATTTTCAATCTAAAAGTAAAAGAGAGATGCAAGGTTGGGAACCGCTGGACTAGACTAGACGAACCATGCTGTCTATTATTACTCGGTCTAAATCACTATGACGTTTAAAGCGACTAAAGTACTTCTGTTCCCCAGACATGGTACTGTTAATGTAAGTGACAGCTCATGAAATACCGTGTGCAAAAAATGTGTTCATGTGTTTGTCCCTGATAACCTTGCTGCCTACAACGTCCATTTATCCATCACGTGCGTGTGGACGTGTGTGCACGCGTGTGTGTGGGTGTTGGGTGCGTGCGAGGATGGATGAGAGAATCAGCCACCTGTCTTAAATAGAAAAGGTTCCCCATATATAACGCGTGCACATGGGTGTGTGCGAGAGAGAGAGAGAGAGAGAGAGAGAGAGAGAGAGAGAGTGAATCAGTCAGTCAGCCAGCCAGTCAATAAGTCAGTGAGTGAGTGAGGGTTGTCTCTCTCTCTCTCTCTCTCTCTCTCTCTCTCTCTCTCTCTCTCTCTCTCTCTCTCTCTCTCTCTCTCTCTCTCTCTCTCTTTACAACACTGAGCGTATAATATCATCCCCTAACAACTTCTCCTGGAGATTATCGGTATTGCTGAATGCCATCGATGACGTCTTGAGTCGAAACGTCTGGTATTTTAACCACAGAACGTCGTAAGGCACGAACGTGCACACGAATGTAACTTGCGTTTCTACTCAACGAATCTTCGTCAGAGAACAAACAAAATGGTTCAGCAAAATGCCAATGGATCACCTTACTAATTCTGACAGAACATCCGCCGAATACCTGCTATGGAATTTATTCCCAACAGCGGTCAGTTAGACTTAAACTTTGACTTCTAATTTAGAAAGCAATGGCAAACTGCAGAACGTAAAAATACCTAGTCAATCAGCCAGGGGATGATCGCAGCGCTTTTTTTTTTTTTTTCAATCATGACAATAGCGTAAGAAACTAAGTTTTGAGGCTACCATTAAACGTGTGTTGAGGAGTCTGGTAATGAAAGAAAGAAATAACACGCCGATTAACTGCTTAAATAGAAATAGCCATTACAATAATGTCAGAAAAGAACATCTTTGACGCTACATGTGACGTGTGGTGTTGATAGAAGAAATAACACGCAACGAAATTTGTAAACAGAAATAATCATTACAATAATGTTGGAAAAGAATGTTATCTTTGATATAAGTAGTGTGGTATTTAAAGAAAGAAATAGCTCGCCAATGAAACAGAAATAATCATTACAATATTTCATTGCTTCAAATGGAAGATAAATATGGATAAAGCGTGTTACTGTGCTTCATTCACAATGCCAGAAAAATGCGGGGATAACAAAGATTGGGGCAATGACAAAAACAAATCTCGACGTGTATAAAAAGTATTTACAAGGGACGACAACGCGAACAGAAACCCATTATCCGCTCGTGTGAATAAGCGGGAATCAGCCATCGGGGTTGTGCAATAAAACAAAACGTTTCAAAGTGAAAGAAGCGCGCGCTAGCAAAACTCGGGTAAAGAGACAGAAACAGCTAATCTATTATGATGCCTGAGGCGTGTGCATCGCGGCAATCAACCGGTGCCATCACTTTCAAGTGAGCACAATGGGAACATGATCTCTCTCTCTCTCTCTCTCTCTCTCTCTCTCTCTCTCTCTCTCTCTCTCTCTCTCACACACACAAGGTTGCTCCCCGACACCTCCAGGGAGTATCAATAGAAAATTAAGATGCAAGCGACATATATATAGAAATTAAACATCCGGGAGAAAATAAGATGAAATTAAAAGCAAAGACCGAGGGAAATGTACAGAGATGGATAATAAATAATAAATGCTCTTGCCGCTAGTAGGGTTTAGTCGCCATCAGGTGGGCTCATTTACAATGCAAGAGCCAAAATAAATATATGCCTTAACGGAAATGCCACGGACAAGGGGGAAATAAAACTAGATACATTATGAGCTCCATAATAAAGAAGATAACACGTGTACTTTTGCGATAATTTCTGCATACATACACTTAGACACAAACAGATAGGGAGTGAGAGAGAAATTTTGAATAGAGAAGGAGAGAGAGAGAATTACAGTGAGATATGCAGACAGACAGACAGACAGACAGACAGACAGACAGACAGACAGACAGACAGACGGACAGGCGGACGAACGGACAGGCAGACATGGACAGAAGGGAGTGAACGAAACAAGAGAATTAGAGCCCAATCGACATCAATAAAGTACTTTTTTTTTAAAGAAAGAAACAGGACACTTGTACACGCCTTAAGAGGCACTGATCTTCTGGTGCCAGGCCATCAATAAAGTGCTGACCAACAACCTGGCTGGCAGTCTGTATCAAGTGTACGCTACACAAGAACACAAAGTAACGCAGTCCTGGCGACACATTTGCCTCAAAATAAAAATCTACAATTTGTCCTGATAAAAACTGAAGGGACCACATTTGTTTACTCAATGAGGCATACTGGCTACCTGGTGCTATCCCCATCTTTTATATCAGTGGTTCTCAAACTTTTTTTGGCCTATACACCCCTTCACCATATGTTCAGAACGTCATCCCCCTCACCTTTCGTATTTCCTCCCTATAACCCCCCCCCCCCAGCCACTGCACAGTATACGTAAAAATGGAAGCTAAATTTAATAACACATACTAGAACAAGTCTACGACGTGATTTTCGGGTCTACTTACGTTAATAAAAAACGAATTTCAGAAGGGCGAGAAGTACAGACCCATAAAGTATAGAGAGAAAAACAATATCAAGAAAACGGTTCTTGTATTAACGCGATCTTGCTTAATCCCCCCCCCTCCCCCCTGAAACCCTCAACTCCCCCGGGGGTGGGGAGAATTCCCCACCGGTTGAGAACTACTGTTTTAGGTTTTAAATCAACTGGCGTTCGTCAATATCACGCCGACGTCCGTACTTTCATTCTGAGTCTAAACCGCACCTCTCCCCTTTTTGAAAGAAAAAAAAGTTCCAGTGTCACTGAGTCGTCACATGGATGAGTCCTTTAATAGTATTCTATTATTCTAATATTATAAGGGGGCTGAGTGGTGTCAAGGTATGGTGTCCGCTTCGAGTGCTGGAGGTCCCGGGTTGAAGCCCCGGTGAGGGCCGGGATTTTTTCACGTGAGCTTCTAGTAACAAAATTTTCCCTGGTCTCTGGGTAGTGAGATCGGACACCCGTGTGTATTGTTACGCGCGTACAAAATCCCTTGGCAGTTGGAAATCGAAAAAGAGTAGCCTAACGGCGCTGTCCGGACAAAAGTTCGAGTTAAAAATCTACCCAAGTATTTCAGGATCCTCGGCGGTGTTACTGAGTTCGTGCACTGAGCTGAGATTCTCCGGACTCAGGCTTGAGTTAGGAGTAGAGCGGAGCACTTATGGGTTACACCCGTGTGCCGTGATGTTGATCCGTCGACTAAACTAAACATATTATTCTTTTCCTTCCTTTTCCTCACGTGAATTTCTCTCTACACTTTGAATATTCTTTATAATTCTAAACTGACTGGTTGCTTTTCTTTAACATAAAGTTGGCAAAATTTTGTGCGACCCTGTATTTCCAGTTATGAATAAATGAAAGTTGCAACCAATTGTGGGAAACCGTGTATTTCCACTCACAAAGAAATAACAGTTGCAAACAACTATGTGACACTATATTTCCAGTCTTAAAAAAAAAAAAAAAGTTGTCAACAATTGCAGAACACTTGAGCGCAGTTTCACAATTCCCCCAAAATACCGGGTCGTAGGAATGAAATCAGTCGCTTGCCATTTGGGAGCAGATTAGTTTGTGTTGATTTCGATGGTATAAATGCCGGCCATTCAGAAAGGAATGGCAAACTACTGAACGTAAAAAGCCTCTATGAGAAACAGTCAATAAATACTGGGGTTGGTGACAACATCCTGTAAAAATACATGCAACTACATTTTTAACTGTCCTTCCAATCATAAAAGACAAAAAAAAAAATGCAAACAGTTAAACATTTTGTATTCCCAGTCATAGATGGGACAGTTACAACTAAATGTGAGACACCCTGTAACCCTAGTCATAAACAGATACAAGTTGCAAACAATTGCAGGAAATCCTGTATTTCCAGGCTACGGTGAGTTCGATAATCACATACATGACAACTACAGAGGTCACGTGAATGCTGAAAACAACGGATCATGGGTTTGTAGGATTCGTTTGTGAATACATGTCTACTTCTCGTCCACTCTGCTGGCTAATCAATGCATATAATTTTATTTTATTAAACGTCAGGTATAAAAGCCGGCGCTGTGGCACTGGGCAGTGAACGCGTTTCACAATGCTCCGACACACCGAGTAGAGCCGCAGACGATTTTGAAGCAGACCGCTTGTGTTGATTTCGGTGGTGTGAGCGTCGGCCATTCAGAAAGCAATGGGAAAGTATTGAACGTAAAATTTGTCTAGCAAATCATAAACAGCAAAACAATGCTGGGGTTAGCCTCGGCGTCCTGTAAAGTGCATTAGAATAACTTGTGAACAGGCAGATAGCTATCTCAGTGCTTGTTTCTCCTCTTTCTCCCCCCCCCGCCCCCTCCCAATCGCCTCATCGGGAAGTGGAGAGAAACTGGGAGGAGAAAAAGTCCGTACAAGGAATGCGCACATACCTCCTTTTATCCTACCCAGATCTAGCCGAAATACCTCATTAAACAGAGCTCAACCTAGAATTTGCTTACAGATATACAGGGGAATGAAGACAGGGTAGACAGAATGAAGAAATAATTCGATGGATTACTGTGGGAAAACTGCTTATAGCCACTGACCTTTCCCTACCAGAGAAATAAATCGGTCTTCAATCAAAAATAAACGGGTCTTAAATAACATTTTATTTCATTAAATTGTTAGGGCAATTTCATGACATCACGGCATGAAGGCATATCGGTATCAGAAATGACTGGTCGTATGCAGGACAGAAGGTTGTGGACAGACATGATGACCAACGCCACCACGGCATTCATGGACTTTAAGAACTGTCATATACTGCCTACAGTACCTTGCGGCGTAGGACAGGGGTGGCGGCGTAGGACGGGGTGTCCTTGAGCCTGAAGGATTAAGGCCGCCTGGCTATTTCTATTTCACCATTAGCCCTACCCCGTTCAATCTCCATGAAAAGTTATGTTAGGGTCCATCACTGGCTCAGATTAATAGTCCTGTAACTGAGTCAGCCACTAATAGCAGCTGCCCACGGTTTTACCGTCACAAGCTTATCAACTTGACGGTGATCATTGTCCATATGGGGTACAGGCCGTGTTAAATAACTAGCCTGGCTAATGCAGGACGTTGCAACACCAGCATTCTCAGCTGCTGTTGATGTACTAGGCAAAATTACGCTCAGTAGTTTGCCATTGCTTACTGAGCGACCGGCTAACATACCCCTAAGTTACTGACGCTGCGAGAACCGCTACCAATTCTCGCGCACATCACGTCACTCGCGAGAGTATATGGGATTACGGAGAAATACGCTAACACCTTGCCCAGGGAGACCGACTGTTTAAGTTAGGGTCTGCTTTTTGTCCCCGACAGAAAAAAAAATCCTGTGGCATGCATGGTTACATGAAATCATGCCTGGAGTGTAGAATAAGAGACAGCACTAACGATAAGCGCTGCAGAACAAGGTAAACGAAAATTGAGACGATGGGTTGAGGTATGGAAAGGACAGTCTGCATTACACAGAAATACCAACAGACTCATTCAACAGATCACACAAGGGAGTTTCAATACAGAGCACCAACTCCGTAGCGCCTTCGGAGTTCTAAATGTGTGTGCTAGAATTCAAATATGCTATAAGTATTATGTTCGTTGTAGATTTTCTAGTACAGACATTTTGTCATAGCAGTTGCTTATGTGGTGTACTATTTACCCGGACTGTTTACCAGCGACACGACAGGAAATTAAACCACTTCCACACAGTCTGCCTTAGGAAGCTTTTGAAGATTAAATGGCAAGACAAGATCCCAGACACTAAAGTCCTAGAAAGAGCGTCCATGTCCAGTATCCACACTCTACTAATGAAGAATCAGCTTCGCATGCCAGCTCACAGGCTCCCTAAACGAATTTTTTACAGCGAGCAGCGATGTAGCAAACGCTCCCAAGGCGGCCAGCGTAAACGCTTTAAAGACATTTTGAAGATCTCAAAGCTTTTGTGATTCATCACGACACTTGGGAGACTGCTGCCAAAGACCGAAATTCGTGGCGTACATCATTACGCAAGGGTGTAGTAGTCACGTGTGAAGCAAACAGGACTGCAAGAGCTGTGAGACAAAAAAGACTGGGCAGAAAAACCACTGCAGGAGAACCTCCTCCCGGAACGTCTAGCATTCTTTGTCCACATTCTCAAAGGACATTTCGAGCTAAAAATAGGCCTTACCAGCCATCTTAGAACTCGCGGCTGCAAACTTCCAACCCCAATGGATGAAATGAATAGTCATCATCATTCTTGATGGACAATCATCCACTATACTATTTACCATGTCCAGCTACTTGAGGTTTTTTTTTTTTTTTGTAACATGCGCAGACGATATCCTTCGTTCATCCGTATCCGTTAAAGCTAGACATACTTTCGAGTGAAAGACGAATGCTGCGATTATAAGAAACTCCGTATCCAGCTGAGAACATAAAGTTGGTCAAGTGTTTAAGTACAATTGTTTTTTCGTTTAGAGGCGACGGGTTCAAACAGAACAAGCTAACAATTTTCAAATATTTCTACTATCTGGTCTAAGTTCAGACATCTACTTCTGCTCCCTTTCTATGAGTGTCATCGAATACCTTTAAATGTATGCATCTTATATTCTTCTAAGCATTGGGTTGGAATCTGCTGCACATAAAATACCTAAACCATGTGGAAGAAACATCACCAGCATAGGTCAATCATAGCCTGCCCATATATGCACTGCAAAATTATGGCCTGGTTACTTCTTACTACACATCTTCGTGCTATATGGACTTCCGGTCCAACATGGAGGTTAGGCGGCTGAGCTGTTAAGGCCGCTGGGGTGTTTATGCTTGTGGTTGCAGTTGCTTACGCAATTTCCTCGTTTTGAATTGGTTATGCATGGTTCCGTCGCCGTGCTACTGAGTTGAGTGCGTGGAGCGACACTGTGAGCTGTTGATTTCATGTAGAGTGCCTTTACATCTGTCCGCGGTTGTTTATGTCGTGAACTGCATATTCGGGAAAATGGCGGCCGACAGTTGCTGAACTAACTGGGTTTTCCTTATGCAGAAATGTGTGGTTGCTGCTGCTAGTTTTCTAGTGGCTGCCGCTTCCATGCGGGCTGTTGGTTTATCAAGACTCCTGTCTGTTCCACTTTTCACACATGGAGCAGTAAGGAGGATTTTGTGTGATATTCACTGGCGCAGGAATGCAGCATTATGGGGTGAAGTTGTAACCGAGACTGACTGTGTGACATATCTCCACAGCGGTGAAGTTCCAGTACCAATCCTGCACACCCAGATTGTTTATGAGCTTAACGACATGAATGTCCATGGGCTGCGCTCGAAGACAGTACATTGAGTCTCTGGGGAGTTAAAGCCTGCTAGCCATCAGATGCGTGCCAGGACACGCCAGTCTAAGAGGAAATAAACACGATGATTGGCTTGCGAGCCGGGTTACTGTGGAAGGCGGACGAGTACTATACCAGACTGATATAGAGAATACCGTCAGAGGCACGGTGATTAAACGAATCAAGAGATGACTGCGAATTTACAATCTTACCAGCTGCAAGTTCATGTCAAAAGGGGGTGAAGCCAGACAAGAGCACTATGCAGGTAGACAAGACTAGAGTGGGTCCGAGTACTTATGGGCTGATTGGCTCCGTATGCTGTGAGGATAATCTGATTACTAAGAGAGAGGAATGATGGCTGTGCAGACATGGAGACGGTAATTCGACACCGGGTCCGTGAGACAAGTCTCTACCCGACTCCACTCCAATAGGCGCAAACCCTTCTCCGGGCTTAAAGACCTGAACAACAATGATTTTTCCAAGCTGGATTTTATCATTTCCCCCAGACAGCTGGAGACACTTTTATTCTTTACTGTCACTCTCAATGGCCATAAATTGTGTGTGGTGTTTATCTTTCAGCTCTTCTTCAATTATTGCGATATCTATAAATTCATGATTAAAACAAGTACTCATAAACTACAAACATTCATCAACTGGTGTCTACGCAGAACAGGGGTGTTCTAAGAAAGAGAAAACTGATATCACACAATCGCTCAAGTGAAACTTAAGGGGAAGACATGACAGATCCCAGCCAGACAAGAAGTACGGGAAATATGCTGGCGCGCGCGCGCTTGTGTGTGTGAGACAGACAAACAGACAGACAGACAGACAGCGACAGGGAGAGGGTAGGGAGACCTAAAATCACGCAGAAAAGAGAACCGTAGACGGGTGAGTAATAAAACTGTGGGGAGGATATGGCTGGAGCTGCGGGAGACAGCGTGAGTTAGCTGAGGGTTCATCGGGGAATAAACAGATCACCATCATCATCTTCCACTTTTGCCGTCAAGCGTCCTGGTGGGATGGGGGAGGGAGAGAGAGAGAGAGAGAGAGAGAGAGAGAGAGAGAGAGAGAGAGAGAGAGAGAGAGAGAGAGAGAGAGATAACTGGCGTTCCAGCGCCCAATGAGTGGCACTAGATAGTATCATTCGAGTGACTGTACAGTGTCTTTGGTGCTGTCAATCCATTTTCTTCTCGTGCGTCCTCTTGCCCTCGACGCAGATCTTCAGATCTTCGATGTAGGTTTGTGCTGGTAGTTGATGGTGTTACATTCTAACAAGATGGCCAAACCATTTTTTTTTCCTTCTGTATTTCAATATATGTCACAAAATGTTGACCCCATTGTCTGTCTGATATCATTTCTTATTCGGTCTCGGATAGTTAGGTTGGCAGCTCTCCTCGAGCATCTCAGCTCACATATGTTGATTTTCTGTAGGTGTGATTTTGATAATATCCAAGTTTGACATTTGTAGCATAAGATTGGTGTGAAAATGTTATTTATTATCTGTCGCTTTGCGAACATGGGTATATTTTTATATTTCAGTATGGGGTGGTAGATGATACATGAATGTGTGGACAAAATCATTATGGGGAAGCGGAGAAGACGAGGACATTGTACAAATACATAAATGAATGGACATGATCATTATGGGGAAGCGGGGAAGACGAGGACGTTATACAAATACATAAATGTATGGACAAAATCATTATGGGGAAGCATAGAAGACGAGCATAACACGCCGATAAATGCACGAATTGATAGGAAATGTACATAAGACAACAAGAGATATAGGGCGTCTGGTTTACCACATAGAGTACGTTTGGACAACAAGACAGATGCATTTGGCTTACCACATAGAGTACTTTTGAAAGAGGGGGGAGGAGAGAGAGAGAGAGAGAGAGAGAGAGAGAGAGAGAGAGAGAGAGAGAGAGAGAGAGAGAGAGAGAGAGAGAGAGAGAGAGAGAGAGAAGAGTGGAGGAGTGTGCATAAAGTAGTTATCTACAGTATAAGCTACTGGACGATGATATATGTGTGATATTTCTCACTTAGTGTCCATGATTAGTACGGGTACAGTAGTACGAGCAATACACAACATCCTTGAAATCGTTTTCACGACTTCCATAACCAGTGATTGGCTGTAGAAAATGTCCTTCACCCGATGATATACTGCTCTTGCCTGAATTACACCGCATATTTTCTCTGCAATCAACACCTATCAATACACTAATCACAATATTTTTTAAGTCTCTCATTCCCTTACGTAAGACTGCAGTTTTATGAATGCTTGGCTCCAGAAAAGCCAATGCTCCCCATGAAACCACATTTGGACACAGCCCGGTTCAAACATGCACATTAACCTTTGACACTGAGATCAATGCTGCTGGAGTTATTGTTGAGGGTTGACATGGCGCTGATTTCCCACAATACAATTCAGCAGATTTTGCAAGTGTTTCTGTGTGGCTATTTGTGGTTAGCTGCCTGAAACAGGGAAGTCCGTTTTGTAATCACACTCGGCTGTGTCGGGCAGAGAAAGGCACAATTATCCTGAACAAACCTGCAGAGGGAAATTATCATGTGATAACTGGTTCTATGACTTGTACGGCCCAAACAGAAGCGTTTGCTTTGTTATTGTGCATATAGGAACACCATTTCACATGCTGCTAATTATGGTTTTGCTCTCTCCTGTGGCTGTTTTCACTTGTTCTATTACAGAAAGTAACACACACACACACGCGCGCACATATATATATATATATATATATATATATATATATATATATATATATATATATATATATATATATATATATATATATATATATATATATGCGAAAGGATAAGAACGATCGTTCTTAAACTTCGGATCGCTAATGGCGAGGAGGGGATGCGTGGCAAAACTACCAAACGTAACTGTGCCTAGAAAATCAACCCACGGCTGATCGCAACGTCCTGTCAACGACATGCAAAACAAATAAACAAACAAACCCGCGCGCGCGCACACGCACTGGTCGACTGTCAACGCATGGAGTCGAGCAGATTAAGACAATATGGCCACGTACAACGAATGGACCCAGAGAGCGAGAAAATACTAAGCAAATAAAGGGTACATATTTTAAGAGACAATCCATAAAACTAAATGAAAGTATGATGTGGAACAAAATCTAAAAGGACTCGGTGTCGTGGACGGGAGGGTTGTCATTTGGTGATACAAATAAATGAAGTTTGGTGTCCAGGCACATTTAGGAGCACTAACGCACTAATGGTTGATCCTGCAACGCAGCTGTCCGATGACTTGGCGACGCTGCTTCAGATAATCGTACATAAACAAATTCATAAGTCTTGATTGGCGCTGACAGCAGTAGAAGCTTTCAACCTGTATATCGTTTAATGTGTCTCCTACCTATTATTATTAACGTCAATCTATCCTTGTGAATTCTCTTACGTGCTGTCTTATTGGCCACAAGGCTTCACCAATAATGTACATTTCACTCCATCGGGACATGGTGACATTGCACCACAAGCAATGTTCTCTGGCAAACGGCAACAGCCAAAGCTGAGTAAACGATCAGTCACCGAGACATCACACAAGCCAGGCACGCCACTCTTAGAAAACGCGTACTGTGTGTGTCGCACGTCATACACGTAACCCTATATTACAGCCACACATGCTGAGTTAATTGCCCCGGCCTTGGCCTTTTCAGCTGGTTTTGTCACGCGATCTCCACATCCAAACAAGATCAATTATAAGTCAGTCAAGTCAAGGACCCTTTGTCACGTCTTACGGCACATAGAAGAAACAAGCTGAACAGCTCATTAATGCCTTTGAATACACATGTTATAGACAAATTCTAAGAATATCTTGGATACAGAAAAGAACAAATGCATCCATACTTCAAGAGCTGAATACTGAAGGAGGTTTGGCTGTTAAAGACGATAAAACAAAGAAAATTTAAATATTTTGGTCACTTGAAACGTCACGAAAGTTTGGAGAGAAAAATAATGGAGAGGTATATGCCTGGGAAGAGTGGATGAGGAAGGTCAAAGAGAAGGTGGGAGCAGGATGTGGCGGATGATCTCCAGATGGGTGTATCGGATGCGGGACATCTTGCTTATGATCGAGAGGTTTTTCCGGAAGGTTGTTATGGGAGCGAGGTTCTGCAAAGGACATGCTACTGAATGAATGAATGAATGAATGAATGAATGAATGAATGAAGGCACATTGGGCATGAGGTGGTAGGCCCATATTTGTATATGACCATTCAGCGCTCGATGGGTGATGTGGTCAGTATCAAGCATGTAGCCTTTACTTCCCATTTCATTTCTTGGCACCCATTTCAGACTGTGTCGACCTGGGAGTCAGTGTCAATTTTAAGAATCAGAATCAACCCCGATGCTCATGGAACCCATGCCCATCGATCATCAGTCATATCCAAGACAAATGCCTTTAGTGAATGCATGTTATATTATTCTGGCCTCCGCCGGCTCTATTTCAAGACAAACTCTATGGGGGTGTCAAAAGGCGAAGTTGACTTCTGCTTTCTTTAAACGTACTCAAGTTGACGCATGAACGTGTACGGGGAAGAATAAAATACAGGGTGTTTGTAACGTCTCACTACACTTTGTATGTAGAACAAATTTGAAGGGAAAAAAATCATTTCTTCCGTTGATAACACCATTAAATTTGGAGTGCAAAGAATTACCCTAGCAGACGACAGTCATTCGTTGCATATTGCTTCACGATGGACTGAGGAGCACATTTTTTAATGACATGATGTACTTCATTTTTTTCAAATTTGTTCTAGTTGTTACATACAAAGTGTAGTGAGACTTTACAAACACCCGGTATAACGGTATGTTCATGGGTAAGAGTAAGAAACGAGATTAGACTACAAACTAGTGCTGGACAGTGTTGGCTTGTCGAGGGAACGCTACAATGCCACATATATTCTCAAGACACAACAAGAAACAGATATAGAAATAAAAATATTCAGTTTTTATGCTTCATAGACTCATTCTAATTGTTTTAAACGTTTGACGGTGTGAAAGATGAAATAATAATCAAACTAATAGAACAAATAAACATTGGTGGTAAGGATCTGTGGAAAAAAATAAAGAACATTTATTGGCAGCAAACAGTCGCCATAAGAATCAACAACCATTTAGGAACATTTCGGTGTATAAAAGAGGTCGTGTATTGTCCCAAGATTTTCAATTTTTCCCGAGCGTTTAATGAGATCTATAGGAAAAAAATGTCTGGATAGCGGTTGGTGGTCATAATATAAATAACGAACACTGTTGCTGATGACACCGCCTTGATAGCAGCAAGTCAGAAAATACAAACATGATTGATTAGTAATTGTAGAAAGTGCAGAAGTGGGCCTCAGCTTGAAGAAAAGGAAGACAGATATAATGGTAATATTTAAAAAACAGACGGAGACCCAATGTATAATTGAAGCCAATGGCATTAATTTGGAACAAGCACCGCAATTCATTATCAGGGAACATGGATAACATGAGATGGAAGATGTATCACAGAGATAAAGAACAGAATAGAAAAAGCAATAACTACATCTTATAAAATGAAGAACACTGTATGCAAAAAATCCCCTGTCATTGGAGGTTAGAAAACGATTTATTGCATGTTACACAGAACCAGTTTTAACATATGGCTGTGAGTCCTGAACAACTATCAATATGCAAGACAAAAACTCTTGGAGGCTGTAGAGATGTGATTTTACAGAAGAATGTTGAACATTCCTGGACAGTCTAAATAAACAATCTAACTACTGTATTTTCAAAAAGGCTAAGACACGAACGCAACTTATCGCAAACATAACAAATAGGCTGTCGCCATTTTTGATAACATTATCAAAAGTGAACAACTGTAACTAGGATTTATGAAAAGGGTTAAACTGGAAGACAAAGAGAGAAGATTCTTGACATTTTTTTTGCCATGCCACGGAAAGGATGTCGGCAAAAGAAATCATACATGCTGGTGGAGATCGTAACATGATGGAGCAGCATGAATTCCCACGAGTCGATATGGTGACATACATAGGCACATAAAGGGCCGCGTTTCCATGCCACTGCCAATGTAACAGCCTTTTTCTCGCGTATCGAATGTCGAGTGCAGGTATCGAAACCTCGTTCAACCGCGTTCACGTAACTGTCAGTGTAACGACCTAACCATTACCCCAACACGCCCCAGTTTGCTTGACCAAAACGTCACACGGGGGATCATATGTTCAGTTCAGTTGTACTTCAACCAACTGTACCCACCCACACGCATCTCCGGTACTCGTTTTATAAGGGTGGGTCGATCCCAGAACCACGTTAAACAGACATTAAAATTACCAGCACAGACCATGATAAAACCACGAAGCAATATGTGATGTAAAGCTGCGCACTTAACACACCCGATTTGTTCAGCTATCAAGTCTGCAAGCACATTCATGCTCCCGCCCTGCTTGACCCAAGCTGCAAGTGAAAGTTATTATCAATCTAAAATCAAAAGCCAATTTACTTTTTTGGTGTCTTTTTAATCTCTGCTGCAAAACATATTCCTAACTGGCTTTTGGTTATTTCATTTAAATGGGATTTCTTTTTTCAATTGCAATGTTGCCCAACGCATTAGCTGAAAACAATTAAGAAACCCGATTAATTTTATACAGAAAGGGTGACAGAACAGCTAGCAAAAGCCAACCATTTTTTAATCGCATTTCGAGATTAAGACGCCGACGGCAAGCACATGAACGGACAGGACGTTTCCACACCTTCAGTTTTATTATTTTATTATTCAGTGGCGTCGGAAGACGCTAAAACTAGATCATCCCCGCCATTTCATTCTGTGTGGATGTACGACTGTGTGAATCTGTATGTATTTGCGTGTGTGAAAGTCTGTATGTCTCGATGATGTGTAGCTACGGGAAGAAAAGTACGGAACAAACAGGATGGCCAGGGTTATATTTAAAGTGTCTAGGTTCCTGGGCGACTTTTTTTTAGGACATCGCTGTCAACACCAGCACTGATGTTGTTCTTGGTACATTCAGTAGTTTGCCACGCTTTCTGAACAACGGCTCCCATACGTTAAAACCCAACGCGACTGAGGATCGCTGATTCCTCCGAAGTCGGAGAGTATCTGCCTGCACGGCGAGGAACCACCAGTCTGCACACCAATAAGCCAGACATGGTACAACGGATACTCATGCAAACCTCAGTCCGGTATGACATCACACTGATGTTTCGACAACAGGATGTCACCATCCGACATACAGGACTTCACGCTGGAGTTCACAGCCAGCGAACACAAGCAAGCAAGCATTTATTGTCCATATTTCAGAACCATACAATATGACTGGCCAGCTGTACCAAAAGTCGATGTCTGGGGCTAACAGGTGGTGAATGCAGTGTTCCAAGTCCAACAAACCCATGTTGAGATCTGCCACCGGCGATTTGGGAGCAGAAACATTTGCGATGACATGAACAATGGCATCAGCGTCGGCCGTTCCAAAAAAAAAAAAAAGGTTAACTAGTAAACGTAAAATTGCCTAGGAAATAACAAACAGTCAATAAATGTTGGTGTTGATGATGAAGTCCTGTAAAGGACTTGTTTAATATGCAAAGAATTGTTTTCGTTAGATCAAGTGTATTCTTTGAAGTTATGATATTTTGTTCTTTTCTCTAAATATCTCTTTGCCATGGGGATGCTATTCCAGATATGAATCTGGCGTCTCCCGCTAGTTACACGCGGATGTGTAAAGTGATTAACTTCGTCTGTGTTTCGTCTAGGTCTAGCCTGCGTCCGTGGTTTAGGTTTCACACTCCCGCCACACAGAAGTCAACAATATGCGATTTATGAGGATATTTTTCTGAGTTGATTTACACAATGGTTATAAGTGTCGGCAGTTCAGTAAGCAATGGCAAACTACCTTTGCCTAAGATTGCCTTGAAAATGACATAAAGTCATAAAATTATAGCTACGAAGCTTTGTAACAAAACTATAACTTTTATGTTTCGTCTAATTTGACCCGTAGTGCAAAAAAAAAAAAAAAAACAGGGGGTGTGTGTGTAGTCGCTTAACCTAGCTATTGTCCTTGCTTTTGTTTTCTGGGTATTTATATATATATATTTTTTCATATCCTATTTACAGGACATCGCTGTCAACACCAGCATTTTACTATTATTGTTGTCCTGACAAGTTGTACGTTCAGTAGGTTTGCCATTGATTTCTGAACGGCCGGCTCCCATACCAACACGTTAAAACCAAAGAGAAGGAAGGCCAAAGAGAAGATGGGTACGTGATGTGGCGGATGATCTCCAGATGGGTGTATCGGAGGCAAGACATCTTGCTTGTGATCGATAAGTTTTCAGGAAGGTTGTTATGGGAGTGAGGTTCTGCAAAGGACATGCAACTGAATGAATGACCTATTCTAACTGGTGTCTTATCCTAATTGGTGTCCTATTCTAACAGTTGCTGGTTCTGTGTTTCCCTCTGTAATTGACTGAGCTTCCTTTCACCCATGTTCACCCATTAGGGCATAGGCCTTCCACCCCCTCACTCCACGCAGTCTTATCCTTAAGTGATCCCATGCAGCTGCCCATTTCCTCCTCATATTAATCGTTTCTCTCTCCATTTCTCTTCTCTGTGTGTGTGTTGTTGTTATTTTTAGATCTTTCTCTCTATTTCTTTTCTCTGTGAATTCCAGATATAGGCCTTTCCTGCTAAACTATTGTTTCAATGTATACCCAACCCAGCACCACTGTCTTTTCTTCACTCTTGATTCACCGGATTTTGTCTAGCTCTCCGCATAAGCTCCATGCTGGTCATTCCGTCATACCTATTTTGTTCAGGCTCCAATTAACAAATGATTGGCATCACAGCTTCTCGTTTAAGTACAAACTGTAGATCAATCTAACGATTGGTTTTTCTATTCTTATATGTCCTAATATCCTAAAAAGAGTATTTTGGGGCATCTGGTTGCAGGCTTTTTTCACAGCCAGCGAATAGGGCTCTTCCATGGACAATTATTCTTTCAGCCAAGAATCTTAATAGCATCTCTGGTTCCCCGTCTCCTTCGGAATCCAACGGGATTTTCATTTAATATTTCCTATAAATGTATGTAAGACTTACTAAACTATATTAGTATTACTACTACCACCACTACTGCTGTTGCTACTGCTGCTGCTACTACCACTACTACTACTACTATTACCACCACTGTGACTTGGGAGATAGTGAGACACTCAGTTTCACAGTTCCCTGTCATGTTGAGCAGGTGATTTGAAATCAAATAGAGTGATTTGGAAGCAGACCACTACTGCTGCTGCTACTACCACTACTACTACTACTATTACCACCACTGTGACTTGGGAGATAGTGAGACACTCAGTTTCACAGTTCCCTGTCATGTTGAGCCGGTGATTTGAAATCAGAGTGATTTGGAAGCAGACCACTACTGCTGCTTCTACTACCACTACTACTACTATTACATTATAACCATCACTGTGACTTGGGAGATAGTGAGACACTCAGTTTCACAGTTCCCTGTCATGTTGAGCCGGTGGAAGCATACCACCTGGTGTTGATTTTGGTGATATTTACGGCGTCAGCTGTTCAGAAATAATGGCAAACTAATGAACTAAATTGTCTCTCAAACAGCCGATAAATGGTAGCTGTGGTTGATTAACAACACTCTTCAAAGGACATGCAACTAACTTTTTTAACTACTACCACTACTGCTACAACAACTACTACTACTTCTTCCTCCTCTCCCCACACTTTTCCATCTTTTCTGTGCCAGGTTAAAAGGACATTCCTTTCGTACTCTAGACTGCACACGGAACAGTCCAGTATCTCCTGTATGTTTATCACCATAGTTCGTCACTATGAAATATTCCTGTATTCTATGTCCGAATACACACACATATTATATTGCAGGCTTTCAGTTTTGGTATTTTTTTAAAGTCAACTTCCCCCCTGGCCACAAAACTGGGTTCAAAAGTGTTAACATAAATAAGGCAAGCTTGAAGGACCATCTCCTGCTGTCACTCTGTCGATAACCATGTGTACTATCATATTGTGTTACAGCAATACTCTAAATACTTTATGGAACTTTCATTAAAGTTTCACACTCGTTCCTGTCTAATGACCAGATCACGCTGGTGTACAAATTGACATCAAAGTAAGTACAGTGGGCTCCATGACAAATTACTGCCGCAGGGTTAACATGTCACAGCTGGTACTAGCATATGGCGTGACATGCTAAGCATTTCATGTAGATTACTCCTTTCATTCACTTGAAATGTGTCTATATCTGCAGCGCTATCTCTTGTATGAACTTTACAGTCTTTTTTTTAGTTCTCACAGTGGTTCTTAAAGTTTATCTTCCACTGTTGTTTCTTTAGGCCAGAAAGTTTGCCTAGATATGTCATATTTTGGGCAGTCTTCTAATGGATTACTTCCAGATTACTGTCTTATGACTAAGTGGCAATCTTCTTTTTCTATTTCCTTTCCAATCTCTTAGATAAACTTGAGGCTTATATTACATGATGTGTTGTCGTTGGACAGACAGAAAATCCAATGACCAAGTACTACAGGAGACAAATGAAAATCGTTAATTGATTAGAGAAATTAGACGTAGAGAAGAAGTGGATTGGAGAACTTGGTTGCAACTGGCAAGATCGAAGGAACAGACCAAAAAGACCGAGAGGAAAATACCTGGATGTCTTGGCCACATGGCATGGACGAGACAGGAACACTGAACTGATCCACGACACTGGTGATCGAGTGAAATGGCGAGTCATGACCGCCCACGCTTTCCGGCATGGCACATTATTGATTGATTGTTGTCGTTGGTGATTGTTTGACTGCAGCTTCTGTCTCATGTGCTTACAATCTTGTCTTCTTCTTCTGCTGCGTTCATCCGGAGTTTTTTTTTCGGAAGTGATTGCGTTGTGCCTGTTTACAGCAGAGCTGCGTTCTTGCACCGTTAGGCCGACACATCCGACTTCTGCTGGCATTTGCTGACCGGGTTAACCTTCCCGGGGGCAATCTTATCTGATACCAATGTTCCTCCATGCCATGATGGCAAACAATACAACATGGTCTCTACCTGCCTCCCCTCCATATTTAGCATAGTCACCATGTACTCCAGCTTTTCCCTTCTCATGTCATACCTTATTATTGCCCTTCTTCTTCTTAGAGTCCATATTGTGTAGTGCTGGTGATTATGTCTGTCCACAGCAGTCATCAGAATCATCATGTGCTATGCCGAATAACATGAGCGGTCATGTTTCAATCACGAGAGTCATGGATCAGTTTTGTGTTTTTGTCTCGATTATGCCATATGGTCAAGCCATTCAGATATTTATTTCTCTGCCTTCCCCTTGTTTTTTTTTCCCACTCAATCTTGCCAGTTGTCGCCAAGTTCTCCAATTTATTTCTTCTCACACTGTGTCCAAATAATTGTGACTGGCTTCGTATAATTTCTCTAATCAGTTTACAGTTTTGTGTTTCTTGTTGGACTTGGTCATTCGTTTTTTTTTTTTTTTTTTAGGGGGGGGGGGGGGGGGGGGGGGGGGGTCTGTGCATGGTAGTCTTTGCATTTACCTCAGGAACCACATTTCCACCGCCATTAAATATTTTTCAGCTTGTCTGCTCATCGTCCATGCTTCACATCATACAAAAATACAGGTTCTATATAGCACTTCACCGCTCTTGTTCTCGTTGCAAATGAAATCTTTTTATTGGTCAGTATGTTTTCTATTTTGCAAAAGGCTATCTTTGCCAGAGATTCACAGGAAAATTAGGAAATTGTGTAAAGAGGCAAAAGAATCTTGACTTGAGGAAAATTGCACGGAAATTGAAAACCAAAATAACACCCAGAATACCAAATTGATGCACGAAAGAATTAATGATATCTCTAAGAAAAGAGCACACATCAATGGATTGCTTAAAAACCAAAGTTGACAAAATCATAATAGAAACAGATCAGATTTTAAAAGCGTGCACAGATTATGTGAAAGATCTGTATAACGATACAATAGAGGAACAGTGTGATATTTCACATAATAATGAAGGGCCACTAACTTTGAAGATGGAAGCTCAAAATGCTCTTAACCATATGAAAACTGGCAAAACCCCGGGTCCAGACTGCATCACAATAGAAATGATCAATGCCTTAAAAGAATATGGAACAGACCAGGTCACCAGATTGCTGAATACAATATATGAAACTGAAGATACACCTCCTGAATCATGTAAATCTATATTTATTGCAATCCACAGCCTTCTGTCTCATGTAATTCCAATTATTTCTGATATGGATGTTCCTCCATGCCATTTGTCAAACTGTCCAGCATCTTCTCTCTATCTTCCACTGACCCTCCTTTCCTCCAACATTTCCCTTGTCACCACAGACGCCAGCTTTCCCCTTTGTGTGACATCCTTACTATTGTCCTTCTATGCTTTCCTATATCACGAAGCAGTTTCCTGCAATAGTTATATGATGTGCTTGGGCCTTCACATTTTGTAGGCTTGAATGCAGAGAGGAATAGATGGCAGCTCTTTCCCTCACTTAGCAAGCAAGAAGCCCATGGCCGACTGTGTTCAGTAACATTATCAGTGCAGTTTCACAATGTGCCGGGTTCTATCGTCCTTAGTCAGCAGAAAAGTGTGACTGTGTGCCTTGCCTTTAAAAGTCGCTTAAAAGTCGACAGGGCCGACTTCATTGCACCGGGTTTTATCCCATATGGCTTGGTCTAGCAACGACCCACAGGAGTCTCCGAAAATTTTGACTTGTGAGCCGAAGGATGCGGCCCAGAATCGAACCCACAACCTTCGGAGCCAGAGATAAGCGGCTTGACCACTTCGCCCCATAGACTCTCATGTGTGGCTTGCCTTTCAACTGGCTAATCAAACTAAACAAACTCATTTACATGCATGTACTTGACATAGTTAATTTCCTAGCCTCTGCTGCTGCTGGAGTGTTATTTTCTTTGTCGTCTAATCTTCCCAGAGAATTCACAGAACATTATGAAAATGATCAGGTAGCCATTTTATGTGGCCAAGTCGACCCCAAAGCCGTTCTAGCAATAACAACAACAGATCTTGCCAGTGATGGGGACTGAATCCCACGCTGCTGTCTCAGCAATCAAGCACCATAACCCATGTGCCACTACAGCTACATGATAGAATCTGCTAAATGTAGCAAACTTGCATGTCATTTCAGCTGGATACACACAATCACTACAATTCTATCTATCAATCTACCAATCAACCTATCAATCTACCTACCTACCTACTACCTATCCATTTGTCTGATTGTCTTTCTTTGATCAATCTGAAAATTAGTATAAGCCTTTCCTCAAAAGGTAGCTAACATTAAGTCTACCTCATTGTGAATGAATATCCCATGATTTCTCCTCTACATATTTTGCATATACTGATTTCCACAGTCCTGGTTTCGCTAGACAGAGACTGACTCACTGGGGGACCCTTCGAGAACAATTCTGAAGGACCAGTGAAGACCTCAAGCAGACCGGCTTATTTGTGACCCATGCCAGAATATGTGTAACAAAAGAAGGAGTAGACAAAGAAGAGGGAAGAAGAAGAGAGGAAGAAGAATCAGTTTTGTGAAACATCTGGTCCATAGCACTATGCAGCACCACAACGTTGATTTAATATTCATCCCCAACTCAAGAATGAGAAGTCAACATTTTAGTCCAAAGATACAACTTCTACCTGAGAATCCATATTCCCAATTCAGCTCCCTCATCTCTCTCTCTCTCTATTCATATAATCGCAAATTATTCGAACACTATCTCAATACGGATTACCTTCCCCCTTAATAATTGAGATAATAATAATAATAACAAAATCCTAGTATAACAGCCAATCACCTTTTTGTAGGCCAGTATATTCCACATGGCTAATAACAAGTGTCAGACCATTATCTAATATTACTGTGTCGTGTACTTTTGATGTTTGCATTTTGCCCATGCCTTTATAATGCATATCTTTTATATTGTTACTGTTCTTTGTTAGCCTTGAATGATGTGTGAATGAAATAATGTATGAAAGAGAGTGATAGAAGGGCAGAATGTTAGACGGGCCTGCGTGCCCAATTCTTAACCCTTTGAAAATAAAGTTTGTTTGTTTGTTTGTTTGTTCGTTCGTTCTCTCTCTCTCTCTCTCTCTCTCTCTCTCTCTCTCTCTCTCTCTCTCTCTCTCTCTCTCCTAACAACAAACATGGGAGACACTGCTATAGGGATGCTAAGTGTTAGGCCTTCATATGTACTAGGTCTGTTGGTAGTGAGAGACTGATCGGCTCCTGATATTGACACATTTTCTTCACAGGTAACTAACTCTTTAATTAACCAGTATGTATTTTCAGAGGCTGGATAGATCCAAAGCCATACAAACAGGACAACATCAAATCCTGCCCAACCTGGTAATTAGATCTGGGACCAATGTGTTGGTAACCAGGTTTGTCAACCAGCACGCTACCATTGCTCATATATGTTGTGTGTGTGTTTGTGCGTGTCTCTCTCTCTCTCTCTCTCTCTCTCTCTACACAAACACACACATCATAACTGAGAGAATAGAAAAACAGTTCATCTTATGAAACACCGTGCTGTTCTCTATCATCCTGTCCCCAATTATTGGAATATCAGAAGTTTTTTATGGTATATTTTCATGTAAAGGTAATCTGAGTAAAAGAAAGGTTGTCCCATGTGAAATTTGACTGTTCCCAAGTGTCTTCCTCATATTACACATCCAATGGCCAAAGGTGAGTGCTCTATTGTTTTGTCCAAAATTCTTCAATTATGTCTCTCATGTGGCTTACATTGTATTGCATTTCCTCTGTGTGTGTATGCCTATATGTGGTCTCTCTCTCTCTCTCTCTCTCTCTCTCTCTCCCACCCTTTCTCACTCATTCTCTCTGTCTTCCTCTCTCTCTCTCTCTCTCTGTCTGTGTGTGCGTGCATGCCTGTCTGCATGCATGTATGTATGTATGTATGTGTGATCTCTCTTTACACACTCTCTCTCTCTCTCTCTCTCTCTCTCTCTGTGTGCGTGCATGCCTGTCTGCATGCATGTATGTATGTATGAATGTATGTATGTATGTATGTGTGATCTCTCTTTACTCTCTCTCTCTCTCCATTTCTCTTTCACTCTCCTAGGATAGAAGAGACTGTCCTATTACTAGGTGTGTCCACCAGCAAGTAGTGGATGGTGGAGTGATCTCTAGATATAAAGGTCAACCGTGAATATGCTGCCACAGTTCAACAGAGATGGTTGTCACTGAGAGGAAGGTATGAGGTCAATGTGATGGCCAGAAAACCATTAACTTATTACGGGTTCTTTGTGACAGAAAACTAACAAATACATTTAAAATAAAGAACAGAAGTGCATCAGTGATGCCTTTCGCCATTTTACTTGTTTCTACTGATGGTGGTGGGGCAGAGGGATCTCCAATCACAGGAGAAGCAAGCATCCACTGCTCTCCGCTAACCTAGGGACAAGCCTGGGCAAGGTGGAGTGCCTAGGTAGCTTATCAAGCTAATGTTAAATCATGGAAGCAGGTGGTGGATTGAGCTTTGGAGCAGATGACAGATAGTTGTTGGTTATGATCTCAACTTCACAACGATAGGCAGAGGATCTCTTTACAGAGACAATGACTACAGTCACTGACCAGTGTGGCCACTACCAAGAAGGAAAGCAATAACACACTACCTACTTTGACTAGGAAATCAAGATTCGTCAATGCAATAATCGGGACAAGAACACGTGCTTTACTGAAGACTGGTGATCATGTGAGATGTTGAAATATGACCTCCCATTTTTATCGGAATGGCAGATGATGATGATGATGATGATAATGAAAGGCTATAGACTGATGTATAAAGACAACAATAACTACAACCAGAAATGGAATTCAATGCACTTTGACAGCTGATTAACTATTATTCATTTATTTCTCCCAACAGCATTTGTAATGTTTCACATCATTTCTTGCTCCTAGTTTTTGTTTACCTTTCAGATAAAGATTTCAGTGAACATTTCCCACTGTGTTTACCTCAGCTTTGTTCAGAGTTTCTAATCCTTTTTCATATATTTATTTTTACTGGCTCCTGGCTTGACTGCAGTTATCTTATTTATAGACAAGATGGAGAGCACCGTATATAAGAATAAACTTCAGAAACACCAACAAATGTTTAAGAGGTGACAGATTCTAGGTCACAACTCTATGAGGCAAGGTAACCATCTATCAACCTCGTCAAGCTTTCCTTCCTTAGAGTGAAATAAACAGAATCAAGTACCCATTTTTAGCATTCAAATATAGAACTAGAGTTTTCCCCCGCTACTAAAGTCAGCTAGCCACAAAACTCCCAGTGGCGGATCTGCCAGGGTGCTCTAACACAGAAGAGCTGCTTATAAACCAAAAGCTTGTACTTTAATAAGAAAACCAGAGATGCCAGTGAAAAATCTTGTTTCAATTAATTTTCAAAATGGCATACCAAGGGACGCGACTCTACGACACAATCCATATAGTGTGGTTAATTCCCTCTAATGACGCCATCAATCATAAGAATAGCGTAATCACAGAAGAAAATGGAAAAATCACTATTTTTCTGATTATCAGCAAATAAACACATGGGACATAATTTATCACAAAATGTTTGAGAGATTACAAAGTTCAATGTGAAGATCTAAAGGTCTGGTTCAATCCTGAGTCTTGATAATTCTGTCACTGGCTGCGGCAGTAGAATGGATAGAACTGGATTACTAGCACGTCAGGGTTTATCCCTGGTTGAGATTTGTTTTTCTGACCTCAAAGGTCGGCATGGCCCCAAAAATTGTGTTCGATAAATTATTTTTTTTAGTAGCAAAGAATGGAGTTGGATAGTAATTTGTACTAGTGTTGCATATATTGAATAATAGTGGTTCTCAAATATGAGAGGGCTTCAAATGAAAACCTGAAAAGTGCGATAGAAATTACAATAATCATGTCGTTGTCTTGTAACCTGTTGTTGAGGATGAATGTCAAGAGTGTTAAGCACATGACATTACAGTGACGTCATAAGGACAGTTTAAAGATGGCTGCCCCACTTTTGACATGCACCAATGAGGAGCAGCGTTCTGTTACTCGTTTCTGTATGTTTTTTTGGTAAGTGAAGGGGTGAAACTTATAGCGATCTCCGTTGATCTCGTTTTTTTTTTTTGCTCTCTTGCTTTGAACTCAAGCGTAGTCCATTAACACTACTTCTAGTAGTGATGGATTGAATTTTGCGTGTGGCTTAGATTTCCCTGGTAACAGTGTTCCTCGCCTATCAGGCAAACTCACTCCAACTTCAGAGGTACTTGTAATTTACGTCCCCAAGTCAAGGACGATAGGTCGACATTTAAGTCCAACTGTCAGGTGTAAAAAATGAACCCCTGACCTCGGCATCAGCACCCCGGATGGTTAAGAACATGTGTTCATATCCATTTGGCTCCGGGAAGGTTAACCCGGTCAACAAATGCCCGCAGAAGTCGGATATGTCGGCCTAATGGCATAAGAAAGCAGCTCTGCTGTAAACAGGCACAACGCAGTCACATCCGGAAAAAAAAATCCAGATGAACGCAGAAGAAGATATCCATTTGGCCATGCAGACCTACTCTTGGGTAGTGGGATCGCACACCTAGCCTTCATGGGTAAGTGTGAAAAACAAGAGGTCCGTCCCATGTGCAGGCTGTGTACATAAAAAAATCCCATGGGAATTGGAAATCGCAAAGAGAAGGCCATAAGGCAACTACCCTAGCAATCATTGGTAGGAAAGAAAACCTAAACATGGGTAGACATCCCTAATTACCTTGGATGGAATCTGTCTACAGGAAGCACACCGTACACAAATACTTGGTGAAGCCGGTCACAATTACCTTTGAGGTGTGTAACTAGGTGTGAAGAAATCTCTTCAAATAAGGAGTGCAGACAAAGACACATAATACAAGGAACAAGACATTGCACTGGTTGTCTTATGTGCAATACAAGAATGATCATAAACCATTTGCAGTGGTCAATAAATCAGATCAGATCAGTTGTAAGATTCACAATTGGCTACTGAATCTCAGCATTCTCTGCCTCTTGCCATGATGCCCAACATTCTCTTGCTATGATACCTAACATCCTCTTACCATGATGTCTAACATTCTCTAGGTCAAGATGTCTAACTGCCATGATATCTAGCATCCTCTTGCCATGATCCTCTTGCCATGATGTCTAGCATCCTCTTGCCGTGATGTCTAACATTTGTCTAGGCCAAGATGTCTAACATCCTCTTGCCATGATGTCTAGCATCCTCTTGCCATGATGTCTAACATCCTCTTGCCATGATGTCTAACATCCTCTTGCATGATGTCTAATATCCTCTTCCCATGTCTAACATCCTCTTGCCATGATGTCTAACATCCTCTTGCCATGATGTCTAACGTCCTCTGGCCTTAATGTTCTAACATCCTCTTGCCACGAGTCTAACATCCTCTTTCCAATCCAACATTTGATGTTATCTTCTTTATTTAAACTGTTGTCTTCCTACCGGTTTTCAGAAAAGTTTTATACCGCTTAAATGTTGCGGAAAAGTTATTTAATATCGTGGAACATGAAATAAGACAAAAATACTGACACTCTGCAAGATCTGAACACTGAAAAAAGCTGCCTCATAAACAGCAGCATGTCTGCGAAACTGAAATACTTCGGCCATAATAAACATCTCAGTAGTTTGGTCAGACAGTGATGGAAGGCATACTTCCTGGAAGATAATAAACATCTCGGTGGTTTGGTCAGACAGTGATGGAAGGCATACTTCCTGGAAGATAATAAACATCTCGGTGGTTTGGTCAGACAGTGATGGAAGGCATACTTCCTGGAAGATAATAAACATCTGAGTGGTTTGGTCAGAGCAGTGATGGAGGGCATACTTCCTGGAAGATAATAAACATCTCGGTGGTTTGGTCAGACAGTGATGGAAGGCATACTTCCTGGAAGATAATAAACATCTCAGTGGTTTGGTCAGACAGTGATGGAAGGCATACTTCCTGGAAGATAATAAACATCTCAGTGGTTTGGTCAGACAGTGATGGAAGGCATACTTCCTGGAAGAAGAGGCGGGGTCGAGCAGCATGAAGATGGACACAGGACACTGTTGACACCCTGGATATGACAAACATGAGGCAGAAGAATTAGCCAAGAATGGAGAAACTTTTCACCGGCTGTGATGAGACCTGTTCTGCAACGGACCAGCTACATGATGATCAGTAAAGCAAACAATCTATCCCTGCTGCATTTGTACCATTACTGGTGTCTGCTGGGATGTTCTTTTGGGATGATAGGAAAGAAAGTCTGGTTCCTGTAGTAAGTCTTTGTTAGTACATACACACACACACAAGACATTGATAAAAATACATTTTTAAACTTTCTAAAAATAAATCACTTATCTGAGGTCCTGTAGTAGTCAGAAATCGAGGGCACAAAAATATTAAACTGTTAAACTGAATCCTAGGCCAAAAAATCTAAATTGAGGGCACTCAACTGATCTCTGTACGTCAGCTGACCAGAAGTAATGTAAACCATGGGAAAAATAGGGGTAGGGGTTTCAATCTTTACAGGGAATATATGGGTGGGTTGGGCACAGGAAACAGAACGGAGAGACTAAAAAGCTAGTGAAGTGGGAATGACATATGGGTGAGAGGAGAGAGGAACAGACAAAGCCACACAAATACAAATTTGGAAAATGTTAGGAAGACCCTACCTTAGGTTCCGGCACTCGAGCAAGTTCCGCCAGATTATGACACAGACGGACATGCTTCAGCTGGAAAGGATTGTTTCTGTTGTCTTCAAAGGACCGCATCACCTTGTCACTCATCCATTCCACCTAAAGAAATTATGGAGTTTATTTCTGTCACCATTCATACACTTGTAGAGATGGATTGTGGCTTTAAACTTGAAGATGTGTGCACATGGTGCTAAACAATCATATCACACAAGTAATCACGAAGTCATCAATTACCAGATTTGCTTTGCTGGTGAGTTGAGTTGAGTTGAGTTGAGTTGAGTTGAGTTGAGTTGAGTTGAGTTGAGTTGAGTTGAGTTAAGAAGTGACATCACTACACTCACATGTGCCATGCCGAATAACATGGGCGGTCTTGTTTCGCCATCTCACTCGATCACCAGAGTCGTGTATCAGCTCAGTGTTCCTGTCTCTACCATGCCACGTGGCCAAGCCATCCAGTTCTCCAATTTATTTCATTTCATAATGTGACCAAAAAATGTTGACTGTCTATGTCTAATTTCTCTAATCAGTTTACAATTTTCATTTGTTTCTTGTAGGACTTTGTCATTGGTTTTTCTGTCTGTCCATGGTATTCTTTGCATTTTTCTCACAAACCACATTTCCACAGCCATCAGATGTTTTTCAGCCCGTTTGCTCATTGTCCACGCTTCCCATCCATACAAAAGCATGGGTTCTATGTAACACCTCAACACTCTTTCTCTCGCTATAAATAACATCTTTTTTTTTCTCCATCTTACAAAAGGCTACTGTCACCATGATGATTCTTGTTCTAATCTCTTCAAAGCATCAGACGTTATGACTTTCGAGATAATTGTACCAATTCATTTGTATTAAGAATATTCCCATTTACTTGTATATTACATTGTGGTATTTTCTCTTTCCTATTGGTGACCATAATCTGTGTCTTCTTACAATGTAATTCTAACCCTAGTTGTTCACTGTGTTTCGCAACTACATCTACTAAATGTTGCAGATCTTGCTCATTGTCTGCAGTCAATACTTATCATCCGCATATCTAGTGTTATTGATGTTTCGTTCTCCTAAATCTTTATTTCGTTCTCCTCATATCTTCATTTCTGAAAATATTTTCAGTGTACACGGAAAAAAGATCTGGAGACAAAACACATCCTCTCTTAATAGGCTGATATTGGCCTATTTTATTATCAATCCTTATGGCAGCTTGTTGTTTCCAATATATGTATTTTACAAGACTAAGGTCTTTCCCATCAATTTGTAGATCTGCAAGCATATTTGTCATGTTGACATGCCTTACTTTATCGAAAGCCTTTGTGTAGTAAATAAAGCAAAGGTGTAGGTCTTTGTGTAGTCAATAAAGCAAAGGTGTAGGTCTTTGTTTACTTCTATAGAATGTTCATTTAATGTTTTCAGCATATATACAGCATTTACTGTACCCTTGTCTTCTACACACCCATATTGGTCATCTCCTATTTTGAGTTGTATTTTCTTCCTAACTCTTTGCTTGATAATTCTTAGCAAAATCTTTGTGATGTGGCTCATTATACTAATTGTTCGATGTTGATCACATTCCAAGGCTCCTGATTTCTTCAGGATTGCAATAAATATAGAATTAAATAATTCAGGGGGTATATCTCCAGTATCGTATTTAACGTTCAGCGGTCTGGTGACCTGGTCCATTCCATATTCTTCTAAGGCATTGATCATTTCTATTGTGACGTTATATGGACCAGTTTTCATATGGTTAAGAGCATTCTGATCTTCATCTTCAAAATGGTCCATGGTCCTTCATTATTATTCCAGATATCATACTGTTCTTCTCTTGTATCATCATAAAGGTCTTTCATGTAATCTGACCACATATGTAAAATTTGATCTTTTTCTATTATGATTTTGCCATTTTCGGTTTTTAGGCAACCTGTTGATGTGTGTGTTCTTTTGTTAGTAATGCCATTAATTCTTTTGTGCATTAATTTGGTATTCCAGGTTTTGTGTTGGTTTTAAATTTCCCTACAGTTTTCCTCAAACCATGCTTCTTTTTCCTCTTTGCAGTTTCCTAATTTTCCTGTGAATCTCTTCATATTTTTCATGGTTATTTTTGTTATTTCTTCTTATTTCCATGAGTTTTAAGATATCTTCCATCATCCATTTCTTATGTCCATCATCTGTCTAGTGCTGCTCTAATTACTTCCAGGAATTTGTGCATTGATTGATCTGTGTTAACCTGTTTTATAAATGTTATTTTCCCGTTCCTCTTGAATATAAGGTGCGCCTGTGTGACCGTTTGAAAATATTAGTTTGTTGGTTCGCTTTTTGATGTCATCTATCCACCTGTAAACATTGTTTTCTCTTGCATGTTTCCCTTCCAATTTCCATCCCACACATCCTTTAATAAGGAACTTTGTTGTTTGTATGGCCAAAGTACTTTCTGATCTTGATCTCATTTGGTAATGTCTTTGTTAAATTGCAGTTTTTACAATACTTTGTTTTCTTCTCCTGCCATGATATCCTTCCTATTTGCCTGTTTCAAAGCTTCAATTTTGCCCTAACATTATTTATTCATTATCCATGTTTCTGTGTAAATTTAACACTTGAGATCACCTTTAGTTTTAACTCATAGCTCTGGGGTTTAGATGTGATCAGCTGTTTGATATCGTTGAACATTGTTTTTGTACATTCCTATTCTCTTTCTGATTTTTGCCTGACACCTGCCATCATCTGTTGTTAATTGTCCTAGTTAGGAAAACCTGTTGAACGTATTCAAGTATCTTGCCATACACCATATTAAAAAAAAAGACTTGGTGCTTTCTTTATTGATAAGTATCATAGTGTTTGTATTTATATATAAGTCATTTTCATTACTTGTGAGTGGTCAGCATGGCTGAATGGATAAGAGAACTAGTTCTTAAGCATCCGGTGTACTGATCTTGAGGTAGCGGGTTCAACCCCAACACCAGTCAGTTGGACTAAAATCTTGACTTCTTGTCCTTGACTTGGGGATGTAAATTACAAGTACCTGTGAAGTCGGAGTGGGTTCACCTGATGGCAAGGGAAACTGGTAACAGGGTAAGCTAATCTACATGCAAAAATCGGTCCAGTTCTATTAGAAATGCTAGCACATGTTTGAACCATGCTTGAGTTCAAAGTGCGCGGACATAAAAAGAAATGTACTTGGGAGTTGAGGTAATGTAGTGGCTAGCATACTTGGGGATGTTAGAATTTTCCAGGTTATCAGGTGTTCATTTCACGTTTCAGGAGCAATAATGAAATAATGAACTGGCTAAGTTGATTAGTTTATGCATTAACAAACATTTATTGCTTCCTTTTTTAAAATTAGTGTTGTCATTTGTTCATTTCCGCCATGCTGTTACTCGTATTGTTTTCTTTATATACTTTAATATATCAGTGTTTCCCCGGTACATTTAGGTTGTGTTGTTTTAACAAAAGTAATACTGTATAGACCTATCAGCATCAGTGGCTAGTGTGGTCAATACCACACTGACTGCCTTTACTTCCCAGACAATTTCTTGGTACCCATTTTATGCTGGGTCGACCTGGGAGCACAGGCCAATTATAAAAATCTGAATCCGCCCCAATGCAAATCGAACCCAAAGTTTTGGGGTTGGCAGGCGAATGTCTGTCCATGTCACTACTGCGGCTGACGGAATTTATTGGCAATGAAATGCCTAAAACATGTGGAACAAACATTACCAAACAAGGCCTGATCTGAGTCAGTCTGTGCTGCACTGAATTGTGACCTAGTTACATCTTAATTTTCCTCTCTGCACATGTGAAGTTCCAGAAATAGCCTTGCACACCCTGCTGATTTTTTAGCTGCAAGACCAGACGGAGAGCTCTGTAACACAGGTGACACAGGACCGGAGGAAAAGTCTTCACACTAACCTCATTCCGTAGATGGTATGAGACAGGGAGAAGTCTCCACACTAACCTCACTTCCGTAGATGGTGTGGGACTGGGAGAAGTCTCCACACTAACCTCACTTCCATAGATGGTATGGGACTGGGAGAAGTCTCCACACTAACCTCACTTCCATAGATGGTGTGGGACTGGGAGAAGTCTCCACACTAACCTCACTTCCATAGATGGTATGGGACTGGGAGAAGTCTCCACACTAACCTCACTTCCATAGATGGTGTGGGACTGGGAGAAGTCTCCACACTAACCTCACTTCCGTAGATGGTATGGGACTGGGAGAAGTGTCTCCAGACTAACCTCACTTCCGTAGATGGTATGGAACTGGGAGAAGTCTCTACACTAACCTCACTTCCATAGATGGTATGGGACTGGGAGAAGTCTCTACACTAACCTCACTTCCATAGATGGTATGGGACTGGGAGAAGTCTCTCCACTAACCTCACTTCCATAGATGGTATGGAACTGGGAGAAGTCTCTACACTAACCTCACTTCCATAGATGGTATGGAACTGGGAGAAGTCTCCACACTAACCTCACTTCCACAGATGGTATGGGACTGGGAGAAGTCTCTACACTAACCTCACTTCCATAGATGGTATGGGACTGGGAGAAGTCTCTACACTAACCTCACTTCCATAGATGGTATGGAACTGGGAGAAGTCTCCACACTAACCTCACTTCCATAGATGGTATGGGACTGGGAGAAGTCTCCAGACTAACCTCACTTCCGTAGATGGTATGGAACTGGGAGAAGTCTCTACACTAACCTCACTTCCATAGATGGTATGGGACTGAGAGAAGTCTCTACACTAACCTCACTTCCTTAGATGGTATGGGACTGAGAGAAGTCTCCACACTAACCTCACTTCCGTAGATGGTATGGAACTGGGAGAAGTCTCCACACTAACCTCACTTCCATAGATGGTATGGGAGTGGGAGAAGTCTCCACACTAACCTCACTTCCATAGATGGTATGGGACTGGGAGAAGTCTCCACACTAACCTCACTTCCATAGATGGCATGGGACTGGGAGAAGTCTCCACACTAACCTCACTTCCATAGATGGTATGGAACTGGGAGAAGTCTCCACACTAACCTCACTTCCATAGATGGTATGGGAATGGGAGAAGTCTCCACACTAACCTCACTTCCATTGATGGTATGGGACCAGGAGAAGTCTCCACACTAACCTCACTTCCATAGATGGTATGGGACCAGGAGAAGTCTCCACACTAACCTCACTTCCATAGATGGTATGGGACTGGGAGAAGTCTCCACACTAACCTCACTTCCATAGATGGTATGGGACTGGGAGAAGTCTCCACACTAACCTCACTTCCATAGATGGTATGGGACTGGGAGAAGTCTCCACACTAACCTCACTTCCATAGATGGTATGGGACTGGGAGAAGTCTCCACACTAACCTCACTTCCATAGATGGTATGGGACTGGGAGAAGTCTCCACACTAACCTCACTTCCATAGATGGTATGGGACTGGGAGAAGTCTCCACACTAACCTCACTTCCATAGATGGTATGGGAATGGGAGAAGTCTCCAGACTAACCTCACTTCCGTAGATGGTATGGAACTGGGAGAAGTCTCTACACTAACCTCACTTCCATAGATGGTATGGGACTGAGAGAAGTCTCTACACTAACCTCACTTCCGTAGATGGTATGGGACTGGGAGAAGTCTCTACACTAACCTCACTTCCATAGATGGTATGGGACTGGGAGAAGTCTCCACACTAACCTCACTTCCATAGATGGTATGGGACTGGGAGAAGTCTCCACACTAACCTCACTTCCATAGATGGTATGGGACTGGGAGAAGTCTCCACACTAACCTCACTTCCATAGATGGTATGGGAATGGGAGAAGTCTCCACACTAACCTCACTTCCATTGATGGTATGGGACCAGGAGAAGTCTCCACACTAACCTCACTTCCATAGATGGTATGGGACCAGGAGAAGTCTCCACACTAACCTCACTTCCATAGATGGTATGGGACTGGGAGAAGTCTCCACACTAACCTCACTTCCATAGATGGTATGGGAATGGGAGAAGTCTCCACACTAACCTCACTTCGATTGATGGTATGGGACCAGGAGAAGTCTCCACACTAACCTCACTTCCATAGATGGTATGGGACCAGGAGAAGTCTCCACACTAACGTCACTTCCATAGATGGTATGGGACTGGGAGAAGTTTCCACACTAACCTCACTTCCATAGATGGTATGGGACTGGGAGAAGTCTCCACACTAACGTCACTTCCATAGATGGTATGGGACTGGGAGAAGTCTCCACACTAACCTCACTTCCATAGATGGTATGGGACTGGGAGAAGTCTCCACACTAACCTCACTTCCATAGATGGTATGGGAATGGGAGAAGTCTCCACACTAACCTCACTTCCATTGATGGTATGGGACCAGGAGAAGTCTCCACACTAACCTCACTTCCATAGATGGTATGGGACTGGGAGAAGTCTCCACAATAACCTCACTTCCTTAGATGGTATGGGACCAGGAGAATTCTCCACACTAACGTCACTTCCATAGATGGTATGGGACCGGGAGAAGTCTCCACACTAACCTCACTTCCATAGATGCAAGCCCTTTCAGGGCACAAGTAACTTGATAGCTGATGTACCAGACTTGAGTGTTACAGCTCAGTCTTCCAGAGAATTCACCAGCAAAATATGAGACTGTGATCGCCAGCATGAGAATGGAGGTGGAAGCAGTAACAGCGGCTTTCCGTTGGTTAGAGGAGACTACTGCAACACACATTGCATTCATTGCGGTCTCAAGAGGTATGCTTAGTAAGGCGAAGAATGGAATGTTTCGTGTGGAATGGCTATCCTCGCTTCAGAAGTCTCAGATTGTGAGAATTGTATGGATTTTCTGCCCTGGCCATGTGGGAGTGAACAGGCTGATAGACTGGCAGGGAATGTATCGTTTTGGTGGTAGATTACCTATGGACAAGGGAGAGGTAGATTACCTATGGACAAGGGAGAGATGGTTAAGCGATTGTTGGACCAGGTGGAGAAGGCGGGGGAACACAATGAGAACCCGCATGTGGCAAGAATGATATTGCAGGGGATCGGCAGGGGATCTAGAAGAATCTCAAAACTGAGAGGGAAGACCAGGAGAGCTTTCAATCAGGTAGTGGTGGGAAAGATTAGTAGTATGACTCTTTGCTGAACGAGGGGACGAGTGTTGAACAAGAGGACTGAGCACATGATGATGATAATGGGACAGACAACCACGAAATAGAAAGATCAGGAAGCATCACGATCAGACCAAGAGCTTGAATACTTAATGATAAACGATGGCACATCACTAAATAAATAACAATAAGACTGCTATTACCTGTGACTTGGCAAACTCAACTACATTAAAGCTGACATTGTTCAGAAGGGCAAGTGAATATGCTGTAAGGCCAGACTCGGAACTCCTCCACATTTGATCCTGCATGAAAAATTTGACAAAACATCGGTAAATATGTTTTTTCCCGAATGTCCTTTACAGGACATTGCAGTCAACACCAGCATTTTTCAGCTGCTGTTGATAGCTTGGCAAATTTTACGCTCAGTAGTTTGCCATTGCTTTCTGAACGAGCGGCTCATATACCTCCGTAAGTAACCAGCGCGACGACAAGCACTGCCGTGTCTCGCGCAGCTGTGTTTCGTACGTGTGTATGAGTATACAGGATTACGAACGTCCTTAACCCCTTCGCCAGGGACACTGGCGGATAAATATTAGATACTCTAATAACATTTTTATAATTATTAAACACATTATTATCACAACTAAAGAATAAAACTGGGGCTCTTAAATAAACTGTTACAAAAAAATTCTTAGAATATCGTAGATCAAGCAGAAGAAAAATACTGACATTTTAAACATGTGGTATCAAAGAAAATTGGCCCATATACAGCATCCTGTCACATCAATTCAAACACTTTTGCCACATTAGACAAGAAATTCGTGCTGGAATACAATCAGCGTTGCCAGTAGTGGGTTGTGCTCAATCATCAAACCTCCAATCCCAAAACAACCAAATAAATCAATATTAAACACGGTTTAGAAAAAAAGGTAATGAAAAGCACCGTTTCTGGAAGAAGTGGCAGGAAATCTCTACACCAACCTCACTGCAATAGATGTAAGCCTTTTTCAGGATTCATATTACCCGAATATAATGCACCAGACTCAAGAAAATTCAAAAACCAACCAACAAGAATAGCTGCACAAATCCAATGATATAACAGAAGCAACCCAGGAAAAAAATGACCTGAATGAATTGACAATTGTGCTGTTCCTAAATATAATAGCTTTCACATTATTGTATTTTAACATGTAATTTATTCTTTAAGTAACAGAAGAACAACAACACAACATGAATTTAGATTTCAATAACCACTCACCATGAGCTGCACCAACTCCAACATCCTGCCAGCTGTATCTACAGCTACGAGCACATTGCCATCATTTCTCATGGTTTGCAAGATGGTAGCTGCAAACACACAACATTCATTTGAGTAAAAACAGCAGCTACATTTACCACTGCTACTTCAAATACAAGGTGACCAACAAAACATCATAACATCTATTTTCTCACTTAGAACCTATGTCGACAGTCAGGTCTTAGTCAGATATGACTGAGCTACCGTATGACAGTAGACGGTACTACCTGCTTTCTGTCAGCGCTGAATGTTGGGCGGCGCTTACCAAACCCGACACCCTACATTGTGCCAACGGCTTCGGGTGGAAGAGCGCAATTGGGAGGGTACAAGCCTTATCTTGGTGCGAGGAAATGCAACCCAAAGGCAAAATAAGTCATGGCAGGGCAGACCAGGCCCTAAGCCTTGGTTGGCAGCTGGTCTAGGATCGAAGCTCCGACAGGCGGACAGTTAGAGCATTGCTTTGCTGATCTGACAGCTTCTGCAGCTTGTCTTGTTCCAGATGTATAGGTGTTAACTTTCCTCTGGAGTGAACTAGGCAGGCCAAGAGAGGGATCATGCTGCATGGGCAACACATGGTTTCTTTATTTTAGCCCAGGCTTTGTGCTATGGAGAGGCAATAACTCCATCCCTGGTCTTGCCACCGCCATGGTTCGTAGTTATTAAGCCTTTTTGAAGCACAATGTACCAAACTATCGTCTGCCAAGAAGGAAAGGTGCCAATGAATGAGAACCTATGTAACAACATCCTGAATGCTGTATGAATGATAAAGATCTATGCTACGAGGACATTCCCATCATTTCTCATGGTTTGCTAGATGACAGCTGGAAACATACATTTGTTTAGTAACAGTGGTAGCTGCACTTACCACTACTACCACAAATACAAGGTGATGCACACAACAATGTAACATCTATTCTCTCACTTAGAACCAATGTAACAACATGCTGAGATTAACTCGCAGGAGTTTAATCTCATTCAGCAGAGTATATGCACCCTGTTTGTTCCTGAATCACACTGACTGCATAAACCTTTACACCAACATCTCATGTCCTCCTTTATCCAACGTGATCTCTGGTTCAAACTCCACCAAATCAACACGCCCAATAATGCAAGCAGCAGTAACAGTAGTAATAGTAGCAATAATAGTTTTCTTTAACATTTCTCATTATCAGATGATGTGCACTCGTAGCTTGGTGTTCCTGTTGGCACATAGTTTTTTTCATTGTCTGCTGATTGAGTTTCTTTCCATCCATTCCAAGATGATGCTTAATGGTTCATTTCCTTTCGACACAGTCTGTCACCTCTTCATTTCAGGTTAATGTTTCTGTGTCTTCTTCTTCTTCGTTCATCCGGAGTTTTTTTTTCCGGATGTGATTGCGTTGTGCCTGTTTACAGCAGAGCTGCGTTCTTGCGCCGTTAGGCCGACACATCCGACTTCTGCGGGCATTTGTTGACCGGGTTAACCTTCCCGGGGGTTTCTGTGTCTCACCTGCACATGTTCTTGACTCAAAAGGTTCTAGCATACACCCCTTGCTACCCATAGATCTTTTAAGAAAGATTTCTTTTAAAAAACTGCTCCTGGCAATCACTAATCTTGATAGAAATAACGCTAATGGTGATCAAAGATACACACAATGATAAAAACATCATTTGTTGCGACAGTGATTACAGAGTAATCTGAATTAGTTAGTCGTTAGTTGTGGTTCCAACTACACGGCAAAGGGTTGCCCCATTATGCTCTGTTCCTGTGCCAGTGAATATCACACAAAATGCTTCTTACTGCCCCATGTGAAAAGTGGAACTGACAGGAGTCTCAACAGACCAACAGCCCACACAGGTACACTGTGCATGATGCCGCCACCAGAATGCCAACACAAAAGTCCTCCATGTAAAATACAGTTCATCGTCGATGGAAGTGGCAGTCACTAGAAAACCAGCAGCCACACATTAATGCATAAGGCAACCCAGTCAGTTCTGTAGTATTTAAGCATAACAAGGTCCATAAATGTAAATGTGAGTTACATACAAAGAAACCAGGCAATAACCATCATTATCATCATGTGCCATGCCAGTAAGCGTGCATGATCATGGTTCATCATCTCAAACAATCAATTGAGTCTCAGATTGGGTATATGTTCTTTCCCCAATTATGCTATTTGGAAAAACCATCCACATATTTATCTCTTCTTTTCTCTGGTTAACCCTTTTCCCATCAAGTTTGCCAGTTGTCACTAAGTTTTCACATTTGATTCTCACCATAGCATGCCTAATAAATCATGACAGATTCAGTTTTCATCTGTTTCTCAAAACAATGCCGCATTTGTGTTTCCCTCCATATATTGCTTGCTTGCTTGTGTTCGCTGGCTGTGAACTCCAGCGTAAAGTCCTGTATGTCAGATGAAGACATCCTGTTGTCTAACATCAGTGTGATGTCATACAGGACCTGAGGTTTGCGTGAGTATCCGTTATCCCATGTCTGGCTTATTGGTGTGCAGACTAGTGGTTCCTCACAGTGCAGGCAGATACTCTCAGACTTCAGAAGAATCAGCGATCCTACTACGTTAGCCAGGACCCCAAAGGGACCTGTTGCCCAGGATGCACGACTAGGACGTGTCAGTAGGTCTTGGCCAGTATAAAACCTGGCCCTGGTGCCTTGGAAACACCTGTGCATCCCTCCTTATATTGTATTCTTTACATTGTCCTCCGCTGGAATAATAACATAAATGCCTGAGTTTAGGTGTGTACCGACATCACAGCACTCAGAACATTCCCATACACGTTCTGTCCTCATCTTCAAACAACCAGCACAGAGTCCCAATACTAATGGTACCAGCTACATGTCTGATTATGTGTCCATCTGGCCTTTCTTTGAAGTATAGAATGTCTTCCAGATCTTCTGGTCACTCCCTGCCATGCCAATCTCTCCAGGCCATGATGATTTATCTGTTCTTCCACACTACAGACATGACCCCAAAGAGCCCCGACCACATCTGCCTTATTACGCACCTGTACCCCTCCCAGCGGTGCAGACCCAGCCAATCGGTCCCCCTACTCGTTTCCCAAGCCACCTATATATCCTGGGTAAAAGATCCAACGAATGCTCCCTATCTTTTATTTTTTAATAGTAAAATAAACAATATTAAATACTTATTAATAAAAACAAGAGGTGGAGTAATGAAGAACCTTTAATATGAATTGATTTTTTACAATACTGTGGATGAAGAAGGAAAAATATGATGTTGTCCTGCAAGATATGAACATCGGAGGAAGCTGACTCATAAACAGTACCATGCCTCAGAAAATAAAATACTTTCATTGTATCAAATGTGAGTGCTTTATAACAAATAATGGAATGAATGGCTCCTGGAAGATAAGGCAGGGACTAACCATAAAACTGTGAATTGAACACATGCCATTAAAGATACTTGGGCATGAAATGAATGAGGCAAGGGAATAGCAACGGATTTATTGTTTTTCCCAGCAGGCTGTGATGAGAGTGAAGATCTGTAAAGAATTTGCTACATGATTAATGAACGATATCAACAATAGATGTGATGCCAGTGATGTCCATGTAGATAACGACTACAATAAAAGTAACATTACACCAGTATGATCATTACTGACAGAAAGTGAACAACAGTACATAACTCATCACACTGAAACAGGGGAAGCTGTGGTTCAGAGGTTACAGTATCTACCTCAGACTCACAAGGTAGAGGATCAGATCTCAGCATAGGGGTGAGAATTGGATATCTACCTGCCCTTCTCAGATAAAGGTGAAAAACATGAGGTTCTGTGTGCAAGTTATGCACATTAAAAATCCCACAGCAACTGGAAATCGCAAAAAGTAGACTGTACAGCTGTTTTCCTGGCAAAATTGTTAGGAAAGAAAACCTACCCACAGTAAACAGATCATATTACCCTTGTCTGGAGGGAGCAAACCTGACACAGATGTATGCCAAAGTCAACACACTAACCTTCGAGGTGCTCAGCTAGGTGTGTCACACTCGCTTTGATAGATGAACAAAGTCAACACACCATCCTTCAAGGTGCCCAGCCAGGTGTGACACACTCGCTTTGATAGATGAACAAAGTCAACACACCCCCAGCTAGGTGTGACACACTCGCTTTGATAGATGAACAAAGTCAACACACCAACCTTTGAGGTGCCCAGACAGGTGTGACACACTCGCTTTGATAGATGAACAAAGTCAACACACCAACCTTTGAGGTGCCCAGCCAGGTGTGACACACTCACTTTGATAGATGAACAAAGTCAACACACCAACCTTTGAGGTGCCCAGCTAGGTGTGACACACTCGCTTTGATAGATGAACAAAGTCAACACACCCCCAGCTAGGTGTGACACACTCACTTTGATAGATGAACAAAGTCAACACACCCCCAGCTAGGTGTGACACACTCACTTTGATAGATGAACAAAGTCAACACACCAACCTTTGAGGTGCCCAGCTAGGTGTGACACACTCACTTTGATAGATGAACAAAGTCAACACACCAACCTTTGAGGTGCCCAGCTAGGTGTGACACACTCGCTTTGATAGATGAACAAAGTCAACACACCAACCTTTGAGGTGCCCAGCTAGGTGTGACACACTCGCTTTGATAGATGAACAAAGTCAACACACCCCCAGCTAGGTGTGACACACTCACTTTGATAGATGAACAAAGTCAACACACCAACCTTTGAGGTGCCCAGCTAGGTGTGACACACTCACTTTGATAGATGAACAAAGTCAACACACCCCCAGCTAGGTGTGACACACTCACTTTGATAGATGAACAAAGTCAACACACCAACCTTTGAGGTGCCCAGCTAGGTGTGACACACTCGCTTTGATAGATGAACAAAGTCAACACACCAACCTGTGAGGTGCCCAGCTAGGTGTGACACACTCGCTTTGATAGATGAACAAAGTCAACACACCAACCTGTGAGGTGCCCAGCTAGGTGCGACACACTCGCTTTGATAGATGAACAAAGTCAACACACCCCCAGCTAGGTGTGACACACTCGCTCTGATAGATGAACAAAGTCAATACACCAACCTGTGAGGTGCTCAGCCAGGTGTGACACACTCGCTTTGATAGATGAACAAAGTCAACACACCAACCTGTGAGGTGCCCAGCCAGGTGTGACACACTCACTTTGATAGATGAACAAAGTCAACACACCCCCAGCTGGGTGTGACACACTCGCTTTGATAGATGAACAAAGTCAACACACCAACCTTTGAGGTGCCCAGCCAGGTGTGACACACTCGCTTTGATAGATGAACAAAGTCAACACACCAACCTTTGAGGTGCCCAGCTAGGTGTGACACACTCACTTTGATAGATGAACAAAGTCAACACACCAACCTTTGAGGTGCCCAGCCAGGTGTGACACACTCGCTTTGATAGATGAACAAAGTCAACACACTAACCTTTGAGGTGCCCAGCCAGGTGTGACACACTCACTTTGATAGATGAACAAAGTCAACACACCAACCTTTGAGGTGCCCAACCAGGTGTGACACACTCGCTTTGATAGATGAACAAAGAAGAAGATCATACGAACTTGTAAGTGGTGTACTTAAATAAAAATCAAAAAAAAAAAAAACATGAAAACAGTGGCAACATACTCATAAGCTGTTCATCTCTCTGCCTGCGACTTGGCTGATTGTAGATAGCATTGAAAGCATCAGTAATCAGCACAGATGGACGGTTTATGGCGTCCAGCTGGCATCCATTTAAATGTCTGCAGAAGAAAAGATAAGTAAATGTACTGCTTACGATTTAACCCTGTAGCAGATAATCTAGCAGGGATACGAAGTGTTAGAGCTTCACATATACTAGTCTGTGGCATAATATGGTGAGGTGACTATTTAAAACTTCAACTCTTCCCTATGCTTAATCCATATACAATGAAATGCCACTTTCCACTTCAGAACAGACAATAAAAAGATATTTTAAAAATGTAAAGGAAAACAACATTCAAATAGTGAAAACAGTTCAGTAGATTAAAACTGCTATACAACGAACGAACAAACAAACTTTATTTTCAAAGGGTTTAAATTGGGCATGCAGGCCCGTCTGACATTCTGCCTTTCTTATATCTTTCCTCTCAAGCACTATTTCATTCATACGTGATGATTATGCAGCTAATCTTCTTAATACAGACTTAATGAGGTGACACCTTCTTGCTTAACCTTAATTATTTCAGTACCAGTTACTTGAACTTGTTCCAATTTAAGCAGTGGTTATTTTCTGCTTGTCAAGCCAGTGGTCCAGGTTCATTACTCTGCAGAGGCAGAAATATTTATGGCTCTGAGGTCAACCAAGTTTCTTAAAAATGTGTACCAATTTTCTGAGAATTTTCAGGGATGGAAATGCCATGAGGAAGGGAACTGGCCACCCCAACTCATACGCTGTAGCCTAGAATATGTGAATACCAAACTCTTTACACCACAACAGCAGTGCCTACTATCGGACTACCTTGACTTTCAATAATGAGTGCTTGGGTCTAAAGAGCCAACAATAACAGCCCTATGGGAGACAGGGATTCTTCTTTCATTTGCTTGAAATTTATTGTCTGTATATCTACATTGTTGTCTCTTGTTTGAACTTTGCCGAGTTATCTTCCACTGTTGTCTTTCTAGGCCAGAAGGTCTGCCTATATATATTGTATTCAGGAGCAGTCTTGGAGTATGTGATCTGCTGTCCGCGGTGCCAATCCACATGTGCACATGGCTGATTCACTACTCTTTAATTTAGTACACATGTGATTGTGTATTCAATTGTGTCCTTTTCTGAGACACATATCATGTGACTGGCACTTTGCCATCTTGACAGACAACAGTTTGTAAAATGTAGCACAAAGTCTGGGCTGAATTTAGAGACCATGTGTTGCCTGCAGGATAATCCCTCTCTCGGCATGTCTAATTAACTCTAGTGGACAGGTACCACCAATACATCTGAAACAAGACAAGCTGCCGGATCAGCAAAGCAATACTCTAACTGTCCGCCTATCAGAGCTTCCATCCTAAACCAGTTGCAGACAAAGGGCCTGGTCTGTCCTACAATGACAATTAGTCATTAGGTTGAATTTCCTTGCACCTAGGGTAAGGCTTGTACCCTTCCAATTGCGCTCTTCCACACATAGCCATTGGCACAATGTGGGGTGTCAGGTTTGGTGAGCGTCGCCCAACATTTGGGGAAATAGAAAGCAGGTAGTACTGTCTACTATATGGACGGCACTGAGGTGAAGGGGTTACGAATGCAATTCGGAATCCCGTACACCATGTTTCAAACACAGCCGTGGGTGATTTGGAAGCAGACTGTCTTTCCGCTGGTTTTCATAAAATGGTATGAGTGTCGGTCGCTTAGAAAGCAATATCATGTATGAAGTAACCAATAACATGTGATGCATGGTCAGAATGAGTTAATATAACACCACGACTGAATAGTTGAATTTAGAAACAGCACATTCATTTGTAATCAACCTACCTTTCTTTTTTATGATTGTAGTCTACAGCATACACAATCTCTTCCTCTCCATCTTTAACAATCTTCCAAATGGTACCACCAATCATGTGCCCTGCAGGTAGAGGAGTGATCTGCAGCCCATGTCCTTTGCCTGCAATTAGGATGGTTTCAAACATGTGAGCACGTATATCGACAGACTTTTAGACTGTGTGTACTGTTTGATTAAATCAACATCATCAAGATTTGTGTCAAATGATGGGCAAACGTGTACTGAAACACTTCCCTGCCAGCCAAGTGGGCATGTGTTTGAATCCCCATCGAGTGCGTTTTTTTTTTTTCTTATTGATCTGGACTCCCATGTTCTGGGATGAAAAGTGCTGACTGGTTAATAAAAATAGGCCTAGCACCACATGCCCAGTATACCTCAAAGCAAAAGATCCTTGTATCCACGTATTGACATATTCCCATGATACAATTTAAGACTACAGTTATATGTGCACAATTTACTCTATGTACAACATAAGAATTCTATTTCTAACCTCTAATTATAAGTTTTAGTGCATAACATATTTTTCATTGTATCATCATCATCATCATCATCTTCCACTTCTGCCGTCAAGCGTCGTGGGGAGGAATCATTTGCGTTCCAGCGCCCGGTGGACGGCACTGGATAGTGTCATTCCGTGTGGTTGTACAATGTCTCTGATGTCGTCAATCCATTTTCTTCTTGGACGTCCTCGTGGTCTCGTCGCAGATGATCTTTGATGTAAGGCCAGTGATGGTAGTTGCTGATGTTGCATTCTAACAACATGGCCAAACCACTTGATCTTCTGTCTTTCAATAAATGTGGCACAAGGTGTTGATCCCACAGTCTGTCTGATAGTAACATTTCTTACTCGGTCTCGGATTGTTAAGTTGGCAGCTCTCCTCAGGCATCTCATTTCGCAGGTGTTGATTTTGCGAAGGTGTAATTTGGATAAAGTCCAGGTTTGAGATTGGTAGCATAGGGTTGGTGTGAATATGCTGTTTATTATCTGTTATTATTTCATTGTATAAAAACACGATTTTTATTTGCCATATTCTGCTCTTTATTTCTGTGGTACATCTTCCATCTTATGGTATAGAGGTTTCCTAATACTTTAAATTTCTTGACTTGTCCCAGAATGGTATACGCCTATACCACCTACCCATGTATGTGCTTGGAAACATGAATGTGTACATACATACAAAGCACACATGTGTATACACAAGTATGTGTGTACATACACACACATGAGGAGGTCAGCATGGCCGTAAGGATAAGAACGCTCCTTAAACACCCAGTGTGCTGATGTCGAGGTAACGGGTTCAACTCCTACACAGGTCAGTTGGACTAATATGCTGACTTCTCGCCTGCGACTTGGAGATGTAAATTACAAGTACCTCTGAAGTCGGAGTGGGTCCGCCTGATAGCAAGGGAAACTGGTAATAGGGAATACTAATCTTCATACAAAAATCAGAAAAATATATATATATAAATATATACTTATCTACCCAAGAAATTCAAGTGCTGCCCTACCTTTAAGTGTAATTGTCTGCGAGTACTCAAGCTGTATGATCCTATCAAATGCTGCATCAACTTCATCCAGTGTGAATTTGTCAAACTCCTGACTGTTATGGCGTGACTAGAAATAAAGTATATGTTAACCATTACAACTGTCATTGTGGTACAGTGGACACTGCTTTCAGACATGGGAAACATGGGGGTCAAAACTGGGCAAGGTATCCCATTACCTAGGGCTGACAAGTCTAACATGCATGGTCATGTCAAATCTTACAATTTTATCTCAGAAATGATCAGGCTGGAGTTGTTGCCCGGTCATGTTTCCTTCTTCTTTCCTTTATCTACCACTGTAGCATTGGGTTCTCAACTAACTCATACCTGTCTATAATTCTCTTCTTCATGTGTTTTACATCTCCCTCTATTTTGGTTGCCCTGCAGGTTTCATACAATGGACTATCTAGTTATAGTATTCTCCAGTTTTCTCAATATTTCACTCTAGCAGTGAGATTTTATAACATGTATTAATTGGTGCCTATGCAATACAGAAGGATAAAATGGTATGACAGAATCCCCAATATGGAGTTTATGAAGAGAACTAGACAATTACCAATGAATCAAGAAGTGAAGAAGACGCAGGTGCGGGATAGGACATACATTGAGAATACCTGAGAATAGTACGAAAGTAAGTTAATAAGTAAGTCACACATGGCACAAGAAAAATAACTAAAGATGATAACTTAAAACCAGTTTATTTTTATAGATACACTGTCCCTTTATTTCTCAACATAATTTCCACCAACATTGATACACTTATCCCATCGTTTTATCAGTCCTCCCAAACCGGCTGCATAGAACTGCGTGCTCTTTCTAAACAACGTTTTCACTTCACATTCAACTTCGGCGTCATTTGCGAAATGTCTCCCACCAAGGTGGGTTTCTTGTTTATACTGACAAATTTTTGTCCCCTAAAGCGGTGCATAGCTGGGCAGATAACATAGCGAGGGTGAGTCAATAAGTAAGTCACAGTTTTGTGGGATGGTAGGTCAATGAAAACAAAGCACGCAGTTCAATGCAGCCGTTTGGGAGAACTGATAAAACGATGGGATAAGTGCATCGATATTAGTGAAAATTATGTTGAGAAATAAAGGGACAAAGTATGTATAAAATTAAACTGGTTTCAAGTTGTTATCATATTTAGTTATTTTCTACAGCCATTTGTGACTTACTTATTAACTTACCCTTGTATAACTAGAAGGGCATTTGTCTGGAAATCACAAGGCAAATGAAATATAGGGAGACCTAAATACACATGGAGAAGGGAAGCAGAGACAGACATGAATAACATGGGGAGGGCATGAATGGAGCTGCATGGGACAGTTAAGGATAGGATCGCTTGGAGTGTGTTTGTGATGGGTGATAGAGGGTGGAATAAGAGAAGAAATGAGATTTTCTACACTTTTTATGTTGTTTGGTGTTTTCATTACAGCACCCACACTATTTCTGCTGGATATGTATGAAACATGGACAGTAAGCAGACAAACTGAAAAATATCTAATGGGAATGGGAACGTGGTTTCTTAGGAAAATGCTGAGAATACCATGGATGGACAGAAAAATAAATGAGATAGTTCTTTAAGAAAACATAAACTGTAAATTGATTAGAGAAATTAGGCACAAATGGTCAAGATTTGTTAGGCATGTTATGAGGAGAAATAAACAGCTGACAAACTTAATGTGAAAAGAGAAAAGGGAAAACAGATAAATATCTGGATGGCTTGGCCACATATCGTAGTTGGGGCAAGAACACAGACCTGATACAAGACTCTGGTGATAGTGTGAGACAGTGAACCCTGACCCCCACATCTATCTGCATGGCACATGATGACAATATTTGGCCCATATGTAAGTAATAAACTCAAGGTTTGGTTATTACTGTTATTTCCCTCAGTTGACAGTTAAAAGAGAAAGAAGAAGAAGAGAAAGAGAGAGAGAAAGAAATTACATTAACATTATGTTAGTGAGGGAATGGTTGTTAATGTATGTGTGTTTGTGTGTGTATGCAGGGATATGTGTGTATGTAGGCATATGTGTGTATGTAGGCATGAATGGGTGGGTAGCTACATGTTATCTGACTGAAACATCTAGTGTTTCTAATGTAGTTATAGCCAAGTGTTATATATTAAATTATCCACAAATAGGTAGCTGTGTGCATGCGTATGTGCATGTGTGTTATTGTTGTTGTTATTGATCATTACATATGTCTCTGTCCACCAGTGGAAACAATACTACTGATCATGTTTCTCTCTGTTTAGATTTGGACAAAAGAATATGTTTTGAACCTACAACACTGACATGATGAATCATGGCCCAGGCATCAACTAGTATTTGTTTGTGTCTGCTTCCCTTGCACACTTACAACTTCAACTTACCTGAAACAGGTCGTACATAAACATTTGGCCCATTTTGTAGACTGGCACTGTAGCATAAATGGGACAATTAAGATGGCCTTTCCCAACAAGGTAAGGAAGGGCACCAAGGTGAAGGTGGTCTGGGTATGATAGCAGCACTGCATCAACTTGGTGTGTTACTCTGCATGTAAGCAAAGATAAATTAAGTAACGATTATAATTTATTGCTTTTCAAATTTAGCAAAATAATCTGCAATCACTGTTGTAACTCAATGAAGAAATGCATTATGCGTAGTTATGAAGGCATATGTACGAGTTATGAGCTAAGAACTGACATCACTGCACTCAGGACATTCCCACACATGCTCGCCACCTCGTTCAACAGCCAGAGAAGAGTCGTACTACTATTAGTTTCAACCGCCATCTGATTGAAAGATCTCCTTGTCTTCAATCTCGGTTTTGAGATTCATCCAGAACTCCTGCCGATCCCTCCCTCCCTTCAAACATCCTCTTCACATACAAGTTCTCAGTCAAGTTCCATCGCTATCTCCACCTTGGCATATGTATGTAAAATCTCAAATGGGCAATATACTGAGGTATACTGTGTTCTGATTTTTGTTTACTATGTTTTAAATTTTTAAAAACATAATGTCCTTGGACAAAACTAAATGCCAACCAATTATTGCAATCAACAACGAAGAAATTAAAACAGTCACAAACTGGTAATATCTTGGCTCCATTATCAACAGTGGGTACTGTTCACAAGAAGTCAGACTTAGACAGCCATAGCAATGCATAAGTTTAACAGTATTAAGGAAATGTGAATAAAATTTGGTGGAACTGCGGTAAAGCTGTGAAAGTGTAAACAATATAAAATGACATGAAGTAGTGCAGCTTTACATAACAGAATTAAGACATACAGAACCACGTGGTTCATAGGAAACAGTAACAATAACCACCTCTCTCTCTTTCTTTCCCTCCACCTCTCTCTTTTCTTATATATACCTTGCACATGCCCATATACACCAGCATTATGTCTATTGAGCGGTATATATGTGTGTATGTGCGTTCACGCATATCAGTCCACCCAGACTTTAGGACTCGCCTCATAATAACATATATGAGTACATAATGGGGTTTTGGTTAGTACCACCATCATGCTTGCGGCCCCCCCCCCCCATATGCTTCGTTAGTACATCCACTGAGATTGCTCAGATACCACTATCAGACTGTTACCTTCCTCCGCCCCCCTGCTTTCAATGTGCTCACTGAACCGTAACACCTATCACCAGGTACAAAAAGAATACATCAGAGATTTTCTCAGTTGCTTACAGATCGGAATTGTGAGGTGAGTATAAACATTTTTTTTCAATTCTCATTTTCTCTTCATTACTTTCATTTTTTTCATCCTTTTGTTCTTCTCGTCCTGTCGTCACCTTCTGATGTAGTCACAGGAGATCTCCTTGACTGTATGTTGTGTTTGCTGATGAAGGCTAATCGCCACAACGTCCTATATGTGTCTTAATTCTGTTATGTAAAGCTGCACTACTTTATGTCATTTTATATTGTTTAAGAAAATGTGGCAAAACACCAGCAAACAAACTCAAGGAACATTTGTAACAACACGTCTCTATTCTGCAGCAGCATATGAAAGCAAGTCATTGACCATTTTGCAATCACTAAAGAATAAAACCGGGGCTTCTGAACTTAGATGTTCAGAAAAGTTCTTAGAATATTGTGGACCAAGAAGAAGACAAATACTGACATTCTACACGATCTGAACAGAAAACTAGCTCACAAACAGCATCATGTCTCAGAAATGGAAATACAGGGTGTATTTTTAATGACTGTGAAGTGTTTGAAAATATTGCCGGTCCAAGTTTTGTATTTACCTATTATGTTGCATGAACTTTACAGAGGGTGAATACACAACTTGGACCGGCAATATTTTCAAACACTACACAGTCATTAAAAACATACCCTATACCTTGGCTATATTAAACATCACAGTGGCTTCGGGGGGGGGGGGGGGGGGGGGGGGGAGACAGTAATAGAAGGCATGGTTCCTGAAAGAAGAGGCAAGAGCAGGCCACCTCGAAGATGGACACAAGACCCTGAAGACACCTTGAGCATGAGAATGGATTAGACAGAAGGGATGGAGTAACCTTTCGGTGGGCCACATAGAAAGCAACATTCTGTAAAGGGCCTGCTACATGATGATGATGATCTAAGTCAGATAAGAGTAGGTAAACTCTCAAAACATGGCTGTAATTATTGACTCCATTGTGACTGCATGGACCAGAATCATCTCTACATAATTAATGACAGTCAGTGAGCTTCCATAATTAATAGCATATATTGGAGGAATACTGATGAATCTAAAAAATGGAGCAAAGAAAACAGTGGCAACTGGAAAATCCTCAAGTAACTTCAGAGCAGAGACAGAGGCCTTAGAAAGAGCAGAAATGCTGTTGACAGAGAAAAATTAAGAGATTCACATAGCTTTCTCCACAGATGCAATGTCAGTTGTCTTAATACTGAAGAGCAAACACTGCAGAAACAGCAGGACTAAGAGCAGCACCCCAAGGACTGAGAGAAATCCAAAAGAAATATAATTCAATGGATGCCATCACATTGTAACCACTATCATCACATGCCCTGCCTACTGGCATAGATATTCATGTCTCTCCACAGATCTTGGTGTTCTGGGTGAACCCTGCTGATAATATTCATCCATGTCACAGTTTCAGTACATTCCACATCATCTCTCTTGTTTGCCTGTGCCTTTTCTCTCACTTATCTTTCCAGTGGTCACAATGTTTCCCAATGCTTCACACTGTATGACAAAAGAATGCTGTTCGTCTCTTGATAATCTCTTCATATTTTCCATAACCAACACTAAAATGCACAGGTTGTAGATCTTCTTCTTCTGCATTCATTTGGAGTTTTTTCTTTTTTTCCGGACGTGATTGCATTGTGCCTGTTTACAGCAGAGCTGTGTTCTTGCACCATTAGGCCGACACATCCGACTTCTGCAGGCATTTGTTGACCAGGTTAACCTTCCCGGGGGTTGTAGATTTAATCTCCTGTATCAGTCAGCATGGTATTTAAGATAAGTACAGTTTAGTCGATGGATCGACATCACGGCACACGGGTGTAACCCACAAGTGCTCCGTTCTACCCCTAACACAAGCCTGAGTCTTGAGAATCTCAGCTCAGTGCATGAACTCTGTAGCACCAGCGAGTATCCTGAAATACTTTGGGTAGATTTTTAACTTGAAATTTTGCCCGGGCAGCAATTTTCCAACTGCCAAGGGATTTTTTAGGTGCGCAACAATACACACGGGTGTCTGATCTCACTACCCAGAGACCAGGTGAAATTTTGTTACTAGAAGTCCACGTGAAAAAATTCCGGTCCTCACCAAGGCTTGAACCCGGGACTTCCAGCACTCAAGGCAGACACCATACCTCGAGACCACGATGATAAACTTAAATGTAAAATATCTACAGTGGTGTGGTACATGCTTCAGCTCAGGAGTTCATGAAAAAATATGCTACTAAAATAATCAAAATGACAGCCGTGGTCTTTTAATATTCAAAATTTACTCAAATTAAACCAAATATCACCACAATTAACCAAATTTGACTACAATAAATTTAAACAAAAATACATTTCAACAGTAAACTTATGTATAATTAAGAAAAAGGCAAGGACCCTTTTAAACACCTTAAGGTGCATGATGCATATGGTGTTAGGCCCATACTTTTCTAGACCAGTCGGCACTCAGTGAGTGATGTGGTTACTATCACACAGGTGGGCTTTATTTCCCAAGACATTCACTGGTACATATTTTAGGTTAGGTCAGCTTGGGAGCTCAGGTTAATTTAAAACATCTGTGCGGATTCAAACCCATGACCATGGACCAGCAGGCAACCATCTAGTCACTAATCTACCAAGATCCCAAACACGTGAATACCTTCGTAAATCTTTCACAAAGTCCATACTGAAGTCTTCATCCCAACCACAGTCCAGCAGAAACCGGAACTCATCGACCTGGAGTAAGTAACATGGGGGTGACTCATCTCTTGCACCCGAAAGGGCATGCAATTTGATGATAGAGGTCATGGTTTCACAATATTAGGCTGAAAATAAGAGCATACATACAAAGCATTAGAAAGCTGCATAAATCATAGTGTATCACAAATTATAACAGGCGAAAAAATCCTTGGAAATGTGGTTTTATAGAAGAACGCTGAAAATTAATTGGACAGCCAAAATGAGCAATCAGGACATTTTAAGGGAAGCTGAGTCATAAAGGCAACATATCACAAACATCAGAAAGAAAGAAGCAGTCATCATTTTTTTGGCCACATTTTGAGCAGATAAAAACTGGAACATGAGACAGCTGGAAAGATTTGCATAAAGAGAGATAGAGGAAGACAGTATGAGAAGATTCTTGACAGTTTCATGGCACAGAAGGGAGTCAACACAAATTGATCTACGACAGCAAGGCACTGGATGATGATAATGATGATGGTGATGCTGAAGATGATGATGATGATGACAAATTAAACTTACCAGTAAACTAAACTGATTAGAGAAGTCAGATGTAGATCATGAAGGTAAGATTCTTAGGGCATACTTTGAGGAGAGACAAAATCAGCAGAATGGACTAGAAAAGGGTGAAAGAATGACAGAGATGAGCTGGCAAAATGATGTAATAATTAAAAAACACATACACTTGATCTGAGACCCTGCGAATAATTAAAACGGAAAACCACATTCGCTAACAATTAATGGCATGACACATTATAATGATTAGTTAGCCATATTTCTGTAACATAAAGTGATTATGAAAGTAACTGGTGTAACATTTAAACAGAAAAAGACATATCTGTTATTTTCATAACAAAGACAAAATCCAAATACTAAACTCAAAGTAGCAATGCTTTTAAACCAGTATAGAATGTGTGTCCATGGATACCAAATAGCAGATGGCTATTTTCCGAAGGATGTATTACATGATCAGATAGTACACGACTGAATATAAACTGCACGTCCCCAACAATGCTTCAAAGATATGTGCCAGCAAAACATGTGTGTATTCTCATGTTCATAATTATCATTTTGAATGCCAATTGATGTTATAATTTGTAATATGAACACATGTACATCACTGTAGAATGGGTGAGAGAGTTAGGGAGTATGAGTGAGAGAAAGAGAGTGTTAATGAGTGTGAGTGTGTGTGTGTGCCTGTGTAATAAAGAGAGAGAGAGAGAGAGAGAGAGAGAGAGAGAGAGAGAGAGAGAGAGAGAGAGAGAGAGAGAGAGAGAGAGAGAGAGAGAGAGAGAGAGTTGAGTGCACGCATGTCCTGTAATAAGCCATTCCATATTTTTTGTGTATTTTCATCTTTCACATTATCATTTTGTATGCCACTTGATTTTATCATGTATAATATAACATTACTGTAATGTGAATGAGAGCGTTAGTGAGTGGGAGAGAGAGAGAGAGGGAGAGAGAGAGAGAGAGAGAGAGAGAGAGAGAGAGAGAGAGAGAGAGAGAGAGAGAGAGAGAGAGAGAGAGAGAGAGAGAGAGTATGTGAGATAGAGAAAAGAGAGAGAGAGTTGAATTGCATCACCAATTTTTTACGCTACACAATGTATATGTACAATTTTTTTTCCATTTCTTACAATTTTTGCGAGAATGCTCACGACAATCGTCAATGTCTCAACTGTGTGTAAAGTGTGGGAGTTTGTTCTTATTAGTTTCAGTGATCATGTGAGGCATCATGTATGTGTCTAGATGTGAGGATGTGTGTGTGTGTGTGTGTGTGTGGATGGGTGTGGGGAATGTATGTGTGGAGGGGTTGTGTATGGGGGATATGTGTGGGTTGATGCGTGATGTGTGGATGGGTGAAGGGATGTGTGGTCGGTGGGGGATGTATGTGTGTGAGGGATGTGTGTGTGTGGGTGGGGATATTTGGGAGGATGGTTGGAAGTATGTGGGTGTTGGTTGGTTGGGGGTGTGGGTAGGGAATGTGTATTTGGGTGGGTGAATGGGTGCGTGGGAGATGTGTGTGGGTTGGGGATGGGTGTGGGGGATTGGTGTGGGGGTTGTGTCTGTGAATGGGATATGTCTGTGTGGGTCTGAGTGTGTGAGTGTGAATGGGATAAATGTGAGTGGGTGGAGGATGTATGTGTGGGCAGTGAGGATGTTAGTAGGTGGGGGATGTGTGGGTGGGTGGGGAGATGTGTGTGTGTGAGAGAGATGTGTGGGCATGGATGTGTATGGGGAATGTGAGGGGATGTGTGTGTGGGGGGAATGCGTTTATGGGTGGGGTGTTGTGTGGGATGGGGGAGGTGTGGGATGTGCGGGTGGATGAAGGATGGGGGATGCGTGTTTGGCTGGGTGGTTGGGTGGGAGGGTAGATGAGAGATGCATGTGTTGATGGGTGGGTGGGTGATGTGTGGGTATGAGTGGTTGATGGATGAGTACGTGAGTGAGTGGATGTGTGTGTGAGATCAGTGTATGGGTGAGGGATGTGTGTGTGGATGGGAAGGCGGATGTGTGTGGGTGGGGTATATGTGGGTGGTTGGTGTATGTTTTTGGATGAGGAATGTGTTGATGGGTGGAGGATGTGTGTATGGGTGGGGAGATGTGTGTGTGTATGGGTGGTGAGATGTGTAGTTAAGGGATGTGTGATTGGGGATTGGATATCGGGGGGGGGGGGGGGGGGGGGGGAGATGGTTGGCGAGTGTGTGGGTGGAGGATGTGTGGCAGGGAGTGTGTGTAAGTTGGGGGTGGGAGGGGATGTGTGTGTGTGGGTGCGGGATGTGTGGGTGGGGGTGATTGTGTGATATGTGTGTAAGTGGGGGATGTGTGGGTGGGTGCGAGTTTTGTGTGTGGGTAAGTGCATGATATGTGAGTTGGCGGGAATATGTGTGTGTGGGTGTTGGATATGTGGTTGGGGGATGTGTGTTTGGTTGAGTGGTTGGGGGTGTGTGGTGGATATGTGGGTGGATGAGTGTTGGTAGGTTATGGGATGGGTGGAGGCTGTGTGCGTGTGGGTGGGGAGATGTGTGGTTGGTGGGGGATGTGTGGTGGGGGGATGTGTGGTGGGGGGGATGTATGGTGGGTGGGAGATGTGTGTGTGTGTAGGTATGGAGATGATGTATGTGGGGGGTGTGTGTGGGATGTGTGGGTTGGGGGATGGGTGGATGGATTGAGTCATGTATGTGCCTGTGGGTATGTGTGTGGTTGGGTGGTGGATGTGTGTGTGGGAGACACGCGGATGTATAGGGGATGGGTGGGTGGGTGGGGGATTTGTCTCATAACATGGTGTTGTTTGTTCATCAAGAATGATGATGACCATTCATTTCATCCAGTGGGGTTGAAAGTATGGAGACGTGAGTTCTAAGATGGCTGAAAAGGCCTATTTTGGCTCGAAATGTTCTTTGACAATGTGGACAAAGAATGCTTGACGTTTCTGGAGAAGGGTTTTCTGCAGTGGTTTTTCTGTTCTGTCTTTTCTTCACAGCTCTTGCAGTCCTGGTTGCCTCACAAGTGACTGCACCCTTGCGTAATGGCGCACGCCACGAATTTCGTTCTCTGGTTGCAGTCTCCCAGGAGTCATGATGAATTCCAAAAGCATTCAGCGAGATTTTCAGAGTGTCTTTAAAGCATTTCCTCTGGCCGCCTTGGAGGAGTTTACCACAACGCAACTCGCTGTAAAAAATTCGTTTAGGGAGCCTGTGATCTGGCATGCGAGTCAAGTGACCAGCCCAGCGAATCTGATTCTTCATTAGTACGGTGTGGATACTGGGCATGGACGCTCTTTCTAGGACTTCAGTGTCTGGAATCTTGTCTTGCCATTTCATCTTCAGTAACTTCCTATGGCAGACTGTGTGGAAGTGGTTTAATTTCCTAGTGTGTCGCTGATAAACAGTCCAGGTTTCACAAGCATACAGCAGTGTGGATAATACAACTGCTTTGTAGATTTTCAGCTTTGTTTGCAGGCTTATTCCACTTCTGTCCCATACATTCTTGTACAGTCTGCCAAAGGCCGCACTGGCCTTGGAGATTCTTGCATTCACTTCATCATCAATTGTGGCAGCTTGTGACACAGTGCTGCCAAGATAGGTGAATTTGTCCACAACACTTAGACTATGACCATTCACTTTGATATTCGGCACAGTGTAATTATTCCCTGGAGCTGGCTGGTACATAACTACAGTCTTCTCCAAAATGATATTGAGGCCAAAGTTGACACAGGCATGTGAGAAAGCTGAAACATTATGTTGCATATCCGCCTCTGAGTTGGTGTATAGAGCACAATCATCAGCAAACAGGAGCTCTCTGACGGTGTCGCTGTCAATTTTTGTTTTAGCTTTCAGCCTTCTGAGATTGAATAACTTTCCATCCATGCGGTAGTTGATGTCTATTCCAATGTAGTTGTTCTCAAAGGCATTCGTCAACATAGCTGAAAACATGAGGCTGAACAGTGTCGGTGCCAGGACACATCCTTGTTTCACTCCATTGGTGACAGGAAAGGGCTCAGACAGTTCACCTTTTTTCCTGTACTCTTGCCTGCATGCCATCATGAAATAGCTGCACTATTTGGACAAACTTTCGTGGACAGCCATATTTTGCCATAATCTTCCACAGTCCTTCTCTGCTGACTGTATCAAAAGCCTTGGGAAGGTCAATGAAAGTGGAGAACATTTCGCGAGATTAAGAAGGTAAAGGGCAGCAGGTTAAAAAGAGGAAAGTCATGGATGGGTCAGGCCGAAGATCTTCAGCAGATATGTTCACCTGGCGAGGAGTGGGTACAAGTGCCAATAGGGTTCTGTACATACTTTTCAGTGTGCATCCAATTAGACAGGAAATGCAGACAAGAAAATCCAGCTGCTGTGGAGGCGGAAGTACAGGCTCTGATCTTCAAGAATTCTTTAGAGGATGATGCTGTCATATACACAGATGGGTCGGTCGTTCAAGGAGTGAGAAGTTCATGGGCCTTTACAGCTCAGGCCGGAGGGAAAATTGTGAAGGAAGAGTCTGGTGCTTTTGTTTTGACCACAAGCAGCCTGACTATGGAAGTCATGGCAGTAAGTAAAGCAATAACATGGCTCGAGACACAGACGGGCATGTGTCCTTAGTGACTCAATGAGTATGCTCAAGAGGATAGAGATGGGGTGGATTCGAAGAGAGTGGTTGCTGTCTCTGGAGCGGTCTCGGCTGTCAAAGATTAGTTTCATCTTCGTGCCAGGGCATGCGGGCATACAAGGGAATGAGCAGGCTCACAGGCTTGCAAGTAGGGTTACTGTGGAAGGTGGATGAGCCATGGACCAGGCAGAAATTCTGAATGCTCTACGAGAAGTATGTCATTTGCGAGAGCCAAGCGATGACTGTGAGTCTATAACCATGGTCAGGCTGCGAGAACAGCAAATTAAAAGAGGTGTGGCGAAACAAGAACACTACATAGGAAGCCAAAGAATATTAATAAACCAACACAGAACTGGTGTCATGAGCCGCTACACACTGCGGGATTTGCTGAGGAGGGGATTCAAGCTTATGGACTGAATGGTTCAATGTGCAATAAGGATGATATGTCGACTAACTAACCCCCACACTGGTCAACTGAACTATAATGTTGAGTTCTTGACTTGGGGACATAGATTACAAGTATCTCTGATAGCGAGGGACATTGCTAATAAGGAAAGCTAATCCACACACAAAATTCAGTCCAGTGCTACCAGAAGTAGCATGTCTGGATTACGCTTGAGTTCAAAGCAAGCGAGGGGGGGGGGGGGGGGAGAAGAGAGAGAGATAAGATATAATCATAAACTTGGTGAAAAGAGACTATAAATCAGGTGGGAAAATGATTAAACTGTTGAAAGAAAGGAACACAGCCTTTGAGATGGGCAGTGTCTTGCTGCAAGGGCTTGTCAACCCTTAGAAAAACAGAGCAGACCCAGCAAAATATCCTGACAATACATTCACATGCTTCAGCCTAGCATTCCTTTCTCTTAAAACAGGTACTACATGTTCATATCTATATGTACTGTCCCAATCCTATCCCAGTCTCCAATAATGCATAGAACCCCTACCCTCCCAATTCCAAACCTCTTCTGAAATCGAGTAACCAAACATATACCAGTGTGGTTGAAAAAGAGTTAATCAGTCTTCAGGAATGCCTGTGCATTCGACAATATAAAACACCCACCTCAGCAATTTCTCAACCACTTATAAACTAAAGTCATAAAGTTAACAAAGGAAAACGGTTTTGTATACTATATTCGACAAACTATGAACGATTGCTGAAATATAGTGAGGTGTTATAAATTAGGTGGTTCCAGCCAGCTTTGTGCAAACAGGAAGTTTTTTTTTGAAATTACTATGGGGATAACAAATCTATAACAATACCTATAACTACGTGTTTTAAGTATTTCAACCAAAGTATTATTCATGTATTCACTTCATACATAACAAGATGCAGTGAAACATTCCAGGCAATAAATCATGCAAAATATGTATTTGTGGCTTCCATGTTTAAACTTTTGGAATTATGACAAGAAACCATTTGCCTCTAAATGTCAGACTATTAATTTTTTCATGTATTCACTTCATAAGTTCATATGATATATAATTCTGCAGTATGCACCTGACGAGATGCAGCGAAACATTCCAGGAAATAAACTGTGCAATAATTATTATTATTATTATAATTAATATTAATAGGGGGTTCATTTAGTTTGATTATGCGACCCAAAACCGAATACCGGAAACCGCGCCTGCGCAGAAGGATCCATTGTGTCACCAAAAATGGCTGTGAAACGACCCTGCATGCTTCCTACATCATTCATTCACATATCACGTGACAATAACAGATGCCATCTTAGTTTCTGCAGAATAGGTTAGTCTAATATTCTGTGCACAGTGATTGGTTTAAACTGTCATGGCTTTTAAATAAATTTAATTATCTGCCATAAAGTAATTTTATTTTTTAGCACAGTTCATAGAAATTGTAGTTTAATTTTATATGCATTTTAAAATTCTGCATCCATTTTTACATAAATTTTGAGAGTTTCATAGCGGACCGTCATCGACCGGTGGTAGAAAAAAACTATTTCTGCTGACATATTTCATCTTCTTGAATGGAAATTCAAGACGGCATCTCTGTGAATATCGATCGGACTAGGCAGTTCATGCTCAAAACGTGCAATTTTAACTACTAAAGTTATTAAAGAGAATTCAAGTTTAAAGATTATTAATAATTTATTTGTATACTTCTACTATTATTTATCATTTAACATGACGTAACATATTTTTGAAGTCAGTTTTCATATCCGTCTATGACACGTACGAGACAATCACGCGCGGACTGGCAGTGAGAGCACAATTTAATAAGAAAGTGTCTATTCCAAGCCAGCTCGGTATAAACTACTGTCTATTCCGAGCCAGCTCAGTATAAACTACTCCGTTTATTCAGAGCTAAACTATCACGTGATTTTTCCCGGTCCCGGAAACCCAGGGTGGTCCTGGTCACGTGATTTGCCTAGTCACGTGACTTAACGTATGTGATGTCATCGGGACATGAGCGTGGCTATGTTATATACTTTTGTTGATTCAAGATCATATCCTCAGAAGCACAGTGGTAAGTGTCTCTGCCTGATAAGTGGGAGCTGTTGGTTCGATTCCCTGCTGGACACTTTTTTTTTTTTTCAGCGATTAATTGGGTGCAAGCGACTTTTTAATAAAAAAAAATTTAGGAACTATGATTATGAACAGATGTTTTGTCACTTATATTATCTTATTTATATTATATAAAAGTTATCACTTTTTTATGTCTTTCAACACATCTTTCTCATATTTCTGTCTCTCACACTAGTTTCGTTATCTATCTATCTCCTCTCTCTTTTCAACCTGCTTCACATATACCAGGTTTTGCTGCACTTTATGTGCGTAGCATTTCCTTGTTTATTTGTTAATTCATCAGGCCAGTAAGTCGGAAGCCTGGTGTTTGAATTGCCTAATCATGTCTTTCTGAGGCGACGCATATTACTGTCAGCTTGGACCGGAATTATGAGGCCAGGGTTGCGACTTTTTTTTAACCAAAAGTATCTAGCACGAAAATGGGACCCAGCTACGCATGTTTATTTATGGGACATCTGGAACACAATCTGTAGAAAAGAAAAGAAAAGTAAAATCTAGAAAGTATTCAAAATATCCGACTCCAAATGAAAAGATGAATTGCATCCATCATCCAAACGTCAGAAAACGGAATCCAGATGCCGGCAAAAACCTCTAGATCTGAATATAAAATATCTAGAATGGCAACTATGATGAGGACATCAATAGCAGGAAATAGTAGGTCGGAAAGATGGATGCCTGTAAACAGTAAGTGTACAGAAACGCAAGTTAACAATTCTTTAACTCGCATGGGGACACAATTATTTTTATTGGGGATACCAATCTGGAAAATTATTCTTGATATTTAAACAGCTTCATACTTCAGCTCGGTATAAACTACTCCGTTTATTCAGAGCCAGCTCGGTATAAACTACTCTGTCTATTCCGAGCCAGCTCGGTATAAACTACTCTGTCTATTCAGAGCCAGCTCGGTATAAACTCTCCCATTTAATAATTTATTATTTTAGAATTAACTGTAAATGATAAAATACTGTTAGATGAGTATTTTCTTTTAATATGCAGTATTTGTCTTGTATTTTTGCATCTCTAATTATTTTTCATCAATGGTAGTGTCTGTTGGAGACATTTTGTTGGAGACACTCCGATTTGCCTTGGACATACAAAAGAGCTGCGCAGAAAGGGAATCTTGACAATCAATTTTTTGGTTCAAGATCCTGACAGTCAAATGTGAATATCTCTGCTTAGAACTGACATACAGACGTCACTGAGGCACCATTAGATTTGGTTTTTCAAGGCCTATCTATCTGTGGTGGTCTCATTAGTTAGTACTAAATACATAGTAAAAATTTAAAATACCCAATTTGAAAATCGTGATCACACCAGAGTTTTCCATGCTTGAATTTGAAAAGAAAACTATGACAATAAACCGTTTGCCCCTAAATTCCACGTAATTATTTTCCAATAAATGTAAAATGACAATTTTAATTACTATTTAGATAATTAAAATCATTAACATTTGACAATTATTATTAACAATCATGTCAAGGAAACCTTGCGACTGAAACAGAAACTTCAAACAGTGACAACTCAATTACAATTCAATTAATTCACAAAATAATAAAAATCCTTTCTTCTTGTAATAAACAGACAAGAAATCCAACGTTTACTAATAATGTCCTAGGCCGCACATATTTAGTACATTAAGATAAAAATAATTAATAACGGTTTTACCCTTCAGACCCAGTTAATCCGACCAACGTCTACTTCAAACTTGGACTAAACCCGCATTAGTGAAACCATAACAGGAAAGTAGATCACACTTTTGTGTTTACCGCGTTTAAAATATTTGCCGACAATTTACGAACAAATTTATATTAACACAAATTACATCATTATTTGTCAGCTGAAAGAGCAAATAAAACTAAAGATAAACTAATTTACGTTTCTGAATTTGTCAGTCATTATGAAAATGGTATCAATTCTCCATTTTCATAGATTTTATAGTTCCGCAATTGTTTCTATTGTTGTACTTTTTGTTCTTAGAGTTCATCCGTGTGGTGTTGATCATGCCCTCCCTTCTGTTTCGTGTCTACCAATCATTTCTTATAGTGGGGAAGACTCCGCAGGGAAGATACTCGCCAGAATTCTTCTCAATCGCCTCACGGCCCACGTTGATCAAGGTCTTCTTCATGAGAATCAATGTGGCTTCAGGAAAGAACGAGGAACTGTTGACATGATTTTCGCTCAACAAGAGAAATGTCAGGAACAGAACTCTTGAAGTGTTATCCACTTTCATTGACCGTACCAAGGCTCTTGATACATCAGCAGAGAAGGACTGTGGAAGATTATGGCGAAATATGGCTGTCCACAAAAGTTTGTCCAAATAGAGCGGCTATTTCATGATGGTATGCAGGCAAGAGTACAGTTCAGTTATCAGCTGGGGTATCTTCATTGCACTCTGGACAGGTCCATAGGTGCACAGATCCTCCCCCAGCATATGCATCAGCGTCCGGTGACTAATAGTGCCAGTTCTGTGTTGGTTGACGAGGCACCTCGTTTTCCCGATGTACCTCTCGCGTCTAGCCGTGCCGATTCTTACTCCCAAGTCTTTCATCCTGGACAGCGATGTGGATTCACTGACGTCAAAGTCCTCTATTCTAGCCATATCTTTAAGGACGTTAATAACATCGGCACGATCCATGGGCTGGGCATCTACAGGAGGTGCAGAGCCAAAGAGTACAGGAAAATGGTTAGTTAGTTAGTTAGTCAGTCAGTCAGTCAGTCAGTCGAGGTTCCAACTTCACAGCAACGGGTCGTCCCCATTATGCTCCATTTCTGTGCCAGTGAATATCACACAAAATGCTCCCCACTGTCCAATGTGAATAGTGGAATAGGCAGGAGTCTCGGCAAGCCAACAACCCGCATAATGCCGCCGCCAGAATGCCAACACAAAAGCCATCCACGAAAACCACAGTTTATCGTCGACGGAATCGGCAGTCACCAGAAAGACCTCATTGACCCGTGTTTTCTCACATGGCTCGGTCTTTTTCCGCAGGGCGCCCAGCCGAAAGTTTCGCATAAAGCACGAACTCCGTGGTTTCAGCGCCGACTCCCAGGAGTCTCCTGAAAAATGCACTCGTGAACCGAAAAGGCAAATCAATTAATTCAGCAACAGCCGGTAACCATTGTTCCGAACATGCAGGTTACTGTACAGGACAGATGTAACAGCATTCCACGCGAATGTCACAGCTCACAGTGTCGCCCGCGCACTCACTCAGAAGCAGGGCGACGGAACCATGTACTACCAGTCCAACATGAGGAAAATGCGATTGCAAACCGTAGCTACAAGCATAAACACGCCACAGGCCTTAACGGTTAAATGCCTAACTGTCTGAGCCCTTTCCTTTCACCAATGTAGTGAAGCAAGGATGTGTCCTGACACCAACACTGTTCAGCCTCATGTTTTCAGCTATGCTGACGAATGCCTTCGAGAACAATGACATTGGAATAGACATCAACTACCGCATGGATGGAAAGTTGTTCAATCTCAGAAGGCTGAAAGCCAAAACTAACCGCGACACCGTCAGAGAACTGCTGTTTGCTGATGACTGCGCTCTATATGCCAACTCAGAGGCGGACATGCAACACAATGTTTCAGCTTTCTCATATGCCTGTGCCAACTTTGGGCTCAATATCAACTTGGAGAAGACAGTAGTTATGTACCAGCCAGCTCCAGGGATTAATCACACTGTGCTAAATATCAAAGTAAATGGTTATAGACTAAATGTTGTGGACAAATTCACCTATCTTGGTAGCACTGTGTCACAAGCTGCCACAATTGATGACGAAGTGAATGCAAGAATCTCCAAGGCCAGCCGCGGCCTTTGGCAGACTGTACAAGAATGTATGGGACAGAAATGGAATAAGCCTGCAAACAAAGCTGATAGTCTTTAAAGCAGTTGTATTATCAACACTGCTATATGCTTGTGAAACATGGACTGTTTATCAGCGACCAGGAGAACGTTTAATCAGATAGCGGTGGGAACGATTAGTAGTATACTCTTCGCTGGTTGTTGAACGCGGGGACGGAGCACGTATGGGAATGTCATGAGCGCAGTGATGTCGGCTCCTAACTCAACTCAACTCAACTCGACTCAGCGACATGCTAGGAAATTAAACCACTTTCACACAGTTTGCCTTAGGAAGCTATTGAAGATTAAATGGCAAGACAAGATCCCAGAAACTGAAGTTCTAGAAAGAGCGCCCATTCCCATTCGCTGGGCTGGTCACTTAACTCGTATGCCAGATCACAGGCTCCCTAAACAATTTTTTTACGGCTAGCTGTGTTGTGGTAAACGCTCCCAAGGCGGCAAGAGGAAACGTTTTATAGACACTCTGAAAATCTCACTGAAAACTTTTGGAATTCATCTTGACACCTGGGAGACTGCTGCTAAAGACCGTAATTCATGGCGTACATCATTACGCTAGGGTGCAGTCACTTGTGAAGCAACCAGGACTGCAAGAGCTGTGAAGAAGAGGCTGGACAGAAAAACCACTGCAGGAGATCCTCCTCCGGGAACGTCAAGCATTCGTTGCCCGCACTGTCAAAGAACATTTCGAGCCAAAATAGGCCTTATCAGCCATCTTAGAACTCACGGCTCCATACTTTCAACCCCACTGGATGAAATTAATGGTCATCATCATTCTTGATTGACAAACAACATAGTACTGATGTTCCTCCATGATGACAAACTGTCCATCATCTTCTCTCTTGGTCTCACGCCTCCAATTTTTACCCTCGTGGTGACAAGCGCCAGCTTTCTCCTTCTCATGACATGCCCAAAGAATATTGACTGTACTTCTGATGCGAGTAAGTTCTCTTTGTGAGTTAACTTCTCTCGGGACATCTTCATTACAATTCTTAATTGTCCACAGTGTTATCAGCATTCTGCTATAACACTTCTCCGAAGCCTTCATATAATTACTTATAATTCCTCAATTGTCTGTTAATGGTCCATGATTCATTACCGTACATCAAGATTTATTCATTATAGCTTCTAAGATCTCGTGTCCTGACCTCACTTGCCTAAGATAAATTGCAGACAATATTCTTCATCTTGTGAAATGCTGCTTGTGCTTTTTGATTCTACAATTACCCCTACCCTGTTCAACCTCAAGGAGAAGTTATAGTAGGGTCCACCACTGGCTCGGAATGATAGTCATGTGATTGAGTCAGCCGCAAAAGCAGCTGCCCACGGTTTTACCCTCACAGGCTTATTAATCGTAAGGTGATTGTTGTCCATACGGGGTAATGGTTCTGTTCGTACCGTTCTATATTGTCTATATTTAACTTCTTTAAGAAAAAGGGAAAGAACAGTGTGGGACTGTGTATTTGCTGAGAACATTAATTGGGCGTTCTATAGAAGTAAATAAAGACCTACATCTTTGCTTTATTGGCTACACAAAGGTGTTTGACACAGTAAGACATGTCAACATTACGAAGATGCTTGCAGATCTACAAATTGATGGGACAGACCTCAGACTTGTAAAAAAAAACATATACCGGAAACGGCAAGCTGCCATAAAGATTGATAATGAAAGAGGTCAATATCGGCCAGTTAGGAGAGATGTGCGACGGTAATGTACAATGACTCCAAATCTTGTTTCCCTATACAGTGAAAACATTTTTTAAAAAGAAATTTAGAAGGTATGAGAGGAATCACCACTGGGGGACATAACATCAATAACAGATATGCGGATGAACATGTAAATTACAAGTAGGCCTACTCCTGAAGTCGGAGTGGGTTTGCCTGATGGCGAGGGACACTGTTAATAGGGAAAGCTAACCCACACGCAAAATTCAGTCCAGCACTACTATAAATAGGATGTATGGGCTACGGTTGAGTTCAAAGCGAATGAGCGCAAAAAAAAAAAAAAAAACCGTAAAATGACTGGAGAAATTAGACGCAGTCAAATTGTTTTTTGGGGAAAAATATTGGAGAACTTTGTAACAATTGACAAGATTTCGGAGAAAAGAAAAAAGGGGAAGTTAATCCTCGAGAACTGTGTCATTCTATACGTTTGTGTTGAAGCTCTTCACTTCTTCCTTAACACAGAACTCATTCTATTGTTTTATATGACGGCGCAGCACTCCGTCATATCCAGTATTCCTGCTATATTAAAGGTACGCGTCGTAATGTATTCTGTGGAGATAACATGGGTCGTAAGTTTCAGGAAATGATTTCTCGTGTACTGTCTAGAACCTTTATCACCTGCGTCAAGTTAACATAGATAGCGCTGGGAAAATATCTGTTCGTTCTCTGACTCTGTCTAACGGACGATACCCTGTGAGCTTTTGATGTTAGGGATTGACTGCAAAGTCCTTTGTTTGTTCAAGGGGTGAGGAAAGTTACAAAATTTGTGGAGAGTTATCTGTGCCTATTACCATAGCGTAAGGTTGAGGGCAAGCGAACAAGAGGTAGACAACGATACAAGTGGGAATATAACATCAAGAGAGACAGACGGTGCTAGAGATCCATTCAAGCCAACCTTCATTGTGGAGACGGAACCTGATTGATTGATTGATCGACTTCCATTACAAAATATTCCAATAATCTTTTCTTTTAGACTCCTTTGTCAGGAAAAAAAAAAAAAAAACCACACACACACACACACACACACACACAAACACACACACACACACACACACACACACACACACACACACACACACACCCCCTTTCGTGTCTGAACCTATTATTTCTCATTATCCCTTGTTGCCTACTCTTTATTCGTCTCTGTCTTCTCTACTGCCCAATTTCACCAGATGACTGAATGAATGGTGTTGTAACTGACTATGTTGCGTCCGCCACTTGATGCAGTGCACATAATTAGTTCCCCCTCTCATTTGCCCGAGACTGATATAACCAAAAAAAGTGTACCTAGACTTCTATTAACTTTTGAGTTGAGGAAATTCCCATAAGCACTCCTTCCCCTCATTCAACAGCCAGCGACGAGTCATACTACTAATCGTTCCCACCGCTATGTGATTAAAATGTATCCTTGTCTTCCCTCTCAGTTTTGAGATTCTTCCAGAACCCCTGCCGATCCCCCGCAATATCCTTCTTTATACAAACGGATTCTCAATCCCTTCCCCCATCTTCGCCCTTGGTCCCACGGGCACTCGACCACCTGTCCCGTGTCGATAGGTAATCTACTACCAAGAGATGCACTACTACCAAGAGGTGCATTCCATGCCAACCTATCAGCCTGTCTATTACCCCGCACCCCCGCATGGCCAGGGCAGAAAATCCACACAGTTCTCACAATCTGTGACCTCTGAAGCGAGGATAGCCATTCTACACGACAAATCTCAAATCTGCTAGGACAACGCACGGCAAGTGTTCCATTTCTTGCTCATCCATAATGTTCTATCTAGCTGAGAGAGAAACTGCAATGGATATATTATAAAGGTCAGTTCTATAGTACTGTCAACACCATCTTATTTAAATGCACGCCGAGAGTCGAACAGCCGCCATCTATCATTTAGCAGAATCAGGGCCAGGAATTCCTGCTTTAGTGCGAGACTGGCCATTATCTTTAGGGTTTTCCCAATCATTGGCCCCGAGCATTGAAATCCCGGGTTGTTATGTATCTATTAATTAAGTATTATGAGATGTCCCCGACAACTCTGATAGGAATTTCGACGTGCTTTCTTCGTGTAGGAGATTCACGTGTGCGTGGATATTAAAATGCTTCATTCTCTGTTTATTATAGTTATTTGGATTCTTGACACTTTCATGTCTGAATCGTTGATATCCACCACCTTCTGAGGATCTCCGCGGCGATGTGGTCCTGTCGTATACATTTCTGCCCCGCGCTCAGAAGGTCGTGGGGTTATTTTCGAAGAACCTGTGATGGGCGGAGGGAGATGGTCGGCGCCGGAACTTTGGAGTTCGTGTTCTGTGCGACATTTTCAGTAGGCGCTTTCTGCGGAGAGAGACCGAGCTAAACGAAGTTGATCCTTTTCCTTTTTTGTTTTAAACAATTCATCGTTAAAAGGCAGCTCAGCTTTCACAAACACTGCCTGGTGGCATCTTCCGTGGAGATGGTACTTCGGCTACAGGGTGGGGAAAGGCGGGGGCGGGGGGGGGGGAGTCCGTCTCTAAACTATCCTCATTCCGAAAGATGCAAGCTCCCTTTTAAGGGCTAAGACGACCTGAACGCCAATGCACCAGACTTATGAGTTAACATTCACGGCCACCCAGGGAAGCCAAACCATATCCGGTTAGGGCTTAGTTTTCTAATTTTGAAATGTAACAAACACCTACCAACTCAAAGACCTACCAATCCGGTTCTGTGGCAAAGGAGTTACAAATGCAATTCGTAATCCCACGTACCGCGTTCGAAACACAGTTGCGGGCGATTTGAAAGCAGACAGAACACCTTGCGTTGGTTTCCATACAAAGATATGAGTGGCGGTCGTTCAGAATGCAATGGTAAAGTATTGAACGTAAACTTCCCAAGAAATCACACACATGGCACTCAGTAAAGGGAATAGCTAAAGGTAATTTAAAGTACTAAGACATTTAAGTCACTGACTGAAAAGTTGTAAATATACTGACAGTCCAAAAAAAAAGCAGGAATATATAACCTACACAATATAAAGTAGCAGAAATATAGTATTACAGATCAATATGCTCAAGGTAGAGAGCAGAATATTAATACCTTAACTGTCAGAAAGATGTTATTAAACAAACATAAATATTTGCTATATAAAAGGACGCTAGACACTATATATCCCGAAACATGATAATTTCTTTAAAACTACCGCGGTGACAGACAAACATATGACAATGTGTTTTGTGTATTTCAGTTGAAAGGATTAATTAACGTTACTTCATATACACACTGTTTGTGTGTGTGTTGCATATCCCGTACAGGACGTTGCAGTCAACACCAGCATTTTTCAGCTGCTGTTGATGTACTAGGCAATATTACGCTCAGTTGTTTGCCATTGCTTTCTGAGCGACCGGCTCACATACCCCGTAAGTTACCGACGCGGCGAGAACCGCTACCAACTCTCGCGCACATCACGTCACTCACGAGAATATACGGGATTACGGAGAAAGACGCTAACCCCTCCTTAACTGTTGACTTCTCGTCAATAAGGCATTGGCAAACTACTGAACGTAACATTGATTAGTAAGTCATAAACAGCCAATAGGCGCTAGGGTTGAATGCAACATCATGCAAAGGACACACAGTTTTATTGTAACTTCATTTTATGTTGAACTCTTGTCTGTAGTATTCACCTGACGAGATACAGCGAAATATGCCAGACAATAAATCCCGTCCGCGCCTGTGGTTTAGATTCACCAGACGAGATACATCGAAATATGCCAGGCAATAGATATCGACAAACCTTTGAGAACAAAGTTTTAAGACGCATCTTTGGACCCATTAGGGATACACAAAGTGGAGAGTGGAAAAGAAGAAGCAACAAAGACATTTATGATCTGTTTAAGTCCCCGCTAATCACTGGTATTATGAAGGCTAATAGACTACAATGGCTGGGGCATATAGAAAGAATGGAAGATAATAGGGAAACAAAACTCGCTTACACTCAGGAAATAAATGACCGTAGACCCCGAGGTAGACCAAGAAGACGGTAGAGAGATAATATATATACAGACCTACAAGCACTTGGAATCAATGACTGGCAAGAGAAGGTCAACCAGAGAGACGAATGGAGACGGATTGTATCTACTCTACAGCAAAGAACCTCACTGGCTCGGTACGCGGAAGAAGAAGAAGAAGAAGAAGAAGAAGAAGAAGAAGAAGAAGAAGAAGAAGAAGAAGAAGAAGAAGAAGAAGAAGAAGAAGAAGAAGAAGAATAGATCCCGTCCGCGCCTGTTGTTTAGATTCACCAGTCGAGATACAGCGAAATATGCCAGGCAATAGATCCCGCCCGCGTCTGTGGTTTGCACTCGACGGGTGGTGCAGTCAATATAACACCAGCTGCCATCTCATCCCAGAACATTTCATGGTACCAATTTTAGGTTGGGTCGACCGATTAAACCTTTTCCTGTTTGATTGGGATTAGAATACATATCTACAGAGCCGGTGGGCTAGCACTGCGCTACCGCATCTCCCGGATATGGTATTACTGGTACAATTACAAAACAGCACACGAGAGCGATACAGAGAGAGAGAGAGAGAGAGAGAGAGAGAGAGAGAGAGACATAGAGATACAGAGAGAGAGAGAAAACGAGGGAACGAGAGAGACAGAGAGATACAGAGAGAGAGAGAGAGAGAGAGAAAACGAGGGAACGAGAGAGACATAGAGATACAGAGAGAGAGAGAGAGAACGAGAAAACGAGGGAACGAGAGAGACATTTAGATACAGAGAGAGAGAGAGAGAGAGAGAGAGAGAGAGAGAGAGAGAGAGAGAGAGAGAGAGAGAGAGAGAGAGAGAGATTCCAACAATTTTGGCCTCACATAAACAGAAATAATTAAAATTAATTATATTATATTATTGACAGGAATAGATCCATCCATCCATCATGTGCCATGCCGGTAAGCGTGGGCGGTCATGTTCTGCCATCTCACTCGATCAACAGAGTCGTGGATCAGTTCCGTGTTTTTGTCTCGACCATGCCACAAGGCCAAGCCATCCAGATACTTGTTTCTAGGTCTTCCCCTTGGTCTGTTCCCCTCGATCTTACCAGTTGTCACCAAGTTCTCCAAATCATTTCTTCTCATAACATGCCCAAAAAATTGTGACTGTCTACGTCTAATGTCTCTGATCAGTTTACGATCTTCATTTGTTTCTTGAAGGACTTGTTCATTGGTCTTTCTGGCTGTCCATGGTATTCTTTGCATTTTCCTCAGAAACCACATTTCTACAGCCATCAGATGTTTTTCAGCCTGGCTGCTCATTGTCCAAGCTTCACATCCATATAAAAGTACAGGTTCTATGTAGCATCTCAACACTCTTTTTCTCGTTTCAATTGACATCTTTTTATTGGTCAGTATGTTTTTCATCTTGCTAAAGGCTACTTTTGCCATGGCGATTCTTGTTCTAATCTCTTCAAGGCATCTCCCATCAGATGTTATTACTGTTCCGAGGTAATTGTACCTATTCACTTGTTGAAGAATATTCCCATTTACTTGTATATTACACTGTGGTATTTCGTTCTTCTTAGTGACGACCATAATCTGTGTCTTTTTACAATTTAATTCTAACCCTTGTTGTTCACTGTGTGTAACAACCGCATCTACTAAATGTTGCAGGTCCTGTTCATTGTCTGCAATCAAGACTGTATCATCTGCATATCTAATGTTATTGATGCATCGTCCCCCAATGTTGATTCCTTCCATATTTTCAATATTTCTGAAAATATTTTCACTGTACAGGGAAAACAGATCTGGAGACATTACACATCCCTGTCTCACACCTCTCTTAATAGGCTGATATTGGCTTACTTCATTATCAACTCTTATGGCAGCTTGTTGTTTCCAATATATGTTTTTTACAAGTCTAAGGTCTTTCCCATCAATTTGTAGTTCTTCAAGCATCCTTATCATGTTGACATGTCTCACTTTATCAAAAGCCTTTGTGTAGTCAATGAAGCAAAGGTGTAGATCTTTGTTTACTTCTATAGAACGTTCGATTACGGTTCTCAGTATATACACAGCATTTACTGTACCCTTGCCTACTACAAACCCACATTGTTCTTCTCCTATTTCAGGTTGTATTTTCCTCCTAACTCTTTGCATGATAATTCTTAGCAAAATCTTCGTGATGTGACTCATTATACTAATTGTTCGATGTTGATCACATTCCAAGGCTCCTGATTTCTTTGGGATTGCAATAAATACAGAATTACATAACTCATGAGGTATGTTTCCAGTATCATATATTGTATTAAGCAGACTGGTAACTTTATCTATTCCATATTCTTCTAAAGCATTAATCATTTCTGTTGTGACGCTGTCTGGACCGGGGGTTTTGCCAGATTTCATATGATTAAGCGCATTCTGAACCTCCATTTTCAAAAATTTTCAGGAATAGATACATTATATAATAACATTGTTCTTTGCATGCACTTCGCAAGTTCATGAAAGACACACGAAAAAAACAAAACGACACCATATGAAATGAAAATAAACACTGTACAGTATTATATACATAGATTAATCCGAGAATAATATGGTAATACACTAATATTACCCAACAACAAAGCCAAATAGAAAATAGTGAACATGTTTATTCGTTACACTTACACAACTGTAACCTTGACACCAGGAAGTATAGTAATTAGTATTGTATATAATCTTACAATATGTATGAATTGTATGGACTAACAGTTCGATGAGCAATGTAGATGACTCTGTTGACTAATTACCCGTTATTAGTATTTAACGAGGATGATCATAATCATATTCTATGGACTAATAATACTGTGGGGTACCTCCATCTCCTCCTTAGTATCTCCGCCAGCGTATATCGACTGATTGTAACCAGTTCTGTGTCGGTTAATCAAATGTCTTCTGCTCTTGACAAAATATGCATGCATGGCGGCTTCCCGCTTCACCCCCACCCAGGACAAGGAAGAAGATTCTATTGAAAATAAACTAACATTAATAAATAAAAAACGAAATAGTACAAATGTTTATTCCACGAATGCTGGAAACTAAAGAACGGGACGTCAGAGAAATCGTTGACCGAAATTAGTGACACTTGAAAATGCGAAGGCATGAAAGCCACTTGTGTTGTGGAGAAGTGCTTTTCCTGCACATGAATGTCTAATTGAAGGCCAGGAATGAGAACAGCGTAAGTTAATAATATTGCAAATGCATGTCAGTATTGTGCATATAAATGAATGAATTAAAATGCGTTAGTAAGTTCTTACTCACTGAGATTAGATAGTTTATTTAGTATTTTATATAATAAATATAAAATAATTAATAATAATTATTTTTTAAATGTAAATCACCCATCATGACATTCATCATGTTGTTTAGCTGTTTAAGTTTATTTATAGGTTTTCCCCTGTGATTGCTTTTGCTAGGGTGACAAAGTGAAGAAGATTCCGCTGAAATGAGCAAAAGAGAGCGATTAATTTATCAGATAAGATTAAGTAAGAAGAAAAATAAAATAAGTGCAATGGTTGAGAGCAATATAAAAATAAATGTATTTATTATTATTTTTATGCCCCCCCCCCCAACCTGAGAACCACAAAAGGAAGGACTACCAACAAAAAAAAATGGGCATAGATGTAAATTAAATTGACATTCAGAAACAATAAGTTATAGTATAAATATAATTTAATAACCTACTAGTAGTAAGGTAAGTTCTTAATTCTCAGGAGTGTTAGATTATTAAATGAAGTAAATAAATCACATAAATCAGGGGATTGGAATACAAACATTGATTGTTGTTGATTGTCACCGATTTCATATATGTATATATATATATATAATGTTAAATGTAAATGGTTAAATATTAATAATGATTCAGATGATTCAGTTCATTAATCATGTTGTCATAGCTGAAATTGTTGAACGAATTATACATATATATGTATATGCATGTTGTATTTTTATCTGCTGTTCTTCCTATATCACCCCCTAAACATATTGATAAGATAAAGCATCCGCTTAGCTCATTGAGAAGTTGCAGTGGTGTAGTGGATAGTGCACTTGTCTGCAGAGACACAGGTCTAGGTTCAATTCCCAGCATTGGCAAAATTATTTTTGCTGACCAGCATCTAGCACCTTTAAAGCATTGCAGTAGACTAAAAATAAATGTAGGGTGATTACATTATGTGACAGTGATGACAATGTCAGTTCAGAAGGACACTATGTAAGCAAACACGACCTCCAGTTTTGACAGAAAGGTTATATATTACTATTTTAGGATCAACGTGTTCTTTGATTTTGCAATATCTTCCGCAGTCTTAACTGGTTGAGTGCCATGGGATGATCAATTGTCTAAAATGACTTCTTGTATCTGACATAGGCTTATGTATCACCAAAATGTTCTTATAATACAACAAATATGTCTTATACCATAATAACTTTTAAGTAAGTCAAAGCTGTGACACACCCCTACTTCCCATTTTTCCACCATCCATGTTTGTTTGGTTTAAACCTACTTTTTGTTTGATTTAAGCTTAATTTTTGTTTGGTTTAAGCCTAATTTTTGTTTGGTTTAAACCTAATTTTTGTTTGGTTTAAACCTACTTTTTGTTTGGTTTAAACCTACTTTTTGTTTGGTTTAAACCTACTTTTTGTTTGGTTTAAACCTACTTTTTGTTTGGTTTAAACCTAATTTTTGTTTGGTTTAAACCTACTTTTTGTTTGGTTTAAACCTACTTTTTGTTTGGTTTAAACCTAATTTTTGTTTGGTTTAAACCTACTTTTTGTTTGGTTTAAACCTACTTTTTGTTTGGTTTAAACCTAATTTTTGTTTGGTTTAAACCTACTTTTTGTTTGGTTTAAACCTACTTTTTGTTTGGTTTAAACCTAATTTTTGTTTGGTTTAAACCTACTTTTTGTTTGGTTTAAACCTAATTTTTGTTTGGTTTAAACCTACTTTTTGTTTGGTTTAAACCTACTTTTTGTTTGGTTTAAACCTACTTTTTGTTTGGTTTAAACCTACTTTTTGTTTGGTTTAAACCTACTTTTTGTTTGGTTTAAACCTAATTTTTGTTTGGTTTAAACCTACTTTTTGTTTGGTTTAAACCTACTTTTTGTTTGATTTAAGCTTAATTTTTGTTTGGTTTAAGCCTAATTTTTGTTTGGTTTAAACCTACTTTTTGTTTGATTTAAGCTTAATTTTTGTTTGGTTTAAGCCTAATTTTTGTTTGGTTTAAACCTACTTTTTGTTTGGTTTAAACCTACTTTTTGTTTGGTTTAAACCTACTTTTTGTTTGATTTAAGCTTAATTTTTGTTTGGTTTAAGCCTAATTTTTGTTTGGTTTAAACCTACTTTTTGTTTGGTTTAAACCTACTTTTTGTTTGGTTTAAGCCTAATTTTTGTTTGGTTTAAACCTACTTTTTGTTTGGTTTAAACCTACTTTTTGTTTGGCACTGCGTCTGTTAATGCTTAATAAATGGAAATTTACATTGTAATACTTTCTTCATTTGAATATGTGCTATACCATACTTGTCGTCATGTTAGTTTGTTGATTTGTGGAATTTTGTTTTATTTGTGATAGTTTTGTGAGTTTTGAAATGGCCACACCCACATTATAGTCCCCAGTGATTTACATCAGAGAAGGCTTGATTATTCTTCTTCTTTCGTTCGCTTGAAATATATCTATAACTGCAATGTTGTCTCTTGTATAAATCTAACAGTCTTTTTTAGTTCACTCAGTGGTCCATAGAGTTTATATTATCTTCCACTGTTGTCTCTCTAGGCCAGAAGGTATGCCTGGGTATGTTGTAGTTTGGGCAGTCTTGGAGTATGTGCTCTGCTGTTTGCGACGCCACACCACATGTGCACATGGCTGAGTCACCAATCTTGAATTTTGTATACATGTGGTTGCGTAATCTATTGTGCCCTGTTCTGAGGCGCAGAATAATGACTTGTTCTGGTCTGTCCATAATGTGGTAGTCGTCTTGAGCAGGTTTTGGTGGCCTTCTGACTGATTTGATCATTCTTTTCTTTTGGTGGTATGTAATGGGCACACCAGGCTGTTCTTCTTTTGCTCCTTCCTTAGCCAGTTGATCAGCTCTGTCATTTCCGGGTACTCCACAGTGGGATGGTATCCACTGTATGGTGATCTTATGCTGACTGCTAAGTTCAGAAAGTAGTGTCCTTAGTACTGGCAATTTCCCAGACAGGAGCACCTCAAGTACTGATTTTGCATCTGTCAACAGCACCACAGGTTGTGTACCATGGTTGGTATTTAGTAATTTCTCTGCTGCTATCTTGATTGCCTCAATTTCAGCATCATAGTTATGGCAGTACATTTCTGTTGGAACTCTGGCCGTGTCCCTAGTATTATTTGGGTATTCTATGTACACTCCCGCTTCTCCATTTCGAACAGCATTTTGTGCAGACCCATCTGTGTAGACTCGGATCCAGAGGTTCTGTGGGTATTCGTCATCAAGGAAGCTGAGAGTGGCTGTTCTGCGCTGCACATTGTTCTGCGCTGTACACTGTTCTGTTCTTCCTTGTCAAATATTCCTCGCAATTTAGTCTGGATTTGTAGAGATAGTCTATGTGCATCTTTCCATGGAATTCGCTCTGGAATAGATGTCAGGGGAATGCCAACCGTGGGTAGATTGGTGGTTTCTCTGCAGTTGTTTTGCCTGGTGGATAAAACTACTTCTTTTCAACCGTCCCATAGCTAAGTTTTCAAATCGGTTCTTCATAGGGTGGCCTGGCAAGCTGAGGAACTTTTCTGCTTGTATTAGAAAATTATTTCAAACATGCTTAGATAATTGTGATTCTGATCTGAGCAACTTTAAGTAGGTGAGTCAGATTGTAAGTTTAGTTCAGTAGTTATTCGACTAACGGCGATAGTGAACACAACCTAGACTGCATTATTTGCAGCACTCAAGCTGAACGACACAGGTCGAATTATGTTTGCTCAGGCTGCACTAATAGGCCGCAGGGTTTGCTTTGCAGTCTATCACAGATAAACTGAGCAGTATTGTATATAATCATAAATAATGTAAATAGTGTAGATATTGATTCTCTACAGTTAGGAGAAATCTGCCAAGTGTTTTTCTGTTTTCTCAGTTTTATGTGGAAATAGTATATTTCAAAATATAATGTCATAAATATAATTTAATGATGTCAAGGAGCAGTTCTTGTGATATTTGTGAAGAACAGTGATGTGTTTATCATAATTCAGTGAATTAAATTGGATTATCATCACAGATGAAGGGATATTGCCTTGGTAAGTGAAAAAAACTCAGTATTTTGTTCCTCAATATGTGTTACATTATGTAACATTATTATAAAGATTTAAAACTAAAAGCATCATTACATGAGTGTTCTCTACACAATTTTAATTTTTAATATATTTAATATGATATATAACACGTCTGCTACCAGATAAACAGCTTCTAAGGCATTCATGTGACACATCCCTACTTCCCCTATTCTGCCAACTGTTTTTGTTTGGTCTAAACCTACCTTTTGCTTGGCACTGAATGAGATGAAAGATGATGTAGTTTCTTACAGATGGATTATCATTAGTTAGCAAAATTCTACCAGATACAGAGGTTTGAGTGGCAGGCTCTTGCACAGACTAACTTATTTTTCTGCACTTTATTTCCTGTTGGGACACAGGTCCTCATCGACCCATGTCAAACCTTCCTGTCTTCTGCAGCTTTCACCATGTCCTATATATATTATTCACGTTAGTTTGTTGATTTGTGGAATTTTGTTTTATTTGTGATAGTTTTGTGAGTTTTTAAATGGCCACACCCACATTATAGTCCCCAGTGATTTACATCAGAGAAGGCTTGATTATTCTTCTTCTTTCATTTGCTTGAAATATATCTATAACTGCAATGTTGTCTCTTGTATGAATCTAACAGTCTATTTTAGTTCACTCAGAGGTCAATAGAGTTTATCTTCCACTGTTGTCTCTCTAGGCCAGAAGGTATGTCTGGGAATGTTGTAGTTTGGGCAGTCTTGGAGTGTGTGCTCTGCTGTCTGCGACGCCAAACCACATGTGCACATGTCTGAGTCACCAATCTTGAATTTTGTATTAGATTAATGATTAGATTAACAGATTAATGAATGTTTGTAGTTCACCAGATTAATGAATGTTTGTAGTTCACCATGTCCTATATATATTATTCATCTCTTTTTCTGGTTCTTTCCTCCTTGTGTGGTTAGGTCTCCCTCTAATTCATTTGTTCTGTGGTTCCCAGTGAAAGGACTTCATAATTCTTATATTCTCAGGTTTTATCAATGTGTGTCCTAACTTGCCCCAGCATCTTTTCCTCACTTCTTGAACACTCAATCTGTCTAGTTCTCCACTAGTTCTCCACATTAGTGAGCCTGTCATTCCAATTGAATCTGTTCTGCACAGGCAACGATTAATGAATGTTTGTAGTTTATTTGTAATTGTTTTCGTCATTCTCCAGGTTACTGATCCACATAGCAGTACTTATTTAACTTTCATCATCATCATGTCATTTATGGGCCTTGTCAACTGGTGTAGACATTCATGCCTCTTTAGAGATCTCAGTCCTTGGTGTTCTGTTTAAATTCTGTTATGATATTCCTCCATGCCATCAGTTCAGTCCATCCAGCATAATTTCTATTGGTCTGTCTCTTTTACAACCAAATTTTCTAGTCATCTGTTTTTTTAATGCTCCTCATCTCATTTCTATTGGTCTGCCTCTTTTACAACCAAATTTTCCAGTCATCTGTTTTTTTAATGCTCCTCGTCTCATTTCTATTGGTCTACCTCTTCTACCACCAATTTTTCCAATTATCATGTTTTCCAATGCTCCTCATTTCATTTTTAAAGTTAGTTGGACATCCTTTATAGGACATCGCAGTCAACCCCAGCAATTTTTGGCTGTTTGTGATCTCTTGACAAGTTTACGTTCAGTAGTTTGCCATTGCTTTCTGAATGACTGACACTCATACCATGTCATAAAATACCGACACAAGGCGGTCTACTGCCAAATCACCCACAGCTGTGTTTCGAACTTGCGTCCATAACCCCTTCACCAAGAAGCCGATTTCATTACATGGCCAAAAGCATTGTCTCCTACTTATATTTGCATTTGTTCTACTTTCATTATCAGTTTCCAGGCTTAGTTACTCTGGCAGTCCAAGGTATTTGCAATATTTTTCTAAGGAGATTTAATGTTACAGTTAAATTACGACTACCGAGGATAATGCCTGCTTAGACTGTTTTAGCCTACACTCTATGGAGATGTCTACAAGCTCAAGTTACCTGCTGCTTTCTTTGCAGTTATTTATATTGATGTCTAAAGGTTTACAAAGAAGAAGAATACTTGGTTTGGCAGAATAGTTATAACTGCTTCTGTGGGGATTTTGAAGATTATTTAAACAAAAGATGAAATTGTTGGAAAAGCATGATATACGGACAAAAGGCGATTATATTTTAATACTATTCTTCACAAAAGATAACCATGACACTAGAAAGAGGATCAAGCAAATTGTATGAAATGAAGACAGATTACTATAAGAAACAATACAAGGTTTCAAATATGTTCTTGATTGATCCATATGTGTATGACATCATGTTGTATTGACTTTGTCAAGAGACTGAATGGATGAGGATTGAAAATAAAAGCTAGAGAGACTGTTTATTCACTGGAAGGACAGAAGGATGCATGAAACAGGCTTCATATCCACATCATTGCGTGGATAAACTAAGGAGCCCATGAACTGTTCTTGTTAAATGTTCCCATTGTTCTTCTTTCATGATCGGGTTCTCAATTTTACTGTTGGTTTTCATTTTGCTGCTTAGTCCCTACAGAAAAGACTGAAGACACTATTCTGGAACCTCTCTTGTCGACAGGACAATGAACTCTGCATGACAACCAGTAACTCTAATGGGTACTGGGCAATTGTAAGAATTTTCTGGGAATTGTCTGAAAGGAAGCATGGTGAAGAAGAAAACTGGCCACCCAACCTCATGCTGTGGCCTTGAATATGTGAAGATGTAACACTTCATGCCCTAATGGCAGTATCTGCCATGCGATTCCCTTTACATATAGTTGAAATACTGATAACTATTGGGAGTTGCAGTATTGAGGTTGCTTGCTTGCCCGATCGGTGGTCATGTGTTTGATCCCCGTTAATGCCAATTTAAAAACAAATTGTCCTGGATTCCAGGTTGACATAGCCAAAAATAGGTATAGAAAATGTCAAGGGCAGTTATGGTGGCTGCCATAATATTGATCTCTTCAGCCATCAGTACCAGTGGATCTATACAAATATAAGACTAGCACCATATACACAATACTCCTCAAGATGTGTAAAAGGTCAGAGTGGCTGAGAGGTTTATCACACTCATGCTTAAACTTCCCGTGCGCTGATGACAGGATAGTGGGTTGTGTCCATGTGCTGGCCAGTTTGTCTTAAATGTTGACGTCACGCTCAGAAAGCAGTGGCAAAGTATAAATAATAAATAAATGTTTGCATATCCTTTACAGGACATTGCTGTCAACATCAGCATCTTTCAGCTGATTGTTGATTTCTTGGCAAGATTACGCTCAGTAGTTTGCCATTGCTGATTCTCACCGTCGTCACGTTACCTACAAGAGTATACACGATTACGGAGAAAAGTTGTTAACTTTTAAGCCAGGAAGCCGGCAGTGGCAAAGTACTAAATTAAAATTGCCTAGAAAATCAACTTGAGGTTGATTGCAATGCCCTGCAGAGGACATGTAAGGTTTTTTATATACACCACATGTATCGCAGTGGCGTAGTTGTTAGAGCACTTGCCTGTCAAAACATTGGGTCAGGTTCAATCCCCAGCAGGGGCAGGATTAATTTTTCTCACCAGTATGGCTCTGGGGTTGACCTAGCTGCATAAAATGTGCACCAGACAATTTGCATAATTGTTGGAATTGTCTGGGAAGGAATAGCAATGAGAAAGGGAACTGCCACCCATCCCATATTTTTGTGACTTAGAATATGTGAAGACTTACCACTTCAAACCTCAACGGCTGTATCTGCTATAGGACTAGCTTGATTTATGCTTTTTTTTTTTAACACAACACACCCATAATTTGTGCAACCCAGCCAACCCATGCTTGGTGTAATCCTGTTTTCTCCAATTGCAGACTTAGATTCAGGTTTAGCTGGTGTCATTTCTAGGGGGGGGGGGGGGTTCAGCATGCTACATTTTCTTAGGTTGTCAGTTGAGAGATGTTCATGAGGGTTGTATGTTTGTCATTACTTTGAATTGGGGATTATTGTTGACAGTTCATGCCTCTAGGCTTCTTGGTTTGTTCATGTATTTTCATGCAGAATTGTTCCCAGCAGTGAAGCATTGTAGCTTAGGTTACTGTTCATGTTAAATAGCTGTGAATGTTCTTTTGCTGGTACTAGTTTACATGCATTTGTACCAAATAATGTTTAAAAACTGCAAAGATTAGAAAGAGCTTAATAGCTGTCTGAATAGTTGTTACTGTAAAATAACTGCATGGTATAGAAAAAGTTAGAATAATGATCGTATAAAATATTTACTTTAAAATAACCACAAGGTTTAGACAAAGTTAGCTTGATAACTGTCTGAAATAATTACTTTAAAATAACTGCATGGTTTAGACAAAGTTAGCCCAATGACTGTCTGAAATAATTACTTTAAAATAACTGCATGGTTTAGAAAAAGTTAGCTTAATGACTGTCTGAAATAATTACTTTAAAATAACTGCATGATTTTGAAAAAGTTAACCTAATGACTGTCTGAAATCATCATCATGTGTCATGCTGATAAGCATGAACAGTCATGTTTCCCATCTCACACGATCACCAGAACTCTGGATCAGCTCTGTATTTCTTTCTTGATTATACCATGTGACCAATCAATCCAGATTTTTATTTCTCTGTCTCCCCCTTGTTCTTTTCCCCTCAATTTTGTCAGTTGTCACTATTTATATCGTGCCCAAAAAGTCTTGACTGTCTATGTCTAATTTCTCTAATCAGTTTACGGTTTTCATTTGCTTCTTGTAAGACTTGCTCATTGGTTTTTCTGTCCGCCCATGGTTTTCTTTGTATTTTCCTCAGAAACCACATCTCTCCTGCCATAATACGTTTTTCAGCTTGTCTGCTTATTGTCCACATTCATATCCATATAACAATACAGGTTTTATGTAGCACTTCAACACTCTTTTTCTCGTTGCCACTGACATCTGAAATAGTTGTTACTTTAAAATAACTGCAAGGTTTAGAACTAGTTAGCTTAATGACTGTCTGAAATAGTAAGTAAAAAAACATCTCTGCCTAGAAGTATTTGAACCTGTGATGTTCAGAGAGACAAATGCATTTACAATTGTACAAATACAATTAGGCCTACAAAATGTGATGGCGCTATCACATCACAGACCTATAGCAGGAAACTACTTTGGGGACATTTTTGTAAATTAAAAAAAAACAAAAATAAGTGACTATAACAGAAAATTAAATTTAAAAATTGTGTAAATTATTATACAGTTGTGTTCCACCTTGAATGTATGCCTGTGATAGCTGCATAGAACATTACAGATATACAGGTGGATTATATAATGTTGGGCTACCTCATTCTTCTTGTGTAGTCGGCTTTAAGTGTATCAATTCAGCTCAGTTTCCAGGAGCCTGGATTTGTGTAGTTATGTGATATGGGTTAAAAGCAAGGAATGTCAGTGTTGTCATGAAAATGTATACCTCATTTGCTCAGAGATGGAGAAGTGAAGTTAATGTCAAGATGGAGCTATGTAACCACACATTGTTAAGTTTATTCTAGTACATGTGCCTATCATTGTTAGGGATAATCCTATGGCAGGGTTGAAGTTACTACTGCAAGAGAGCTTCTAAAGCAGGGATTGTATCACCTGAGAGGTCAGGCAGATATAAAAAGGGGTTGCAGATGTTTTTGCATAATTTATTATTCATGTTACTAATGCATCTATAGTTCTTTATTGCAGTCAGGTGGCCACTGTTGCATGTTAATTTGTGCACCACAGTGCCAGGTCATCAGCGTACTTTACCATTTTAATTCTGTGTGGTAGTCCAGCAAGCAGCTAGGTTGGTGATGAAGATTAGGAAAAGTTTGGGGGACACCATGACACAATAGAACTTTCTTGCTCTTGAGCCAGTCTATACTGTCTCTTCTTTTGTGTATTTATGCATTCACCCATTTGTACATTCTTCCAGTCACTTTATAATTTCTGAGTTTTTTCATCAGTCCTTTCTTCCAGACCTTGTCAAAAGCTTTCCTTAGATCTATAAATGCAGCAAGCACCATATTCTTATCTTAAAATGCATCTTCAATGTCTTGAATGAGGTAAGTTGTCATCTTCCATAGAATATAACTGCCAAAAGCCTGCCTATGAGGCACAAGAATGCTTTCACTTTCAATATCCCTCTGTAGCTTGAGGTTGATGATGCGCTGCATTGTTTTGCAGAGGCAGCTGGTAAGGTTAATTGGTCTGTAGCTGAGTCAGTTGTTTTACTAGCTTCCACAGCTTCTATGTGTCTCATTTAAAGTTCAGAGACTGTCTTTTCCTGACAGCTTTTCCATCTGGCCTGCAACTTTTCATTTTGAAATTTGGCATTTGCATGCTAGCGTTTATTGTGGTCCTCTTAGAATGATTCGGTCTCTGTCAACTTTATGGATGTTTTCACATCTTTATGCATTTGCTGTATCTCACTATCGTGCTACCTGTAGTATGTATTTACCAAACTCTTTAACTACTATATTTATATCTTTATCTATGTTGTGATTTCTGATTTATATACTGATGCGATATTGGTACATTATCCAGTCTGTCTTCTGGTAGTTCCACCTGAAGAGGAGGGTGCTGCTTTCTCTGACAATGCTCATTTTCTAGTTAGAAAAACCGACTGGTGGTCACTGCCTTCAAGTCTGTCTAATTTTCTGAGAATAATAGACATAGTTCTTAGTTAGTTAGTTAGTTAGTTAGTCGCAGTTCCAACTTCACAGCAACGGGTCGTCCCCATTATGCTCCGTTCCTGTGCCAGTGAATATCACACAAAACGCTCCCCACTGCCCAATGTAAAAAATGGAAAAGACAGGAGTCTCGACAAACAACAGCCCGCACAAATACACTGTGCATAATGCCGCCACCAGAATGTCAACACACCAGTCCCCCACGAAACACCCAGTTCATCTCTGATGAAATCGGCTGTCATTTTCCTATCTGAATGTTTCCTAGATGTTCACCCACACAGTCCACGAAAATACAGTTCATCGCTGATGGCAGTGGCAGTCAACCAGAAGCCCAGCAGCCACGCATTTCTGCATAAGGCAAAAACCGGTCAACTCTGGGACATAGCCACCTGCCATCAATCCGAATGTCACAAAATGAAACCGTGCGTTTACCCAGCTGATTGTTAGGGAGGATTTTTTGATTAACCGGACTATCTGCTAAGCAACCAGTGTTTCAACTAATACAGAGAAAACATTCATAGTTGGGGCTGCACGTGTTTCCAAAAACAGGTCGGGCAGAAATAACAGTTGTACTTGTACAAGGCGGTTGACGGATTGGCCACCCTCGGAAGTGCGGGAAACAAATCCCGACATCGCCTTGACAAGTTTGTCAACATTTGAATACAGATGGAAGCAGTGGGGTCATAGTGGCAATCGGATGTTGGCCGTCACCTGTCGGACAAAATTAACAAGTGGAAGATGTATAGAGGAAGTGAGTGCGCTGAATCATACATCTGGTTGACAAGTCAAAAACATATCAGAGGGAAAACGGAAGTACTTAGCACGGAAGTAACAGTACATAGGTCAATTCGTAGTTTCCGGAACATCGAGAAGATTGACAGCTGGTTACTTGCCACTGTTGTTGGGATCATACAAGAACTCGCTGGCTTGTTTTGGGAATCTAAACAATTGATGACAACTTTGACAATGACTCAAGCCAGGAAAAATCGATTCCTGACAATGGATGATATGCGCAAATAACACCTGCAGGACGTCACCCATATCACGTGACCAATTTTAGGGGTTTGCCAGAAAACCATGATTGGAGATGGGGAGTTGACAAAAACCCGTGGATTAGGATGGACGTGTTTGTGGGAGAGCTCTACAGTGTTAGAATAATTTCACATTAACTAGCATGTGCCGTTATGGCAAAGTGTAGTAGCCATCCCGGGAATGAGGCGGTTTTTACATAAGGTAGTCAATATAGTCTATTAGTTCTAATTAATATAGAATGTAGCCTTGTTAAACTATAGTGTGATGATTAGCACTGTTAGTGGAAACTAGTTAGAGTAGAATAGTGATATTAGCTCTGCTAGTTAAGAATAGAATACTGAGGTTGCACTCTGTTTATGGGTCTTTTCTTTGTCATAGCCTGATTCGGCCCTAGGTGGGTAGCTAATCTGCTCTAGGACATAGTTTAGTTAGCTAAAGATCATTAAGCAAGGCGATAGGCTTACACTCAGCCGAAAGGATCAGTGACTAGTACTATCACCAGATGTGTTGTTTCTATCCTAGGTTCCCTACCAGATCCAAGGAAACTCAACAAGTTTTTGGGAAAGATACAAATCCCATTCGGAAGAACACTAGTTCAACAATCAATAAAGTTGCATACAGAACGTAACTAAAGCTAGAAGGAAGTTGATTCACCAAAGAGAGTGATGATTACTGATGCACCACACATCAGACAGTAGTAACTAACTGAGAACATTACTGATAATAGTTACCTAGTGTGATATAATCTTGTGTAATAGAACACAAGACATGATACGTGAGGATAGATAGACACGAGTGAGGATCCAGTACATTAACAATTAACATTAATAACTGTGTCCACACTACAAAGGACTTGTGCATTTTTTTTAAGGAACGATAGGAACGGACATTGTGTAGAGTGCAACCGGTCCATGATTAACTGTTAATACCACCGGTGTCTATTTCGGATGTTCATGAAATGGGATTACCAGAGGTCTACAGAGGCAAATCAGTATCCGGCAAGATGGTTTCGGCACTGGGTGAGAAGTACATGTTCTGACGTAACGTGCTGTGGTCTATCCTTGCTGGGATCAGCTGACTGGGTTGTTGTCTGAGAGTCCGATTCTACACACTTTATAGAACACGTCACACATTTTCTTCACATACACGTCTCATATACGTTACACTTTTCTTTTAATAAATTAATCTTTATTAATTTTTAGAAGCAAGAGTTGTTGAGTATGTTGCGTTGGGGAAGTATGAGAAGGGGGCATAGTACGACAGTGAGAGAGTGATAGGAAAAGGTGTCCATAGGCTGATGGAGTGTGTTGGACGGAAGCTGGTGGATTCTCCAGAATATTGAGAGGAAAAAAATATTATAATGTGGGTGTCGAATCTCCTCACTCCAGGGACGACACTTTAAAGGAGGACACGACACCGAACATGCAGTCACATTCCAAAAAACCTCAGGCAGATTCAAAAGCATTTCACACGAAACTCACAGCTCACAGTGTCGCGCCACGCACTCACTCAGTAGCAGGGCGACGGAACCATCAAGCCTCCTTTGTCGCCTCTTACGACATGCGTGGCAGGCTACAGTGTTGCTATTCTTTGCTTCCCTTATGGGCCCCGGCAACACACGGGAGAGACATAGTTCTGTCTACAGCTACCTCTCCTCCCGTGCTATCTGTTGGGTGAAGTTACAACAGTGAGGTTCTCTGCAAAAAAGGTACAGGTGAAGCAAAGTTTTAGGGTAAGACAGAACGGCGCAACCACTTACACACCGGTTAACTTGCCTAGAACTTGCCATAGGTAGCTCCTATAGAGACGTCTCAGGCAGTCAAACTAATCCAGTCTATAGTTACTTTTGAACCATTATTTTTGCTACAAATTAATACTGCTAATGTAGACCTCTAAAAGTACTGGAGAGTTTTGGTCAGAGACCATAACTTTATGAAGGGAAAATCCCAACTGCACCTCCCCGCGGTAGAGGATGGAAACACACTACGGTGTGGCTAACACAGCTCTGGGGACCGAGTATCCACCGGAATAAGTGGACAACTCTGCAGCTGAGCAGAGCAGGGCACTCACTTGTCCTTACAGTCGGAAATGGCTGTCAAAGGCAGAGGTAAAAAGACCACCATGTGAATGTGGAAGGCAAGGGGAAACCACCACATTATCTTCCCAAGACTTCATGGCAAAACATATATCAAAGTTAGTGAAGGACGTTAATGGCTGTCTTAGGGCATCCTTGTCCGGTAGGGACAGTCATGAGCCACAGGTGACACTAGACCGTCATCCAGCTACTGATGGCAAAATCTTAACTAAAATAAATTAATTTAGAGTAGGAACATGGAATGTTAGGACATTAAATGAGCTAGGAAAGTTGACCAATGTTCTAAGAGAGATGGATAGCATGAAAATGAATATACTAGGCGTTAGTGAGATGAGATGGAAGGGATCGGGCAAAATTATAGCTGACAATCACACAATAATTTATTCTGGAGGGGATACACATGAAAAAGGTGTAGGAATAATATTAGACGAAAAAACAGCCAAGTCAATTAATGGATACTGGTGTATTTCAGATAGAGTTATTATGGTAAAAATCAAAGGCAAACCAATAGACATAAATATTATACAAGTATATGCACCAACAGCAAGCAGTAGTGATGAAGAAATACAACACTTTTACGACGAAATAGAAATGGCGATGGCTCAAATTGGATCACAAGAAATAAAGATAATACTTGGTGATTTTAATGCAAAAGTAGGAAAGGGAAAAGTGGAGGATGTAGTGGGGAATTATGGTTTAGGTACAAGAAATGAAAGAGGGGAAAAGCTAATAGAATGGGCAAATATCAATGATATGATAATTGGAAACACATGGTTTAAACACCATAAAAGACGACTGTACACATGGATAAGCCCTGATAAGAAAATACGCAACCAAATTGACTACATACTAATTAATAAAAGATTTAGAAATGCTTTAATGAATGTAAAGACAATGCCTGGTGCTGACTGTAATAGTGATCATGTACCACTATGTGGACAAATAAAAGTAAGATTAAAGAGAGGGGAAAAAAAAATGGTTAAGAACATGCGACTTAATAAAGAGGTTCTGAAAATAGATAAAGAAATGCAAGAACAATACAGAGTGACTGTGAAAATAGGTACAATGCAATAACTAAAATACAGAGTATAGATGAACAATGGGAAATGTTAAGGGACTCCATTCATCAAACTAGCAAAGAAGTATTACCGGAGAGAGGCAAAATAGCTAAGAAAAAATGGATGAATGAAGATATCTTAAAACTGATGGACAAAAGAAAACAGAGTAAAAATGACAAACAAGAATACGCTAAGATAAATAAAGAAATAAAAGATAAATGTGGGAAGGCTAAAGAAAGTTGGTTAAACGAGCAATGCAAAAAAATTGAATTAAATTCCATTAAAGATACAAAAAATATGCACAGACAAATCAGTGAGCTTACAGGAAGAAAAATAAGAATAAATACAGGGTGTTTGAAATCAAAAACAGGAAAGATAATATTAGAGGAAGATGCTATAATGAAGAGGTGGAATGAGTATATAAGAGAATTATATGAAGGAGAAAGGGAAGAATTAACAGAAGATCGTAACTTAGAAGGTCCACCTATTCTGAAAGAAGAAGTCGCTGACGCTATGAAACGTATGAAGAAAGGAAAAACAGCTGGGCCAGATGAAATCACAATAGAAGAATTAGAAGTATTGGGAGAATTTGGAGTAGATATATTAACCAAAATGTTGAATGATATTTACAGCAGTGGATATTTACCCAGTGATATGCTGAAATCTGTATTTATAGCTATACCAAAAAGACCAGGAGCAATTGATTGTGAAGATTTTCGTACAATTAACCTTATAAACCATATCACTAAGCTTCTACTCAGAATCATAATGAGAAGAACCAAAAAGAAAATAAAAATGGAAATTAGTGAAGAACAGTATGGATTTGTGGAAGGAAAGGGCACAAACAATGCAATTTATACATTACGGACACTAATAGAAAGATCAATAGAGAAACAGAGAGACATATATTTGTGCTTCATAGATTATACTAAGGCATTTGATAAAGTAAAACATGATGAACTGATTAAAATGTTGGAAGATATCAACACTGATGGAAAAGATTTAAGAATAATAAAGAATATTTACTGGAACCAAGTAGCAGCAATTAAAATTGGAAATAAAGAGGGTAGTTACGAACAGATAAAGCTAGGAGTACGACAAGGGTGTGTCTTGTCACCAGATCTTTTCTCCCTTTATAGCGAAGTAATAATGAGAGGGATCAAAGAGATGTCAGGAATACTAGTTGGAGGTTATAATATAAATAATATACGCTATGCAGATGACACAGTATTGGTGGCGGATAATTCAACAGACCTACAACAATTATTAGACGTTGTAGTAACAGAGAGTGCAAGGAAAGGACTCTCCTTGAATATCAAGAAAACAGTAACAATGGTAATATCAAAGAAAATGGTGACACCAAAATGTGACATAGAAATAGAAGGGAAAATCCTTAACCAAGTTGATAATTTTAGATACCTAGGGGCATTTATAACATCAGATGGAAGATGTACAACAGAGATTAGGAGCAGAATAGGGCAGGCAAAAGCCGCATTTCAGAAAATGAAGAGTATCTTATGCAATAAGTCACTATCACTGAATGTAAGAAAGAGAGTGATGAAATGCTATGTAGAACCAGTTTTGCTGTATGGCAGTGAATCTTGGAATGTAAATGAACAAATTAAGAAGAAATTAGAAGCAACAGAGATGTGGTTCCTGAGACGAATGTTGTGAATTCCTTGGACTGCCAGAGTAACTAACGACGACTGCCTGAAACAGGCTAACGAAACTAGAACATTATATACAACAATAAGACAGAGACAAACAGCTTTCCTCGGTCATGTGATGAGAAGAGAGGCATTGGAGAACATCGTAACAACTGGAAAGATCGAGGGGAAGAGAGGCAGAGGTAGACCAAGAGAAGTGATGCTGGATGGATTGAGACGGTGGCATGGAGGAATATCAGCAGCAGAGTTGATCCAGAAAACCAAAGACCGAGATCTATGGAGAGCCATGAACGCCTACGCCAGCCGGCACGGCACTTGATGATGATGATGATGAATGTAGACTGCTGGTTGTCTTGCTATTACTCTGCTCCGAAACTCTAATCCATGTTTTAGATTCAAGCATCTATTTTCTATACCCGTGGTTTTCTGTGTCCAATTAAGTTCGCCTGTACCTGGCTTTTCTCCATTGGGCCTTTTGCATTTGAACCACTGCTAATCAATGAGTCATTAGATTTTTGCACACCACATTACAAACTTTTCCCTTAATGCCTGCATACCCACAACTCACTAAGATGACATCATATCTAAGCTGAACACCCTATTTATTGGCTTTCTGACTACATTTTTGTTCAACCTCATTAGATTTTGCTAAGGTAGTGTGGTTTCTTTGCGTACAATAATTCAGTTAATTAAAACGAGAGTTGTTTCAGGAGACCAGAATATAAAAGAAAATATTTTATTTCAGCTGGGTCGAACCCAGAATCGTCTGTTTTGGAGAAAAAAATGATTCTTTAATTGGGGCTTGAATCTGAATTGATGTTGAGTAATCCAGTGCACTATCTGCTATGACTCCATGGACTTAGATGTGTTGTCTAATTATTTTCCTTCTTTTTATTCACAGTAATTTGAGCACCAATGAACCTTATCACCAGCCTGATGTGAATAATGGATCTGCTGCTGTTATCCATGGTGTCAGCTTTGCTGTGTATACTTGTTGTTTTCTTATTGAAATATTTGTCACTGCTTCATTTGATCACCGGACATGCGTATGTGCTTAGCAAGGTAAGGTACTTTAATTGGCTTGTAGATTATAATGTATTCATTCATCCATCATGTGCCATGCCGATAAGTGTGGGCAGTCATGTTTTGCCATCTCACTCGATCACCAGAGTTGTGGATCAGCTCAGTGTTCTTGTCTCTACCATACCACGTGGCCAAGCCATCCAGGTACTTACTTCTCTGCCTTCCCCTTGTTCTCTTCCCCTCGATCTTGCCTGTTGTCACCAAGTTCTCCAATTTATTTCTTCTCATAACGCAGTGGTTCTCAACCTGTGGGGGGGGGGGAATTTTAGGGTTTCCAGGGGGTGGGGGGGGGATTAAGATTATTCAAAGATCGCATTAATACAAGAACTGATTACTTGATATTGCTTTTCCCTCCAAACTTTACGGTTATGTAATTCTTGCCCTTCTAAAATTAGTTTTATAAGGTAAGTAGACCCGCAAATCACATATTATGTACACGTCTAGACTTGTTCTAGTATGTGTTATTAAATTTAGATTCCATTTTTATGTATACTGTGTAGGGAGTGGGTGGGATACGAAATGGGTGTAATGACATTCTGAACATGTGGTAAATGGGTGCATGGGCCAGAAAAGGTTGAGAACCACTGCCATAAATAACGTGACCAGAAAATTGTCACTATCTACGTCTAATTTATCTAATAAGTTTACAATTTTCATTTGTTTCTTGTAGGTCTTGGTCATTGGTTTTTCTGTCTGTCCTTGATATTCTTTGCATTTTCCTCAGAAACCACATTTCCACAGCCATCAGATTTTTTTCAGCTTGTTTGCTCAAGGTCCACATTTCACATACACACAAAAGTACAGGTTCTATGTAGCACCTCAACACTCTTTTTCTTGTTACAAATGACATCTTTTTATTGGTCAGTATGTTTTCCATCTTGCACAAGGCTACCTTCTATAATTATTAAAGTTTCTATTGCTCTCTTCTTCTTTTATCAGTCCTCTCCCAATGACGTATAAGCCCTGAACTAACTCATGCCAAGCCCTTTATAGACTTGTTTATGATTTTGCAGCTAAAGGGTTCTATGGATTAAGTAGCTAGTCTCTTGCCAACCCTCCTTAGTCCTTCATAGACATGCATGGTATGTCACAATGTCGCTGTTCTTGGCTTCCCTCCTGGGCCTCAGTAACACAGAGCAAATACTTTATCAACAGCCAAATATTGTTAGTATGTGTGGGGATGCTTGAGAGGGTTGGACCCCTCCAGGTTTTGAAATATCTATGACATGACACACCATAACCTCAGCTAGAATGGTGCCAAGGTAATGGGAGGTTATGTTTGTCCATTTCTTCCTAGCCATCTCCAAGAGAGAATACTGCTTCAATCTTTACTTGTCTACAGGTATCAATCAATAATCAGGTTGGTCATTCTCTTATCTCCCTTACCTTTCTACAGCTTCAGTAAGCGCCCTCTTGCCTGATGTCTAGTGGCTGTATTTTGTTAGCTATTTCCGATGCAGCTACAAATGTCGACCTCATTCTGCAAAATTAAGTTTGGTTTTGCAGACTGTTTAGAGATGGTGCCAGTATTAGACCAATCGCCACTCAGCGGGTGACATGGTCAGTATCACACCTACCTGGTGATAAGGCAAGCTAATTCACACATCGATTTAGTGTACTAGAAGTTGTAGGACGTGTATGGACTATGCTTGAGTTTAAAGCCAGCGAACTGAAAAAGAAAAATGAATGATCATGCTAGAGTTCATTGAGAAGATTTCTGGGCTGAGGAATAAAGCTGCATGCCATAGTTAACACTTTACAGCATGCAGCCAGGCTATTAATTGTTGCTTTTGTTGGATTAAAAGAAAATTACTTTCTGAGCTTAAGAACATGTGTCTTTCAATTTGATTGGTATTCTATCTGCTCTGCCTTCTGTTTCTCACCACGTAAACACTAATTCTTCAGAGAACCAAACATGTCTGCAAAATATATAAAATAATCTATTCCCTTTGTGAATTTAACAAAGAAGTCACATCAATATGTTGCATGATTTATTGCCTGGTATATTTTGGTGCATCCCAAGAATGAACCTGACAAGATGCAGCGAAAGAGCTGAGCTGAGCCAAGAACCGAGATCACTGCACTCAGGACATTCCCATACGTGCTCCGTCCCCTTGTTCAACAGCCAGTGAAGAGTCACACTACTAATTGTTCCTACCACTATCTGATTGAAAGTCCTCCTGGTCTTTCCTCTCAGTTTTGAGTTCCTATCAGAACCCTTGCCAATCCCCCGCAATCTTATCCTTTCCACATATGGGTTCTCAATCTGTTCCTCTACCTTCTACACCTGGTCCCATAGGTGCATGATGACCTCTCCCTTGTCAATAGGTAATCGACCACCAAGAGGTGCATTCCCTGCCAGCTTATCAGCCTGTTCATTCCCATGCACTCCCGCATGGTCAGGGCAAAATATCCATACAATTCTTACAGTCTGTGCTCTCTGAAGCGAGGTGAGCCATTCCACACGAAACATTCCTTTCTCCACTTTATGCAGCAAAATATACCAGGCAATATATAATGCAACATATTGTTTGTGACTTCTGTGTTGCAAGATACAGTTTTAAAAAAAAATGTCAATGTCTAATTATTCTTGTACAAATGTAAAGTATAAATGTAACACAACAATTCTTGGGAACATATCAAGACATCGCACACATAAAAGAAAATTCTGTTTGTATGGGGTTGTTAGTTTATATCTATCAGTGTCTGTTGTCATTAATTGGTGTGTTTTAGAATTTACATCGCCATTTTCATTTTGCAGCGGAGAAAAAATTTCAGTGTTTTGGAAATGGTAGAACTCTTCAAAAGTGTTAAGGTTAGTGGTGAAATTAATTTCAGGTGTTTTCCGATTACATTCATGATTATAGTAATTTATTACACGTAAATACATTTAAAACCTTAGTATGGGTTTATAGTATATTAACATTTAACATTTCTGGTCAGGGATGGGCGGCAGACTGCAAGGCTGTTGCATCTGTTTCAGGGTAAGAAATGACTGAGTCAAGGTTCAAATCTCAGGGTAAGAAATAAATTGAGCCTGGGTCCAAACCCCTAGGTCAGAAATTTAGTCTGGGCTCAAATCTCAGGATAAGAAATGGCTGAATTTGGGTTAAAATCTCAGCACAGGGCTGGGACATTTGACAAGAACCATAGGTTTCTTTCTAATGATATCAAATGTTGCCCTGATCTTCTGGGTAGTGAGATAAGATAATTAACCTTTTTGGATAAAGTCAAAGAACAGGAGGCCCCTTTTGCAAGTTGCGCACAGTAAAAATCCCAAGGTAGTTGGAAATGACAAAGAGTAGGCTATAGGGTTACTGCAAAATTACGAGGAAAGAAAACCTGTTTAAAGATCAGTAAATAGAGCCCTTTACCTTGGAGAGAATCTAGAGAACATAAGCCTTTCACAAATGCATGCCCAAGTTGGACATGCTGGTGTCTGAGCTAGAGATGCATAACTAGATGTGATGCACTTTTCACAAAAAGAAGATCAAAGAGGACAATGAATACATATGGCCAGTGGAGCTTTATAGCTGTTTAACATGAACCATCAAGAAACATGATGAGAATCAACTAGAACAACCCTTGTGCAGCAATGTTCTAGATTGAAAAGAATATGACAAGCTGAAAATTGGGTGAAATGGTAATATCCAGCAAGAAACAAATCAACAATTTACAATTGCTGAAAGCTAAACAAAAACCCATATCGTCAGTTTACCTTCTTTTTATAGTATCAGTGATTGCTTACTATAGTTTAATCATACATGTAGTCTTTTGTTTGGGGGCCTGAGCCAAATCGTGGTCTCATCACGGACTCTCAAGCTGTATAACCCAGGTCTCCATCTTGTACCCTAGACACATATCATGATTTACCTGACATACCACTCATTTGCCATTCCTTCATTGAAAACATGGCTAACATACTCCTCAGACAATCAAGTGCTGTGTCCACAAAGAAGGTTGTCTGCAATTTATCTCCAACACTTGTTTTGTTTTTATACTGTAACCGATTACTATTTATCCAGATTACTATTCACGGCTCAGTGTGGAGGGAGAAAGTTCAGGGAGGAGAGTGCTTGAGGTTATCTTCCCCATTGTATTGTTTCTCACCAGCTTTCAACTTTCCAGTGTGGGTTTTGTTTTATAAGATTGTTAATATGGCCAAAATAATGGACTTGGCTCTTTTCTGTTTCTTTGCCAGCTATATTCTCTTTTCCTGGTTTCCTAGAACTTTTGTATTTGTTTTTGTTTCCATGAATTACAATTTATGCTTCTGCATATCCACATTTATAAGGGCTCAGTTTGCTATTCCAATTGCTTGTTTATTGTTCACACTTCTGCACCATATACTCATATTAAATATATATTCTCTTTTTGATTTCTGTTTCACCTATGCCATCATCTGTTATTACATGTCCAAGATAGCAATGTATTAAAATGTTAATTGCATGTCCTTTACAGGTATCAACCCCAGCATATCTTTGCTGTCTGTAATTTACTAGGCAATTTTTATGTTCAGTAGTTTGCCATTGCTTTCTGAACAACTGACACTCATACCATTGAAATCAACACAAGGTGGTCTGCTTCCAATTTGTCTGTAGCTGATTTTGAACACTCGACTCGGTTTGTCAGGGTCATGTGAAACGCATTCACTGTCCCTAAGCTACAGCACCAGAAATGTATTAATTGTTCTACATTTTATTCCAGTATCTTTGTTTGTTCTAATGGTAATTATCACCCTCTCCTTTGCATTGTAAATTATCACATCATTAATATACTTTAGCGGTGTACAAATGGGTACTTTGCCTATTACTAATAAGTTGACTGTTATCAAATATCAGATCTCCCCCGATGTGTCTCCACCTTGCCGTGGTGGGGGAGCTTGCGTGTCCCATCGACCCCATGTGCTTGCCGATGGGTGAAAACTACATATCGGACGGCTCGTGGGATAGGGACCAGACTAAGAGAGACACAACCTGCTGCTCTGCAGGTAAGACTGAGGATAGCAGTCAAAATCAGGCAAACGATCCCTAAATCTCAGTCCGGGCATAACCTCTAAGGCTCCCATCCGAGGTGTATGGCTGAACGTCTCTAAGCCATAAACTCTCGGAAGTGAGAGCCTGGCCGACACAAACATACATCAAAATTGTGATGATGTGCTGAGAACGCTACATGCTCGGCGCAGATTCGTTAGATGGCTCTTGGCTGGGGGATATGAGGTATCCCCGGATGAAAGGGCCTGACCGTTACTCGCCCACAGACGCACGGAGGTAAGGTGCTGAGCCGGCAGCACATATAGCCTACCTCATGAGTGAGTACAAAAGGTGGAAAAACACCTCGGTCGCACGTCTCGCAGACGTCCGATAGTCTGTAACCACACTCATGGAGTGAGTGTAGTCAAAGGTGGAAAATTGTCTCGTTGACACGAAATGGAACGCCTGTCTTGCGAATCAATTACGTGGCAGCCCGAAGCAAAAGCTAGCTGTGTGGAAGCCGAAAAAAGAGTCTCGAAACCCGAGGAAGGCTAACCTCATTAAAAAATGCCCGCCGGAAGCCGGAAGTGTCGTCCTACGGGTGACAAACTAAAAATTGACACTACGCATTTACGTCCGAGTGAAATGTCTCGTCCGAATGTCTCTCGTGCTAGGAATAGCTCTGACTACCTAGTTTCCGAATGCCGCTCTTGTTCGGAACAGCTCTGACTAGGTAGTTTTCCGAATGTCTGTCGTGCCTGGAACAGCTCTGACGGGCGCAATGACAAGCACATGTCCGAAAACTCGCTGAGTGGATGCCGTCTGCAAACCTGTCTGGTTTGTGCGGGAATGACCCGGGGCAAACGAAATGACCAATATATTGAAGTGAGGATTTAAAGCAGCCATGAGCAGGACCTGACGATTCCCTCGGCTAGCCCAGAACCAGGGCGTTATGTGTCGGCCCTGCAACTATGGAAGCAACCTTGGATGGCGGAAAATGCTATGGACTGTCCCTGCCTTCCTTTGAGGGATGACCGTTGTCTTCGACCGTTCTAACTTGGCCAGCATGGATGTAGACGGCACCACAAAAGTGAGAGTCTCCCAGGAATGCTACCTGGTCAAAAAAGCACGCTAAAGTCGATGTGTTGGCCTACGGGTTTCGGCCCAAGGGCGCATAACAGACACACCGCAATCACATCTGAAAAAACACTCCGGATGAACGAAAAGAAGAAGAAGAAATATCAGATGATTAATACCTGCATTACCTTGTTTCCATTTCAGCCATTTCCCATCTCATGTCAGAAAGGTTGGAAGATAGACAGTTATGCCCATGGCCACCGAATTTGGTTCAACTTTCTCACCTTTCCTTATAACTCACATGCACCATCTATCAAGGTTTATGCTGTTTTTAGTGTCATTCATTCAAAATCCCAGGTATTTCATGCACACATGTTTGTCTGTCTTGATTTTGTTTTGTTGTTTTGTTCAGATGGCTCAAACACAAAATAACAATGTAATAAACAGTGTTCCTCAGAAGACAAAGCCGTTTCAATACACTAGTATGAATAGTAAGAGACCAACCACGGAAACCCATGTTTCCAGGAGGATGGTAGAAGTTTCAGCTGGTAGAAGTTTCAGGTGTTTGAAATTTAGTAGAAGTTTCAGGTGTTAGAAGTTTAGTAGAAGTTTCAGGTGTAAGAAGTTTAGTAGAAGTTTCAGGTGTTAGAAGTTTAGTAGAAGTTTCAGCTGGTAAAAGTTTCAGGTGTTAGAAGTTTGGTAGAAGTTTCAGGTGTTAGAAGTTTCAGGTGTTAGAAGTTTCAGCTGGTAGAAGTTTCAGCTGGTAGAAGTTTCAGGTGGTAGAAGTTTCAGGTGTTAGAAGGTTGGTAGATGTTTCAGGTGGTAGAAGTTTCAGGTGTTAGAAATTTAGTAGAAGTTTCAGCTGGTAGAAGTTTCAGGTGGTAGAGGTTTCAGGTGGTAGAAGTTTCAGGCGTTAGAAGTTTAGTAGAAGTTTCAGGTGTAAGAAGTTTAGTAGAAGTTTCAGGTGTTAGAAGTTTAGTAGAAGTTTCAGGTGGTAGAAGTTTCAGGTGTTAGAAGTTTGAAGCAAACATGGAACCTAAAAAAATATGGCCATGTTTCACCTTGATGCTGTAGTGGCAAAAGAAGACTGCAGAAGAGAAAGATTTTGTGTGTGGAGGAAGCCACATAGAGAAATCATCATGTGGTCGTTTATGAATCTGAAATGTAGCCTTCTTCGTCGCAGCGTGATTATAACAGTGAACTAAAGGACCCTTTTACATGTCTTAAGGCAGATTGGGCACATAGTGCTAGATCCATATCTGTTCATAGACCATTTGAAACTCTGTGGGGAATGTTGTCAGTATCATTTCGACCATCTTTACTTCACAAAACATGTCATGGTACTAATGTGATTCTGAGAGCCCAGGTCAGTTTTCAAAATATGCATTGATTTGGATTTGAACCCATGACCGCTGGGTTGGCATGCAAGTATTTAGCCACTACACGGCCACAACTTCTGAAATTATGACTATAGTGACCGTGACCCTTGGAGCTAGAATTTCCTTAATCTCTGATTACTTTACATGTAGTTTCCTGTGTGCCCTTTGTTAGGTCCACTTCTTCCCCAGTTTGTGAACTGCACAACAGAATATATGACATTGGTACGTGGATGAATAAACTTGCCAGTATTGATTGTTACCTATAGAAGAGGAATGGAGAGTAGTAAATTTAAGAGGGTACAGCTGAAAACAGAAAAATTTAAAACTAGTCTCTGGCTTATTCTTCATCAGTATGCACTTGTTCCTTTAGTATAGGAGCAATGTCATTTGGAGATATCTCTACCAGAAACACTCAACATTCTATGATCTCCCGGGACGCAGAGGTGTTTCCAAGGCACCAGGGCCAGGTTCTATACTGGACAAGACCTACTAACATGTCCTAGCCGTGCGTCCTGGGCAACAGGTCCCTTCGGGGTCCTGGCTAACGTAGGATCGCTGATTCTTCCGAAGCTGGAGAGTATCTGCCTGCATGGCGAGGAACCACCAGTCTGCACACCAATAAGATAGACATGGGACAACGGATACTCATGCAAACCTCAGGTCCGGTATGACATCACACTGATGTTGGACAAGGGGATGTCACCATCCGACATACAGGACTTCACGCTGGAGTTCATAGCCAGTGAACACAAGCAAGCTATGATATCACAACTGAGAAGTGCACCAAACAAGGTTGCTGGTAGGGAGTGAACCATACTGCATGGCGCACCTGAAAATGAAACAGAAAAGGGGAGGGAGTGGGGATGTGAAGATGTGAACAAGATTCTAGCCAAGTATCATACTGTGGGAAAAAGAGAGCAATCCAGACTATCAGAAAGATACAGAATGAACCCAGTGATGATCACCAGTCTAGACGGCAGGGACAGATCATCACTGTTTGCCTCAGATGGGGTATATCAAGCTGAATAAACACATGAATACGCTTCATATCTTCGCATGTGTGCTAGACCCATATACAAACCCATCGGTGCTCAGTGGGTGATGTGGTCAGCCTTTACTTCACTAGGCATTTCCTCGTACATGTTTTAAGCTGTGTTGACCTGTGAACTCAGGTCAATTTTAATAATCTACACTAATGTAGATTTGAACCCATAACCACCAGGCTGGCAGATGAGTGTCTAGCCACTATTGTGACTCCCAATTCACACGTCAAATCATCATCAAGTGCCCTGCCAGCTGGCCTAGGCGTTCATGGCTCTCCACAGATCTCGGTCTTTGGTGTTCTGGATCAACTCTATTGATATGGAGGATATGTTTAATAGGGATATTTGCATAAAAACTGTTGCCAGCCAGATGTCATCAACATGTGTCATCATACACTAAGCTGTTATTTATTGCCTGCATTAACTCTTGTATGCATTTTTCAAAATTCTGCTAATATGTGCCTTGTGACCAGTATATCATCTTTCTCATTTCCATGTATCTCCCCCTCACATGACTGGAACACATGATTCACATACACAGTAGGGCAGAGTCTATCTATGGTGATATTATCTTATGGGGTTATCATTAACACTTTCCTTGGTGACTTCTAGGCATGAGAGAGTCTGTCCTAGGTGATATTTTCTCTTGAGGTTATCTTTAACACATACCTTGGTGACTTGTAGGCATGAGAGAGTCAATCTGTGGTGATATTTTCTCATGAGGTTATCATTACCACTTACCTTGGTGACTTCTAGGCATGAAGAGAGTCTGTCCTAGGTGATATTTTCTCTTGAGGTTATCATTAACACTTTCCTTTATGACTTTCTAGGAATGAGAAAGTCTGTCCTAGGTGATATTTTCTCTTGAGGTTATCGTTAACATTTTCCTTTATGACTTTCTAGGAATGAGTCTGTCTAGGGTGATATTTTCTCTTGAGGTTATCTTTAACACATACCTTGGTGACTTGTAGGCATGAGAGAGTCTATCTGTGGTGATATTTTCTCATGAGGTTATTGTTAACACTTACTTGGTGACTTCTAGGCATGAGGGAGTCTGTCCTAGGTGATATTTTCTTTTGAGGTTATCGTTAACACTTTCCATTATGACTTTCTAGGAATGAGTCTGTCTAGGGTGATATTTTCTTTTGAGGTTATCTTTAACATATACCTTGGTGACTTCTAGGCATGAGAGTCTGTCTTTGGTGATATTTTCTCATGAGGTTATCGTTAACACTTTCCTTTGTGACTTCTAGGTATGAGAGTGTCTGTCCTAGGTGATATTTTCTCATGAGGTTTTCATTAATACTTACCTTGGTGACTTTATTGGCATGAGAGAGTCTATCTGTAGTGATATTTTCTCATGAGGTTATCGTTAACACTTTCCTTTGTGACTTCTAAATATGAGAGTGTCTGTCCTAGGTGATATTTTCTCATGAGGTTTTCATTAATACTTACCTTGGTGACTTTATTGGCATGAGAGAGTCTATCTGTAGTGATATTTTCTCATGGGATTATTGTTAACACTTACCTTGGTGACTTTCTAGGAATGAGAGAGTCTGTCTATGGTGATAATTTCTCATGGGATTATTGTTAACACTTATCTTGGTGACTTTCTAGGCATGTAGAATGTGTCTAATGTGATGATATTATCTCATGGAATGATCATTAATACTTATCTTGCAGGCTTTACTACAAGTTCTAAAGAACATCAGTCAGTCATGTGAATGGAAGCCAGGTGTGATATCTGCTGCCAGTTCTCATAATCAAACACCACCTGAAGTGCCTAGCTCTAACTGTGGCTCCTCATCTGTGTCAGCTCATGTAATTTATTATTCTGTTCTTATTTATTAAGTTATAAAGTTTAATCGATCCATGTCATGTGTATGTTTTATTTTACATGGAAATATCCTCCGCTGTTGTGTTTTCTTGTATCCATTATTTTACATAGCTGATTTTGATTAAGGTCATACTTTTCTTGTTAGTTTTCTTATGTAAACACTCCTTGCCGATGTGTGGCAAGCTCAACAGACCTAATTTAAAATATGTTTTAAAAATAGCAAAATATAGTGTGCAAGAGAAAGACGATGTTACAGGTGAGTGTCCAACATCAAGATGTGGACTGGAAGAAACTTATATGCATGCACCATGCTCAGAAGGTCATGGGCTTGTTTTCAGGCTCCATCATTTGTTTTGGAGACTCCTGGAGGGAGTGGCTTTACCTACAGATTTTGTGCAGTGCTTTCAGCATGTGGTTAGCTGCTCCATGGAGAAAGACTGAGCTAGATGGGAGAAAGACTGAGCTAGATGGGAGAAAGACTGAGTTAGATGGGAGAAAGACTGAGTTAGATGGGAGGAAGACTGAGCTAGATGGGAGAAAGACTGAGTTAGATGGGAGAAAGACTGAGTTAGATGGGAGAAAGACTGAGCTAGATGGGAGAAAGACTGAGTTAGATGGGAGAAAGACTGAGCTAGATGGGAGAAAGACTGAGCTAGATGGGAGGAAGACTGAGCTAGATGGGAGAAAGACTGAGTTAGATGGGAGAAAGACTGAGCTAGATGGGAGGAAGACTGAGCTAGATGGGAGAAAGACTGAGTTAGATGGGAGAAAGACTGAGTTAGATGGGAGAAAGACTGAGTTAGATGGGAGAAAGACTGAGCTAGATGGGAGGAAGACTGAGCTAGATGGGAGAAAGACTGAGCTAGATGGGAGAAAGACTGAGTTAGATGGGAGAAAGACTGAGCTAGATGGGAGAAAGACTGAGCTAGATGGGAGAAAGACTGAGCTAGATGGGAGAAAGACTGAGCTAGATGGGAGAAAGACTGAGTTAGATGGGAGAAAGACTGAGTTAGATGGGAGAAAGACTGAGCTAGATGGGAGAAAGACTGAGCTAGATGGGAGAAAGACTGAGTTAGATGGGAGAAAGACTGAGTTAGATGGGAGAAAGACTGAGTTAGATGGGAGAAAGACTGAGCTAGATGGGAGAAAGACTGAGCTAGATGGGAGAAAGACTGAGCTAGATGGGAGAAAGACTGAGCTAGATGGGAGAAAGACTGAGCTAGATGGGAGAAAGACTGAGCTAGATGGGAGAAAGACTGAGTTAGATGGGAGAAAGACTGAGCTAGATGGGAGAAAGACTGAGCTAGATGGGAGGAAGACTGAGTTAGATGGGAGAAAGACTGAGCTAGATGGGATGAAGACTGAGCTAGATGGGAGAAAGACTGAGCTAGATGGGAGAAAGACTGAGCTAGATGGGAGAAAGACTGAGTTAGATGGGAGAAAGACTGAGTTAGATGGGAGAAAGACTGAGTTAGATGGGAGAAAGACTGAGCTAGATGGGAGAAAGACTGAGCTAGATGGGAGAAAGACTGAGCTAGATGGGAGAAAGACTGAGCTAGATGGGAGAAAGACTGAGCTAGATGGGAGAAAGACTGAGCTAGATGGGAGAAAGACTGAGTTAGATGGGAGAAAGACTGAGCTAGATGGGAGAAAGACTGAGTTAGATGGGAGAAAGACTGAGCTAGATGGGAGGAAGACTGAGTTAGATGGGAGAAAGACTGAGCTAGATGGGAGGAAGACTGAGTTAGATGGGAGAAAGACTGAGCTAGATGGGAGGAAGACTGAGTTAGATGGGAGAAAGACTGAGCTAGATGGGAGAAAGACTGAGTTAGATGGGAGAAAGACTGAGCTAGATGGGAGAAAGACTGAGCTAGATGGGAGAAAGACTGAGTTAGATGGGAGAAAGACTGAGTTAGATGGGAGAAAGACTGAGTTAGATGGGAGAAAGACTGAGTTAGATGGGAGAAAGACTGAGTTAGATGGGAGAAAGACTGAGCTAGATGGGAGAAAGACTGAGCTAGATGGGAGAAAGACTGAGCTAGATGGGAGAAAGACTGAGCTAGATGGGAGGAAGACTGAGTTAGATGGGAGAAAGACTGAGCTAGATGGGAGGAAGACTGAGCTAGATGGGAGAAAGACTGAGCTAGATGGGAGAAAGACTGAGTTAGATAGGAGAAAGACTGAGTTAGATGGGAGAAAGACTGAGTTAGATGGGAGAAAGACTGAGTTAGATGGGAGAAAGACTGAGCTAGATGGGAGAAAGACTGAGCTAGATGGGAGAAAGACTGAGCTAGATGGGAGAAAGACTGAGCTAGATGGGAGAAAGACTGAGTTAGATGGGAGAAAGACTGAGTTAGATGGGAGAAAGACTGAGTTAGATGGGAGAAAGACTGAGTTAGATGGGAGAAAGACTGAGTTAGATGGGAGAAAGACTGAGCTAGATGGGAGAAAGACTGAGCTAGATGGGAGAAAGACTGAGCTAGATGGGAGAAAGACTGAGTTAGATGGGAGAAAGACTGAGTTAGATGGGAGAAAGACTGAGTTAGATGGGAGAAAGACTGAGCTAGATGGGAGAAAGACTGAGCTAGATGGGAGAAAGACTGAGCTAGATGGGAGAAAAATTGGAGCAATTAACTGACTCATGCCAAAGAATAATATATCGCCAAATGTCACCTTCCATTTGGTCAGAAGGACTATATATAGGTCAAGATATGCTTTTCTTGTAATAACGTTATTTCTTGTATTTTGTTTGTTTGTTGGAACAAACTGATTGAAACTTCAACATTCGTTTTTATACATGTCTTTCATCTGTTGAGCTCCCATGTTACATTTTATGTATGTTTTTTAATTTTTTTTCGGCCTTAGCACATAATTGTGTGGCTCAGTCAGGATTATTGTGAAGCCGTGTCACATAGCACCAGTGTCTGCCATGGCATAGTCTTTCCCACTACCACTTCTCTTCTCTCTTTGCACATACTTCCCACCCACAGTGTCATTTTACAAATCATTCCGAGTCAGGCTTGATTTCCTTTGTTCTGTCATGTCAGTCAGCCATCAAGAGCATAAAGCCTCAGTTAATGTCAACTCTATTGTGCTCATTGTGTTTTCCTGATAGCTGATTTAAGTTTTTAGCCATATGTCTGTCTGTTGGCATCTGATTTTATGGATGTATGTATATAGGTAAAGTAAATAGGTATTGTGTAGGTAAGTCACTGCCATCTTGATAGATGATAGTTTGTTACATTGTATTGTAAAAAAAGGCCTCATAACTACAACCCATGGCGGTAAGACCAGGGATGGAGTTATACCTCCCCATAACACAAAGCCTGGGCTGAATTGCAGAGACCATGAGTTGCCCATGCAGCATGATCCCTCTCTCAGCCTACCTAGTTACTCTAGAGGAGTTGGTTCCTTGTGTGTATGGTTGCATGCATGCATGTACCTATGTATGTTTGTGTGAGCACACAGACACACACATACATTCAAATGTAACTATGAATAAGAGTTTGCTATTTATATATTTATGCATTTGTGTTGTCTTAAGTAAGCATTTCTGTGTGTGTATGTTTGTAGTTATGTATGTTTGGAGACATACATATTTTACATATAATTCAATTTATTTTGTCCCTGCAATCTATTGCTGTTTTAAGGTGCTGTTTTAAGAAAGCAATTTGAAATCAGTTTCACCCCTAAAAAATATGTGCACCATGATGATTCAAATGTAAGATCCTGTTGAAAGGATCAGATTAGAAGATTAAAAAATAGTGTTTATTGGGTCTAGTGGGTACAGTTGACAGGTAGGTGACCTGAACATAAAAGAGGGCTGGAAATGTATGTCAAAGATGAATTGGGGTAACAGATACTGTGATAGTATAGTGTAGTGTAGTGTGTATAGTATAGTATAGAATGGGGATGCTTGAGGGGTGGGGGAAAAACACACAATTATTTATAAAATATTTTGTGTGTGATGTATGTTAGTAAGCATGACAAAGAACATTATTTCAGTACATATATGGTAGTAATTCTAATATCTGTATGATTATTGCAGATGCAATGTGTAAAGGAAGAGAGTCTGTGTCACCGGCACTCTAGATTTGGGTTACTGAGATACGATGCATGGTTTACAGAAAATGTTGTACCCACGGTTTCTGAAGAGTACAAAAGGTGTGTGTCTTTGTGTGTAGTTCTTTGAGTTCTTTGCTTGAGGGACTGTCCTCTATTGGGGAGATGAAAGACAAGAAGGAATAATTAATGCATAAAAGTTATACTTATAGAGTGATTTTGCTTACCACTATATTTCCCAGCTGGGGGTAATATTTCCAGAGCTTTGGTTCAAACTACAAAGACCATTCACTTTCATCCACTACATCCAAGCATCTATCCACTACATCCAAGCATCTATCCACTACATCCAAGCATCTATCCACTACAAAGACCATTCACTTTCCGTCCACTACATCCAAGCATCTATCCACTACAAAGACCACTTTCCATCCACTATATCCAAGCATCTATCCACTACATCCAAGCATCTATCCACTACAAAGACCATTCACTTTCTGTCAACAACTCATGTTTCAGGCATCATCGGATTACTTCTCCCACACCATACAAGAAACTTGCAAGTCGTGTGCGAGGAATGAAATGGTACATTTTATTGCCGTTGGCTCTTTACAATTGCAGAACAGTCGCTATCTAATCACACATAAAGTCACAATATTCTCTATCACTAGTTTTCCTAAACCCTATAGCTAATCTCTATCTACTAGGCTATACGAAAACTATCTCTATTCTACACGATGTGAACACTACAGAGTCAGTCCCCAGTCTGACTTCCTTCACTCGCGTCGCTACACGCCACGCGGAAGGACCTTCATGCGTCCTTCGGCTCTTTGCGTGCTAGGTCAGTTAGCACGCTTCTATTAGCTGTCTTTGGTTGAGTGGCAATCGTGGCGATCACGCAGGCGTGATTCTGTCGTGACCAGTAGTGCTAACTATCTGGTCAACGCCTTCGTGTGAGGACTAGTTAATAGTCCCCCTTTTCTATCATCTATCCTGCCCTGATCCCGGGCACTATGTTCCCTCTAATCTATCTGAGGTTGACCCCACGTCCCGGTGGTGTTCTATCATGAGGCAGGCTTCCTGCCTCCTGTTTCAGTCTTTGACACACTCCCTCCCCTCCTGTGTTGCGTCATCAACTTTGACTCATTGGTTGTGACGCAAGAGGTTTCTAAAAAAATTAGTGTATCTAATTTTTGTCAAAGACTGTAGATAACCTGGCTTTGGGCTACTCAATAGACCTACTGACTAATGTCACAATGTAGCATCACTTTACTTGGCTACTGGCAATCGCCACAAACTTGTCTGGTTGGCGTGAGCCCTCTTCTCAATCGCAATATTATATTAATTAGAGGTATGTCTGAACCGGACCGTTGTCTTATAAGACCTGCCCTCAAATAGTAAATTAACTCACTACCCATACAAAGTTGACTTTCTGAAGGTCAACACATGAATTGCTTCATGTCCCCCATATAATATTAAACAACCATTACACAAGCCGTGAGCGACAGGCTTTACCTATCTCGCTTCCGCGTGTAAAGTCATATTTCACTGTTAAGTTAGTATTTCGTTGTCTATTATGTCCCCTGACCCGGAGTTATCTCCCTTTGATCTAATAAAAGTGTATGCAATTTATGTGTTTGTTTTTCTGGTTGTTTGTGTGTTTGGATGTAATTAAACGTATAATCTACCCTCTAACATGTGTATCTAACTATCATGTGTATGTAAGTTAGTTTTTCAAGTGCCATAATTCATTTAACTGTGGTCACAAACATGTGTATAATACAAATCTGTGACTATGTTTCTGTCTTATGAGACTCAAAATACTTTCACTAAGATCCTAAACTAAACTACACAAAATACATTCATTACAACACATTTCCAACATTGAAACCAACATTTGACGGCAACAAAAATAAAAAGTCCTGTTGAGCGGCAGAAAAAATCCGCTGACTGTTCTCACTCTCTCCTGTATATTTTACATTTGTTCTTACTTTCACACTTCTGTCACACATCTTTAACCTTCCCTTATGTCACACTTCTTTTACCCTCATTATTGGCACACATCTTTTACCCTCATTTCTGTCACACATCTTTCATCCTCATTTCTGTCACACTTCTTTTACCCTCACTATTGGCAAACATCTTTTACCCTCATTTCTGTTACGCATCTTTTATCCTCTGTTCTGTCACACATCTTTTACCCTCACTATTGGCATACATCTGTTACCCTCATTTCTGTTACACATCTTTTATTCTGTGTTCTGTCACACATCTTTTACCTTCATTTCTGTCACATAACTTTCACTCTCATTTTTGTCACGCATCTTTTACCCTCATAGTTATTTAAAACCCTTGGAGTGACACTGTACAAGTTTGGCTCAGTTTGACAGAGTTGAGCCTAATGACTGTGCATCAACCGTTGCACATGTCAAGTATTTACAACATATTTACATGTAAGAAAAAAAAGGGTTAATGGTTTGTACCCTGGTATTCTTAACCACTCTATTCTACTGAAATATTACTCTAAATACTGACATACTAATACTAGTTCTATAAATATACATTTAATGTGTTGCCTATTTTAATCTATCTGTCATATTAATCCTAAAATACGCTTACATTACTCCTAATATTTATCTAATTTAAGGGATGTAATTTACCTATGTGAGATGAAATTGATGTGAGATGAGTTATGTCCCTTTGTGAAATGGGTAATGTGAAATGTAATAAGTTACGTCCCTTTCTAAAATGGGTGATATTCTAACTAATGTTTTTAAATGAAAAAACCTATATGATTGATATTCTTATTCTATATGGTGTAAATGATGTATCTTTAAGTGTATAATATTTCTATTCTATTATGGTGTAACCTAATCATACTACTAAATGATAACGTTTGTTAAATGGATTGGTTAAGATGGAATGAAATCAAATGGAATGAAACAAAGTGAAATATAATAAAATGAATGATACTATTCCTGTCTAAACTTCTTATAATTAGTTGTCATGTTTAAATTACTATCCTAATCTACTTTTAAAGCTAAATAAATATGTAAATTAATATTCTATCTACCAAAAAAAAAATGAAAAATATTATATTGTCTAACTCTCAATATAAATTAAAATGACATAATCTATCTATATTTTATCACTATATTAAAACATTATGATACATATCACATTAAGTTTATATATACATGGTCTTTAAATACCTCAGGTTAGTCGTTGCCATTAATGTTCAGAAACATACTTTCATTGGCATAATATCTATACAATTATTCTGGGTATTTGAAATCCATTACACAGTCATATTTGTTCTATGGGTATTGCACCTGTAGAGTTTGTTTGTAAAGTAGACCACTGTTTTAGTGTCTGTATGTATATAATCATCTGACACTGTTTTTCTCTGTTTCACACAACTAATTCACTGGAACATATATGGAGCTTAGCAAGTAATAAGCTGTCCTAGTTCACAAGGTGATATATTTGTTCCCAGAGTAAAGTTCTTACTTTTGATGTCTACGGACACATAGCAGGTCAATGTTTTTGGTACTTAGTTCAGCACATAATATCCATGTATTTCTAATATATTTCACATAGAATATTTGACTGTACTAAATTAACATCTATTACTCTACACTCTTATGTGGAAATTTCTGGTATTGCTACATCAGATGGTCGACTAAGGGTATCAGCCAAGATGTTATCTTTCCCCTTAATATGCTCTATACTAAAGGTGTAATTTTGTAGTATTAGCGACCACCTGTATATTCGGTCATTTCGATGTACACCACTCTGTATGACCGTTATTGGGGAGTTGTCAGTCTGGACAATGAAGTGCACACCCGCCAGAAATCGATGCAGCTTTCTCACCGCATAGATGACGCTTAAGGCTTCCAACTCGGATATGGAATATCTGGACTCGGTGGGTGTGATCTTACGGCTCACGTAGCAAATCAGATGGAAGATGCCCTCATAAAATTGGCCTAGTACTGCAGCGATGGAGATCCTGCTGGCATCTGTCCTAAGATAATAAACGAGCCTCGGATTAGGCAAGCGGAGGATTGGAACATTACTAAACAAGATTTTCAATTTTGACAATGCAGAAATTAATAATGCATCTTTGACATCCAATTTTACAGAAGCTTTTAAAACATTGGAAAATACACTTGTAATCTCCGCTAAATTTGGAATAAATTTACTATAGTAATTCACTAACCCCAAAAGGCTTCTGACCTGTTTCTTGGTGGTAGGCATGGTCAGATTCATAATTTTGGTAATAATTTTCTGGTCAGTCTTTAGTTGACCTTGAGAAATGACATGACCCAAAAAATCAATTTCTTTTAGGCCCAATTCGACTTTGCTCGGTTTGACAGTGAGCCCGAAGAGTCGCAACCTATTAAAGACATGTCTCAGTTTCAGTAGGTGTGTTGTCCAGTCATCAGTATGGACACATATATCATCTATATAGGTCACTGTATTCGTCACTCCATGAAGTAGATCTCTAGTTAAGCGTACAAAAGTGGCAGGAGCGTTTCGAAGTCCGAAAGGAAGAAAACGCCACTCGTAAAGTCCTAAAGGTGTTGAAAAAGCAGTAAGATGGATGGATTGAGACTGCATAGGGACTTGCCAATATCCCTTAGTGAGATCTAATTTAGAAAAGATTTTGGAGGTGGACATGTCAAGAATAAGATCTTCGCAGGAAGGAATTGGTTCTGCGTCGATCTTGGTGACGTTGTTGAGCTTTCGATAGTCCACGCACAGACGAATTGTAGAATCTTTCTTCTTAACTAGAACAATTGGAAACGAGTACTCAGAGGTGGATTTCTGGATGATCCCACTAGCCTCTAAATTCAGAATTTCCTTATTTAGATTTTCCCTATAGCTTAGTGGGATTGAGTACGGCCTGCATTTAATAGGCTTAGAGTCCGAAAGAAGAATGGAGTGTTCGATTCTGTCCGTCCTACCTGGAATGTCAGAGAATATGTCTTTGTATTCCGTCACTAATTCTACTAATTGTCGTCGTTGACTGTCTGTTAGTCCCTGTTCTATATGTATGTTATCTAATGTAGCAGTCTTGTCTACAATAGGAACTGGTAGTTCCATTCCGTCGTCGTCTACCTGATTCAGTACGGTGGTGGTGCTAAGTGTGTATTCTGTATTCTCGCTAAGTGTATGCTCGTCGGATATGCCAGTCTCGCTAACTAGTGTAGTTGCGTTGTGTATGTCTGTCGTCTGAACACTAGGTGTGGGTGCACTGTGTTCGTCTGTCTCTACCTCTGTCTCTTGTCGTGAATAGTAAGGTTTCAACATGTTGACATGGAATATCTTTAAGTGTCCGTTTATTGATATTTCATAGTCAACATCTGAAATTTTACGTACCACCTTGAATGGCCCTTGCCATGAAGTCAATAATAAATTTCGTTTGTCAGGAAGCAAGAGAAGTATGTCTTGATCTGGTTCAAGTTCAATTGTTCTCGCCCCTTTGTTGGCATATTGGCGGTAGATTTGACCCTTCCTCTCCAAAGCTGCCTTAGCTATAATACACGATTTCATGATTTTATCTCGTGTTTCAGTCACCATTTCATAAGGTGTTTTTGGTTCGGGAATTTGAATAGAATTCGTTATTGCCTGATGATAAATGGTTAGGGGTCCACGTGGGTTAGCCCCGTACACTAATTCAAACGGTGAGAAACCCGTGCTTGAATGGGGAATCTCCCGATAGGTGAACAGCACTGTTGGTAACAGTGTATCCCAATCAGCTGGGTTTTCTGCTGTTACCTTAGCCAGCATATGCTTAAGATCTCCATTAATTTTTTCTACTATCCCATTGCTGGCTGGATGGTACGCTGTCGTGAAATGTTGTTTAATCCCTAACATTTTTGTAAGGGCTTGCGTTGCAGCCGATATGAATTGAGTTCCACGATCGGATAAAATGGTCCGTGGAAATCCGAATCGTGAGAACAGGTGTAGAAATACATTGGCAACATCTTTGGAGGTGATGTACTTCAAAGCTACTGCCTCAACCCACCTTGTACATAGGTCGACCATCGTTAATATGAAGCGATTTCCTTTGCTGGACACCTGATTCAGGGGTCCAACAATATCTACCGCCACACTCTCAAATGGCCTAGAAGCCAGTGTAGAAGGTTGTACTTCAGCTGTAGCATGTTTACCCTTTCGTACTAACTGTTGACAGACATTACACGAACGACAAAATAATTTAATATCATTGCAAAAACCTGGCCAATAAAAATGAGCCTGAATTCTGGCCCTGGTTTTGTCATATGCAAGATGGCCAGCAAACGGTGACTCATGTGCAATCTTTAGCACAGTTAGGCGGTGTTGTACAGGTAACACCGTTTACTGAATCTCATGGTTGCCAATAGTATAATATCTAGTAAGAATGCCATTATTTAATCTGAAGAACCATGATGCGTTCTTTGTCACTTTTGCTCGTTCTTTCAATACTTTTAAATAAGGAGACAAACTAGGATCAGCTTTCTGCTGTTCTATGAATTTTTGTCTGTTGGTATCATCAGTGCTAGATGGAGAAAGCACCAGTAGTCTCTCATCTTGTAGCGTGTCTTGATGTTTTATAGTGTCTGCTCTGGTTGTTGCATTAACTGCATTCAGTTGGTTCCATGCAGTTATTTCATCGCTAGTACATTGTTTTAGTTGGGGTAAGCAACCCAGAATTAAATCAGTACAAGGATGGTCAAGTACAGCACAAGTAAATGTACCCGAAAGGAAAGGAGTGTTAATACGGGCTTTGGCCAAAGGGTAAATTTCAGTGTTACCCGAAAAGGTTCGGCATTTGACAGAGTCACCTGTATAATCCTCTTGACTCACCAGTTCCTTTCTGAGACCAATAAGGGTACTACCGCTGTCCAGCAAACATTGGCATGGTCTATCATTGACCATTGCATTGTGGAACTCTAAATTGCCTCTGGAGGCTAAGGCTGCATTCACACTCTCAGATGAGAATGGAACTGTATGTCCACATTCTAATTTTCCGTCAGCATGAAATTGGTGACATCGCTCACAACTGTCAAAACTTAACATATCGTTTACACAACACACCTCTTCCGTTTGGTTAACAGGTAATTCATTTTCAACATCACACTCAGTCTCACTACCACTATCAGAAGATGTATCAAGTAAAATAGCATTGTTGGCTTTCATACGTTGGCGGCCCAGGCACTTATTTGAATAATGGCCGTAGCTGGAACAAAAAAAACATTTGATGGTACGCTGGTATGCAGATCTTTTGTTCTGTTGCTTCTTGATAACATTTTCAAGATGTGCCGGATAACTCGGCGATTTGTCACACATTGAATAAGTGTCATGTAAAAGTTGACAGTGGATACATTTTGAAATTTTTCTATCTTTCTTGTCAAATTTATTAAATGGTTTTCTATTGCTCTGATAGTTTTTAGATTGATCTTTTACAAAGGAAACTATTTCAGAGTCATTTGAAGTCTTAAAAATATTTCTGTTTGAAGAAAAATATGCAGACCCTTTCTTTTCAAACTGTTCTATGGTTTCAATGTCTGACTGCTGCAAAAATTTAGCAAAAGAGGATGGTATCGTGGATATTACCTTATCCATAGTTATTAAATTTTTCAATCTATCAAAGTCTTTTCCTATGTTAGCTGCTTTAAGCCACCTATTTAGTACACTTTGAACATTTGAGACGTAGTCAATGAAAGTCTCAGTAGGTTTAGGTTTTAAATTTGAGAACTGAACCTGATACCCAGGGGCATCAAGTAAAAAGTGTTGCATAATTCTATCACGGATGTATTGGTAGTCAGATCTAAGATCGGTTGGTATAGATTCTATCACTTTAAGGGGCTCACCACTCAGGTTCTTCATATAAATCATAGCCCACATCTCTAAAGGAACTTGGTGATATTTAAACGGATACTCGACATTTTCTGTCCAAGCAGATATTGATTCATCTTTACAATATGGTTTGATAATATTTTTGTATTTGTTGAACTTATTTTCTTCTTGTTGACTTTTAAGTTTAGTGGCAGAGATCTCTGCGTGTGAGTCTACATCCATCTCTTTCATCTTTAACTGTGTCTCTGATTCTACTTGTATTTGTTTTTCCTTAACTCTTGCCATTTCATCTATCTCTTTTTGCTTTAATTCTCTCTCCTGATCTAATTGCTTTTGCTTAAATTCCTTATCATGTTCTAATTGTTGTTGCTTAACATTCTTATCATGTTCAATTTGTTGTTGCTTAACATTCTTATCATGTTCTAATTGTTGTTGCTTAATTTGCACTTCTTTTTGTTTTGTTATCTCAGCTAGTTGTATCTGGTGTTGTCTTTCCTGTGCGCGTTCATCTCTCTCTGCATCCTTTGCTTCTTTAAATTTTTGATCCGCATATTGTTCTAGCTCTTTACCTGTGTATTGCAATTCTTTGCCTGCTTTAATGAAGTCAGCTAGAGTAGCCATGTTGTTGGGGAATTGGCTCGCGTTGACTTTAACTGACTGCTTCAATTAGTTATTTTTCTTTGATATGCTATGTTATTTAATATCTGAGCACTACAAATTGTACTCTTTGTTTACAATCTGGAAAATTGTTTTCTCCAAAAAATTAGAGCACAAAGTCTGTTCATACAATACACGCTGAAAAAGAGATGCACTATTAATCACAATGCATGCCAAAAACGTAGGTTTTACTCATCTTAATGTTCCCGAGAACAAGGAACAACACGTCAGCAACACCGGTCCCGTTGTTTGGCACCCCGGAATACACACGAGTTTTCTACTCAGGTCACCTTATTTGGCACATCGGCATACACTCACATTATCTATCAGCTGTTGTTCACCCTGGTTTACAGAGCAGCAACAATTAACAACTCGTAAACGAAAAATAGATTTTTGACAAATTGGTACAATGACACTGACATGCCCACGAACAAACAGAATATCGATTAATTAATATTTAATGTCAATGTCCTGTCTTCGTTCTACAGTAATTTGTCTTTCGTTACTAACCTAGTTTAATCTATGGAAGAATGCTGCAGACAAAATCTAATTTGCATAGCCGAAAGTAGTGCCCTCGTGACGGTAAACAAATAGAAAAGTACGAAAAGAAATTCAATAACTGCTTTTAAATAAATATAAATATAATAATAATGTGTAAATAAATAAATATATTCATTCTCTAACTTAAATAAACAAATAATAGTTAATATATCGTAAAGATTCAGGCAGGCAGTAGCTTGGCAGTTTGTAAACACTGAAATGCTGATTCCAAGTGGCGAGGCCCAACTGCTTGTCAATCGTGCCACGTCACAGGCGCAGCGCTATTTTTAGCTTGCAAAAATCAATACTGTCGCTGACCTTTGTATTGCTCCGCCATGAATCATTTTTGACAATTATTCAAAAACAAATAAATAATTACATAAATACATGAAAGAAGAACATAATATTAATACTTACAACTTTGAAGAACACATTATTTAAATATATAACATTCTAATAAGCACAAATAAACATTATTTCATCACGATAGGCACAATTCTGCTGGCAACTCGATCTAGTCTGCATACGTCATCGTCACTGACACAAATTAAACATTTAATCTTTGTAATATCCTATCCGTAAACCTAGTCTAGAGCCGTGGGTAAGTGTTATAGCTTGAACTCAGGTTCAAGCCGCACTTCTGACACCACATTTAATCCTATTGCCTGTCAACAACTCATGTTTCAGGCATCATCGGATTACTTCTCCCACACCATACAAGAAACTTGCAAGTCGTGTGCGAGGAATGAAATGGTACATTTTATTGCCGTTGGCTCTTTACAATTGCAGAACAGTCGCTATCTAATCACACATAAAGTCACAATATTCTCTATCACTAGTTTTCCTAAACCCTATAGCTAATCTCTATCTACTAGGCTATACGAAAACTATCTCTATTCTACACGATGTGAACACTACAGAGTCAGTCCCCAGTCTGACTTCCTTCACTCGCGTCGCTACACGCCACGCGGAAGGACCTTCATGCGTCCTTCGGCTCTTTGCGTGCTAGGTCAGTTAGCACGCTTCTATTAGCTGTCTTTGGTTGAGTGGCAATCGTGGCGATCACGCAGGCGTGATTCTGTCGTGACCAGTAGTGCTAACTATCTGGTCAACGCCTTCGTGTGAGGACTAGTTAATAGTCCCCCTTTTCTATCATCTATCCTGCCCTGATCCCGGGCACTATGTTCCCTCTAATCTATCTGAGGTTGACCCCACGTCCCGGTGGTGTTCTATCATGAGGCAGGCTTCCTGCCTCCTGTTTCAGTCTTTGACACTTTCCATCCACTACATCCAAACATCTATCCACTACAAAGACCATTCACTTTCCGTCCACTACATCCAAGCATCTATCCACTACAAAGACCATTCACTTTCCAAGCCTTGGTGGCAAGCTTGCAAATGTATGCTAATTTCTGGGTGTGCAGTGTTGTTATCAGAGAGCATTATGTTTTAAAAGTGGTTATTTGTCTGTTTAATGGCATGCATCACTTGACTCATTAGCTCTGAGTGGATTTTGAAGTGCTCGAGCAGGCATCATTCATCAGAAGGTTCTCCAAACTACATCTCTGATGCTGCACTGAGATCTTCTGTCATTTTGATTTTATTTTCCTCTGAGGCCTAGCATATCCACTCTGGCAGCTGAAGTCTTGCTTGAAATTGCATAGAACTATTTCAGTTAGGAATATTGAATATTTTGGCTACATTACAGGACATGGTATTCTTATGTAAATCATATTGGAGGTAAAATTCATGTTACATGTTATTAATTTTATCTAATCGATCCTAGTTATTTGAAATGTTCTTGTTATAGTTATTACTTCTTTCTATCTCAGACAGTTATCACTTATATCCATTCTATCCTAGTTGTTACTTTAAATGTTCTAGTTTGCCATACACCTGGATCAGGCTATGGATTATTAAGTACAGGTGGCTAAGAGGCTTAAACAGTCCTATGATAAGAAGTGAACAGCGAGAGGATTGTAAGACACAATTTGCACGGCATTAGTTAAAGAAGAATGAAAAGTGTGCAAGATGTTTTGGTGCAAGCACGAAAACGTCACCGTAGATGAGTTAGACTTGAGCTGGCGTCAATGCCTGACACGGTTTTCTGGTCACTAGAGCACGGCTAATATTATGCTGCTTTTTTAGAATAGTATGTGTAGGTTGTCAGGTATGGTTGGAACTTTCTGCGGAGCGACTGCTTTTGTTTTTCCGACATGTCAAAATCGTCGTATTAAAGTGGACTGTGGGAAAATTTATCCAGTGTCTTGTGAAGGTTTGGTTGCAGTGGCCGTCTTTGGTTTTCACTTAACAAACAAGGAGGATTAGACCAAATATACGAATTTATATGTCTATGCTCTCTTGCTCCTTGGCATAGTTCTCTTCTAGTTACTACTATACTTCCTCTCAGGACAGTTATTACTTGCACCCACTTTATCCTGGTTGTTACTTGAAATATCCGTGTTCTGTTCTAGTTACTACTTTACTCCTTCTCTCCAGGACTGTTATTACTTTATCCTATTTGTTACTTTAAATTTTCCTGCTCTGTTCTAGTCACTATTTTTCTTCCTTCATCCAGGACATTTTTATTACTACTATCCACTCTATCCTAGTTGTTACTTGAAATGTTCTTGTTCTGTTCTAGTTACTACTTTACCTCCTGTCCGAACAGTTATTACTTGTGCCCACTCTGTCCTTGTTGTTACATGAAATGTTCTTTTTCTGCTCTAGTCACTACTTTATGCCTTCTATCTAGGACTTTGTTATTACTTGTACTCACTATCCTGGTTGTTACTTTAAATTTTCTCAACCTTATCCTAGATACAAGTCCTTCAAGAAACAAATGAAAATCGTAAACTTATTAGAATCATTAGACATATTATGAGAAGAAATGACCTGGAGAACTTGGTGACCACTGGCAAGATCGAAGTGAAGAGACCAAGGGGAAGACCGAGAAGTAAATACCTGGATAGCTTGGCCACATGGCATGGTCAAGACAGGAACACGGAGCTGATCCACGACTCTGTTTATCGAGTGACATGGCAGAACATGACAGCCCACGTTTATCGGCATGGCACATGATGGATGGATTCTAGATACTACTTTACCTCCTTCTACCCAGGAGAATTATTACTTGTAGCCACTCTGTTCTGCATGTCATTTGAAATGTTCTTTCCCTACCTACCTCCATCTACGACAGTTATTACTTTACCTACAATTGCAGGCAGTTAAATGTATCTAGTTTCTTATAGTTGTTACTTTAAATGTTTTTGTTATAGTATTACTTTATCGCCTATCGTAGGCAGTTGTTAATTTACCTCTTTCTCTTGCAGACAATTAATACTTTAGCCGCTTCTATCCCTGGCAGTTAATTACCTTCCCTCCTTCAGACAGTTTTTAACCCAGATTTGTGTGTTTATTTGAAGTAACTGTCATGGACAGAGAAAAGTGACATATCCAGACAGACTTATTATTTTGTTTCTAGAAATTTCACTATACTTGTCTCAGTCTGTGTTTGAAATCTAGTCAGATTATTTTGCTTGTTTGAAGCAAATGCCTTGGACAGGAAAAGATATAAATTGCCTAGATTAACTATTATTTTGTTTCCAGAAAATTCACTATACCCATCTCAGTTTGTGCATTTGAAATCCAATCAGATTTTGCCACAAAGAAGACAACGGAGTTTGCTGGCTGCTGCAGATGAATGAAAAGCAACAGACCTGCGAATTCTACCTTATCCAGCCTGTTGAAGGTTTGGACAATTTGTGTTTACCATACAAATGCCGTTGTTTTGTGTTTTATTGTTATCCCTAAGCTACTGGGGTGTCAGCTCCTAGCAGTCTTTGGTCTGATCATTGATGAAGATAAGAAAGAGAGCTTTTTGAAGAAGTTCTTCTAATATTGTCACATAGGGCAGCTGATGTTTAACCTGCTTAATGTGGAGCTTTGGTTCCTTTACTCTAGAAGGCTTGTATTCACTTTTGACTATGATCACTCAAATTCCATCCTTCTCGTCCTCCTGTTCCATCTTTCTCATCCTCCTATTTCATCCTTTTCATCTACAACAAGAAACCCTTTCTCTAGACCATGTCGTGGACAGCAGGATGCTGATATGCTTTTCTGTATGCGACAGTTATGCTTTTCTGTTTGAGGAATTCATCCACCAGACTGAGAACCCGAAGAGGAGGGCATCTGTACAATACCTGCATCTGAAGCCTGCTTGGTTTTTGTTGGAGATTCTTGCATCCTAACCACTAGTACAATGTATTATTTGCCATTCTTCTGACTTGTTTACCAAGCAACAGGTGAGGGAGGAGGGCCTATTTATTGATTTAGGATGTTAATAATAGGTTCCCTTTCTTGAGAATGTGCCTGATGGTTACTGTTTGTCATGCTGCTGGTAGTTGTCGCTTATGTCTTGTTGATGAACCATAAAAGAACCTCTATTGCCCAGGGCTCAAACATAACAATCATCTGAATATTTATTTGGTCCACTGCTTTATTTCTCATCAGTTTTTATATTACCCAATTTAGTTCTTGTGGATGGAAAGGGTATATATCATATATACACCTGTTCAAGTCTCCTGCCGTGAATATTAACTCCTGTCATGAATGCTTGGAAATATTGGCCCCTGAATATTGCCTCCTGTCATTAAAGTGTTAATATCTAATCATTTTTAAGCTTACATAATCTTTATTCATTTTGGTTAATCCTGTTCATTTTAATTTGCATTTCAGTTTTATTCATTTCATTGATCATTTTAAAGTCTACCCGTTTTCAATGTTTGTTTCAATTGCGATCATTTTAAAGTGTGCTTATTTTCAATGTTTATTTATCTTGTGATCATTTTAAAGTGTACTTATTTTTGTCTCCTTTTCTTTGTTTATGTAATTTCTTCTCATTTTAATTTGTTTTTAATTTCTGCACTACAGAAGTAGACCAGTGCCTTGTTTCTGTTGTCACATGGTCCAGGGAGCATTCCCCTTCGTCTGTAGACAAAGCATCCACCCTACTGTCTTCACTAACTGAGTACATGTCCTTAAGGAGTCTGCAAGTGACACCTCTGATCACTATGACATTGTCAGGAATCTCGTCTCAGAGCCTTGCAGAGTCATGCAAGTCCAGAGGTGGACATGAACATGGGGATCAGAACCCATCTGTGCTTATCGAACTCCATAATTCTGTCAGAAATAGACAACCTGGTGACACTGTCAGCAAAAGTAAAACATGGAACAGAAAGACGGATCAGGAAAAATATTTGTCCATCCTGAAATATGGATGCAGAAATGGAAAAACCTCAGCAGCCGTTCCAGAAGGCAAGGGAACTCTTACCGTTATTGCATCAGCTAATCCAGCTGCAGCATCACTGGAGAATCATGCTGCCTTTTGTACAGACAATAGTGATGAAGTGACCAAGTCTGCTCTGAGGAGATCTGTCAGTGATGGCGCTGCAGTCACTCAGAGTCGTATTATGAATAAAGAAATTAATCAGCAGGCCGCAGGAGGTCTCAGTGCTAGTGTTGCAGAGGAAGCACAAGAGAAAAGATTGCTGACTCTTCACGAGGGTGGAAACAGTGTTTCAGTTGAAGGTAAGTGTACACGGTCTGAGCAGCATGTGGTTTATTTTTATTGAGAGGTTGGGTTATTTCAGGTATTGGAGGCCAGCATCGCCAAATGGATAAGCGCATTTATTTTTAAACAGGGGTGTTGAGGTAGAGGGTTGGACTGTTGGGCTAAAATGTTGACTTCTCGTCCTTGACTTGGGGACGCAAATTATAAGTACCTCAGAAGTCGAAGTGGGTTCACCAGATGGTGACGGACACAGGTAAAAGTGAAAGCTAATTCACACGCGAAAATCAGTCCAGCGCACTAGAAGTTGTAGCACATGTATGGAGTATAAACTTTATACTTGAGTATAAAGTGAGCGAACAGCACACATAAAATATTTCATGCATTTTGCATGAGCTTGTTAGTTTATATAAAAGATATGGTGTAGATTGATCTCTGGGTGCCACAACCACATGAGTGTTTTTGCTTGATTGTTGCTGTTCTTACTAAAGAACCCCCATGTATAAATAGAAAAACAACTGTTTGGACAATATTTTGGGCCTTCTTTTGTTAGTCTATAACATGATTGCAATAGCCAGCAAAAGGTGGTTTACAATGCACAGAGAAATCGTCTCATGGACCGATATATTTATTCTCTGGGTGGAAAGGTAAAGATACCTCCTTCAGAAGTCTGAAGTGTTAGGTATTTGTGTATACTAGGTCACAGCAATACAACGTTGGCTTGACAAGCTTCCTTCTTCACCACTTTTCTCTCTCCTCACATCTTCTGCCTTTAATTTCCAATGGAGCATAGGCTCGCAACCAATTCGCATTAAACCATTTGTAGGCTTTTTTATGATTGGTTGGATTTTGCGACTATGGGATGAGGTGGCCACTCTCAAGCCAATCCTCTTTAGTCGCCGGTTATGGCATGCATAAAAATGCACAGGGGATAACTTGTAATATACCATTGAAATCTCTCATGTCTATTTTATGAGGTTCGCACAAGTAGTCTTTTATGACTACTCACAAGTCGTCTTCTATCTATTCTCCTCATTTTCCTCTGGTGTTTCTTCTGATTCTTTTTCTTTCGCTTCTGCTGCCTCTGCTTCTTCATCTTTTACGTTCATCTTCTATTTCTTTGTTTTCTTCCTCTTGCTCTTTGTTTTCTTCCTTTTGTTCTTTGTTTTATTCCTTCATTTGCTTTTTCTTCTTCTCTAACTTCTTTTCACTTTACAGTTCACAAGGATGATATTCTTTCAAGGGCTTTGGTGTTTGCTTCACCCCCGTTGTCAGATTTCTGTGATTATCGTCATGTTTTTCTTATAGCTGTAATGAACAAATCAAAAGACTTTATTTTTACAGGGTTAAGAATTGGACACCAGACCCATCTGACATTCTCCCCTTCTTGTCTCTCTCCTTTCATACATTATTTCATGCATGCAGTGAAATTGCATTAGCCTGTGATGGGCAGCTTGTGTTAACATTCTTGCTGCGTAATAGAACAATCTAACTTGTTGTTTCTGTAATCTGTGGTGTTCAGTATAATTCCTCAACCACGGATTTAACAGCTGTAGAGGTAAGACCATGAAACTACTCACTGTACTAGCACAGCTACTTTTTATATTGTAAATATGTAACATTTCAAACAATTATTGTATCCCAACAGACAATGTATTCGCTCATTTCAAGAGCCTGGACAGTCAGTGTGCTGCAGACCTGTTGTTTGAGGTATTGTGCACATTCAAATGTTTGCACTGTTGTATCACTATAACATTTGTGTTATTATTGCTGCACATTGCTTTTGTCACCCTCTAGAAAGTTTCAGTACTGATTAGTTTCTCTTTGACCTGATTTGTGATATTATTGCTACACATTGCTTTTGTCACCCTCTAGAAAGTTTCAGTACTGATTAGTTTCTCTTTGACCTGATTTGTGATATTATTGCTGCACATTGCTTTTGTCACCCTCTAGAAAGTTTCAGTACTGATTAGTTTCTCTTTGACCTGATTTGTGATATTATTGCTACACATTGCTTTTGTCACCCTCTAGAAAGTTTCAGTACTGATTAGTTTCTCTTTGACCTGATTTGTGATATTATTGCTACACATTGCTTTTGTCACCCTCTAGAAAGTTTCAGTACTGATTAGTTTCTCTTTGACCTGATTTGTGATATTATTGCTACACATTGCTTGTGTCACCCTCTAGAAAGTTTCAGTACTGATTAGTTTCCCTTTGACCTGATTTGTGATATTATTGCTGCACATTGCTTTTGTCACCCTCTAGAAAGTTTCAGTACTGATTAGTTTCTCTTTGACCTGATTTGTGATATTATTGCTACACATTGCTTTTGTCACCCTCTAGAAAGTTTCAGTACTGATTAGTTTCTCTTTGACCTGATTTGTGATATTATTGCTACACATTGCTTTTGTCACCCTCTAGAAAGTTTCAGTACTGATTAGTTTCTCTTTGACCTGATTTGTGATATTATTGCTACACATTGCTTTTGTCACCCTCTAGAAAGTTTCAGTACTGATTAGTTTCTCTTTGACCTGATTTGTGATATTATTGCTACACATTGCTTTTGTCACCCTCTAGAAAGTTTCAGTACTGATTAGTTTCTCTTTGACCTGATTTGTGATATTATTGCTACACATTGCTTTTGTCACCCTCTAGAAAGTTTCAGTACTGATTAGTTTCTCTTTGACCTGATTTGTGATATTATTGCTACACATTGCTTTTGTCACCCTCTAGAAAGTTTCAGTACTGATTAGTTTCTCTTTGACCTGATTTGTGATATTATTGCTACACATTGCTTTTGTCACCCTCTAGAAAGTTTCAGTACTGATTAGTTTCTCTTTGACCTGATTTGTGATATTGTTATTGACTGATGTCTAGCCACTGTCTCTGATTTGTTTACATACCGATTTGTAGGCATTTTATTTAGATCATTGTAAGATATGTCCATGTGTCTGTGCTTGTTGTTTCTCTGCAGAATATATACATACTTAATTTTACATCAGTATTTTGTCTAGTTTTGTATACATTTGCATCAATCCCTCAGGAGCCCTCTCTTTCTAGTGCTGCTTTTGATTTCACATTTCATGTGCTGTCATCTTGTTTGAGTGTTGTGTCATCTGTCAGCATCTTGTTGGTTGAGTGTTTTGTTATTTGTCAGCAAGTAGTTACCTTTTGATTGTAATATTTTCCACATCAGTCTTTGTGTTTTCACCGGATGCTCTCAAAACATGCATATCAGTTCTCTTATGGTCATGTCTTTGCAGGAACAATGTCCACTGTTTTAATGTTTGTGTATTTTTTCAATTATAATTGTATAACACAATTGTTGCAAGGGTTTTGCTAAATTTATCGGACAAAGGTGCCATAAAGTATGATTTGTGGGAATGTTGATTGTTTACTTTTCAAAGGAACTACTAACATAGTGCAGTCTTATTAATTTGTCTCATTAGTGCTGTCAGTAAACATGAGACAACAGCTAGAAGCTTCAGATGTGAAGCAACTAGAGCAGTGGTTCTCAACTTTTTTGGCCCGTGCCCCCATTCACCATATTTTCAAAACGTCATTCCCCCCCCCCCCCCCCCCTTTCGTATTTCCTACCTAAAACATCCCCCCCCCACTCCTACTTAGTATACGTAATAATGGAAGCACATACTAAAACAAGTCTAGACGTCCACATAAAATGTGATTTGTGGGTCTACTTACTTTATAAAATGAATTTTGAAGGGGAAGTATGAAGGGGAAAAACAATATCAAGTAATCGGTTCTTGTAGTAACGCGATCTTGAAATAATCTTCATTCCCCCCCCCCCCCCCCCCCCCTGGAAACCCTAAAATTCCCCCCTGAGGGGGAAGTCCCCACCGGTTGAGAACCACTGAACTAGAGCATTCTTTTTTCTCTATTCACTATGAAATGAGTGCTTCTTCTTGCAGTTGTGGCTTTGATGATTAAAGCACCAGACTAGTTCTCTTGATGCACTCAACCATTCTTTGGTCCCATACATCTTGGAGTATAGTGTTGATCCATTGGGCCAGATATTTATCTTAATTGGACTTCCAGTCTCCAACATGGCGAATAGGCATTTGAACCATTAAGCCTCTGAAGTGTTTATGCCTCTGGCTATGGTTGGCAGTCGCATGTTCCTCATGTTGGACTGGTAGTGCATGGTTACTACCTACTACACCCAGCTACTGAGTTGAGTGCGCGGCGCGACACTGTGAGCTGTGAATTTTGTTTGGAATGTTTTTACATCTGTCTGCGGTTATAGCGTGAACTGCATGTTCGGAACGATGGTGGTCGGTGGTGGTCTCTCTGTATGGATGCATGTCTATGTGCCCAGTAATCAGGGTGTTCAGCAGATGATGACCATGAATAGTAGAGCAGATTCACTTTGACTCCACAAACACGGAAGTTTTAATGGACCTACATTGCTGATCATGGAATGATGCAGGGTGGTGAGAGAACATCTGTGGAAAATGCTGATACTGGAGTCCTTGATTATGGAGTAATCACTTGCGACATGATAACCCCAAAAGTGATGAGTCGGCGAGCTTGAGGCTTGTGGAATGTAGAATGCCCAATGACTCAGGGATGAGGGATAACCTGAGACAATGAAGCATGAATGTGCACAACAGAAACAGTTTGTGTGTATATATCTTCTCCTCTCTCTCTCTCTCTCTCTCTCTCTCTCTCTCTCTCTCTCTCTCTCTCTCTCTCTCTCTCTCTCTCTCTCTCTCTCTCTCTCTCTCTCTCTCTCTCTCTCTCTCTCTCTCTCTCTCTCTCTTTCTTTCTCTGTGTGTGTGTGTGTGTGTGATTTTTAGTCTGAAAGAGACTTAAATACTGATGGGTGTTACTCCTCAAGTATACATTTAAATGAATTGTATATTAACAGCTTACATAAACAGGACAACTACTTGTATCTTTTTTGTTGTTTCAGACCAGGCAGGCCTTGAATATAAACTTGGAACTGCCATCAGATAAGCAAGCAGACTCTTCAGGCGGCTGGCTGTAAGCTCCACTATTTGTTCTCAGTCTCAATCTTTGACCTCTCACTGTATCATTAGTTATAATTACTGAGCATGTGTTAATTACTTGTTGAAACCATGTCTGCGGGAGCTGTGGCTGGGAGTTTATGGTGTCTGCCTCGGGTTCATTAGTAACCAGGTTCCATCTCTGCATGTGGCAGGGAGGAGTTGTTTCAATAACCATTGCTGTATGATGATCTGGGAGTTGTTGTTCCAAGAACCATTGCTGTATGGTGATCTGGGAGTAGTTTGTCCAAGAACCATTGGCATACGTTGACCTGAGAGGACTTGTTCCAAGAACCATTGATGTATGATGATCTTATAGGAGCTGTTCCAAGAACCATTGCTGTATGATGATCTGGTAGGAGCTGTTCCAAGAACCATTGGTGTATGATCATCTGGAAGTTGTTCCATGAACCATTGCTGTATGATCAGCTGGGAGGAGTTGTTCCAAGAACAATTGGTGTATGATGATCTGGGAGGAGCTTGTCTAAGAACCATTGCTGTGTGATGACCTGTGAGGAGTTTGTTCAACAACCATTGCTGTATGATGAGCTGGGAGGAGTTTGTTCAACAACCATTGGTGTATGATGATCTGGGAGGAGTTGTTCCAAGAACCATTGCTGTATGATGGTCTGTGGGGAGTTCGTTCAACAACCATTGCTGTATGATGCTCTGGGTAGTGAGATTTGATACCTAACCTTCTCAGATAAGGGTGAAAAACAGGAGGTCCCACATGCAAGTTATGCACATTGACAATCCTACAGCAGTTGGAGATCGCAAACAGTAGGCGATAATACCACTGCCCTGGCAATATTTTAAGGAAGAAAACCTTCCCAGGGTAGATGGACAGCATGACCTTGGATGGAATCTGTCGGAAGGCAGCAAACCTCACATAAATGCATGTGAAGTCAGATATGCCGACCTTTGAAGTGTATAACTAGGCGCGGCATACTTGCCTCGTGCTAGGGAATGAAAAAAAAAAGTCTTAAAGGTCGAGAGGATCGACTTAATTGTCCTGGGTTTTATCCCATATGGCTCGGTCTCTTTCCACAGGGTGGCCTGTCAAAAGCGTTATTCAAAGCATGAACTTCGTAGCTCCAGCGACGACTCCAAGGATTCTCCGAGAAAAATGCACTTGTAAACTGAAAGATGTAGCCCAGACGTTTAAACCATGTTAATGTTATTTGCGGAAAGTGAGAAAAAGTTTCAAGATCTTGTGGAGCAAGTCAGCAGGCGTAATGCAGAACGTGAATTGGACATTAATATTAGAACAACAAGATCTAAAACTTTGAATGCAGGAATACAAATGTGAAGCCAACAATGAATGTAAGTTTAGTTTAGTCGATGGATCAACATCACGGCACACGGGTGTAACCCATAAGAGCTCCGTTCTCCTCCTAACTCAAACCTGAGTTTGGAGAAACTGAGCTCAGTGCATGAACTCCGTAGCACCGGCGAGGATCCTGAAATACTTTGGGTAGATTTTTAACTCAAAATTTTGCCCTGGCAGCACCGTTAGGCTACTCTTTTTCGATTTCCAACTGCCAAGGGATTTTTTAACGTGCGCAAAAATACACACGGGCGTCCGATCTCACTACCCAGAGACCAGGGGAAATTCTATTACTAGAAGACCACGTGAAAAAATCCCGGTCCTCACTGGGGTTTGAACCCGGGACCTCCAGCACTCGAGGCGGACACCATACATCGAGACCATTCATCCCCCAATGAATGCAAGGGTAGATTACAAGTAACGTGTTCTTATACCTTGGACTCGTACTAACAGATTATAGCAGAAGTGAAAAATAAATAAAATGAGAATTTGAATGGCCCAAAATACAGACAATTAGAAAATCAAATAGAGGTTCTGGAAATCTGGTATTCAATATACTTTTCAAAATTGTCATATCCTGGCTATTAGATACAAGTATCATATTGATTTACACTGATAGCACCTGTGAACATATAAGCAAGTGCCCGCACACACATTTTCTCTGTCTGTCTGTCTGTCTGTCTGTCTGTCTGTCTGTCTGTCTGTCTGTCTGTCTGTCTGTCTGTCTGTCTGTCTCTCTCTCTCTCTCTCTCTCTCTCTCTCTCTCTCTCTCTCTCTCTCTCTCTCTCTCTCTCTCTCTCTCTCTCTCTCTCTCACACACACACACACACACACACACATTCTCCCATGCACACGAACACACAGATAAACTGGGATATCTTAAAAATGCATCAGTTAGAATGTATTTGTACTTTTTCACGCAACTATCCCAAAGTTTGCAGAATTTAAAAATACTTTTAAGTTTACTTTTGTTAAGTGATGTGAGAGCCATTGTTGAGCTGCTGTCTTTTTTTTTTATTATGCTGTATGCAAGACAAAGAATTAAGTGACATAAAATAAATCTGTCCACAATTTTGTCTCAAATATTTATATAATATTACTAAAATAAATTCATTATATTGATATTGGATTGTATTGATTGGCCCCAGGATAAGAGTTTTGGTAAGTATGGGAGTTATGCTGCATGCTCCTGTCAAAATATTGATGTTTATTTTATTTAGTTCTGTATTTAAAATTTTAACTTAAATTATATACACAGCGAGCAAATATCAGTAGGTGTCATGTTGTAAAGAATTAGGGTATTATGATTTGAATGCAGAATTTGGCGTGTCTTGTTTATTTAAAATTCTATATTCTTTATATACCTATATATGCTTGGTTTTTCAGTGTTCATGGAAATGCAATGAATTATATGAATGGTGTATGTTTTTAAGCATGTAAGCCTGCCTAGTGTTTATTACCTGCATATTGATTATTCCTGTCATAATTTATGTTGATGAATTGTCATCTTGAATAGTAAATATGTTTAGTAGAGGTTTTGGCTGTACCAATTTTGTTTGCTTTCAGGTTTTCAGCATTTGAGAAAAATATAGTTGTGTTAAAGAAAGTACAGGGTCTAGGATCAAGTGTTCAAAGGTAACATTATGTGAGGTAGCTGTTGGTGAGGGTTGAGTCATTTTATAAAAGTATGTCAGTGAGATGTGATGAATAGTATTAGTAGCAGCAGCAGCAGCAGCAATAGTGCTAGCCTCAGCATCCTGAAAAAGCATGACTTTAAGGCATCATGGAGATATTAATGCTTAGCCGATATGTTCAGTTACCAAGGGGGGTAATAAGGACAGTAGAAGCTGCTGTAGCATAATGGTTAATGTGCTTGTTTATCAAGACTGCTCATGCCTATCAGCATGGCACCAGATGATGATGAAATAAACAGTCAAAGCCCTTGTACACTTTGAGATGTATTGGGTATATGATGCTGGCCCTATTTTGTTTTATTGACGTTCCAGACTTGAGGGGTGATATGGTTCATATTAAACCAACCACCTTTACTTTCCCAAGAATGACCTACTGCCCATTTTAGACTTAGTCGATCTGGGAGCTTAGGTCAAATTTTTAAAAATCAGCTTTGATGGGGATTGAAACACATGACCACCAGAGCTACAGGCAAGCATGCTAGCCAGTGTGTTACTGGGGCTCCCACCAGTAAAAGGGTGTATTTTTAATGACTGGGGTTTTTTGAAAATAATGCTGTTTCAAGTTTTGTATTTACCTTTTATGTTGCATGAACTTCACAGAGGGTGAGTGCAAAACTTGGAGTGGCAAAATTTTCAAAATCCCGTCATTAAAAATACACCCTATATTTAGAAAAACCTGATCCACAATTGCCGGTCTCTCTGGTATAGAGGTTACACGACTTTCTCCGTAATCTCGTATACTCTCGTAAGTAACGTGATGTTGTGCGAGAATCGGTAGCAGTTCTCTCCGCATCTGTAACTTATGGGGTATTTGAGCCGGTCGCTCAGAAAGCAGTGGCAAACCACTGAGCGTAATCTTGCCAAGAAATCAACATTCAGCTGAAAGATGCTGATGTTGACAGCGATGTCCTGTAAAGGATGTGCAAAAAAACACAAAACAAAGATCCACTATTAGGAAGGTCATTTCTGGAATCCACAGGGCAAAAGAGGAAGACGTGAAAACATGCGGAGAAGAGAATTAGAGACAGAGTTTAATCATATGGGGAGGACAATGAAGAAACTGCAAACAACAGCAAAAGTTAGGATGGCTTGATGTGAGTTGGTGAAGGGCCTAATCTCCAGTGTTAATTGTTGACTGTCTTCTTCCACCACTTTACCTAGAATGGTTTTAAAAACAATATGGGTTAAAATTTGAAGGTTAAAAGTTGAGTTGAGCTAAGAACTGACATAACTGCACTTAGAACATTCCCACACCCTTCCATACCCTCGTTTAATAGCAAGCGAATAGTCATAATGCTAATCATTAAAGGTTAAAAATGAAAAAGGAGCTTATTTCTATGTCATACTCGTATATTGGGGATATGGTGCTAGGCTTCTCTTTTCTGATAGTGCAGTATTCAGAAGGTGGTGTTATCAGTGTCAGGCTGTCTTTTCCTGGCCAATTTTTTGGTGCCTGTTTTTTATGGGAACATAATGCCTCAAAAGCAATCTGAATCAGGACCTACACCATGTCACTCGGAAGCACACTAAAAACAGCACTAATTAAAAATGTAGGAAAAAAAATAAATTATATTGTAAGTGCAGTGGCCATCTACAATTTATGATGACATAATCTTGTGATATCTTTGTTATTTCCTTAGTTACCTTGGTAAAGGTTTCATACTGAGCCCTCCAAAGACAGTGTGGGATGCATTGAAGAATCCTCATACAACATTCACATATGATGAAACGCTCAAGGTGAGTGTAATTGAAAACGCACTTCCTTGCCTGGCTGTCTTGTTTCTGAGGTGTGAGGCTAGTTTTGTTTGTTAGTGATCATCACTGGCTGTTCGTATTCCTATATATTGACTTAATCACATTTTATAATCTCGCTTCGTCTGGCAATTACGGTTGCCCAGAGAAGAAGCAAAGAATAGAATACTGTAACAACTTCCCAGCTTGGAGACAGCAGCATCTGCCTGAGATGATAGAAAACATTCCTGGTATTGAGAAAAAGAACACTCAGAATGAAACTGAAAGAAGAAAAATAACCCTCAACTACATAAAAGAACATTACCCAAGCAGCAATTGGACCCATGCATATACAGATGGATCAGCCAAAGATTCAATTAAAAATGGAGGAGGAATTCTCCTTAATTTAAAAAATGGAGTGATAAAAACACATTCAGTGGCAACTGGAAAATTTTCAAGTAACTTCAAAGCGGAGGTAGAGGCTTTGAAAACTGCAGCAGAAATGCTCTTGATGGAGGAAAATAAAGAGAAGCAAATAGCTATCTTCACAGATGCAAAGTCAGCTGTCTCAATACTGAAGAGCAAAAGCAGCACAGAACTAGCTGACCTAAGAGCAGCACTCCATGGTCTATGCCAGAAATCCAAAAAAGTTGTAATACAGTGGATCCCATCACATTGCAGTATACCTGGAAATGAAAAGGCTGACAGATTAGCAAAAGAGGGTGGACGATTACCACAGCCTGACATAGACATAACCTATAATGAGGCAAAAAGGTTTATAAAAAGCACTTATAGAACCAAATGGGAATCAGAGCATCCAGGCCACCAGAAGGATGATGCATATTACAAACTCGACCGAAGAGAACAAGTAGCAATCTTCAGACTCCGCACAGGACATAACAGGCTGAAACACCACTTGTTCAATAAACTAAAGATAGGAGATACCGATGAATGTAATTGTGGAACTGGTAAAATGACAGCTAAACATTTGCTGCAGGAGTGCCCAATATATGCAGAACAGAGAAAGATATTTTGGCCCACGCCTGCTTCATTTGAGGACAAGCTCTATGGAGATATCATCAAGCTCAAGTTGACTACAGCTTACTTTAACTACATTCAGGTTGACATCTAAAGGTGCATGAAGATGTATTTAGACTGCCACACTTCATACCACAGGTATGTCGGTTATAAAAGCGTCCCAGAGGCATGAAATGGAATATTGCTTGGATAGCACATCCATTACGTGGAAAGTCCAAATCGAAAGCTCACTGTGTGGGCTTCATAAAAGGTGGAAAAAGTGTCCTAGTGGCACGAAATGGAATATTGCTTGGATAGCAAATCCATTATGTGGAAAGTCTTAATCGAAAGCTCACTGTGTGGATGTCATCTGCAGACTGCATTCTTCTGGTTTCCGGAGGAACAGCCTATGGTGAACGGAAGGCCCAATATACGGAAGTGAGGCTAAGCAGCCATGTGCAGGACGTGACGATTCCTTGGGTGAGCCCAGTACCAGAGCGCTGTGTGATGGCTCTGCAAGTATGGAAGCCTCCTTGGATGGCGGGGAATGCCCATGGTCTGCCCCTGCCTTCCCTTGAGGGTTGACCAGGATGTCTTTGGCTGTTCTATATGGGCCAGCTAGGATGGGGGATAACACCACAACAGTGAGATTCAAACGTCCTAAGAAACCCCCGGGAAGGTTAACCCGGTCAACAAATGCCCACAGAAGTCGGATGTGTCGGCCTAACGGCGCAAGAACACAGCTCTGCTGTAAACAGGCACAACGCAGTCACATCCGAAGAAAAAACATCCGAATGAACGCAAAAGAAAAAAAAAAAAGAATACCGTAACCAGCCTAATGTGTTGTAAGAAGTAGCTAAGCAGGTTTGGCTGTTGTAGGTGGTCACTCTCTTTGAAGGCTTTGTGTGGTATATCCAGAAAACGGACTGCCCCAACCCGTGCAAGATAGTGAGGTGGAGTGTCCTTCAAATGTCTTACTAGATAAGTGGCTTTAGGATGAGGTGAATTCTCCTCACCTATCTAGGGCCACATACCTTTCATGCTTCCAGGTTGAGATCACAGGAAATCCCCAGAGACAATCAGCTTCCACTAATGCTTGAAGAGCTCACATAATTGAGTAGGTGTGTTGTTTTCCTACCAGGATGGAAACAAAGCCATTACCTCTCCCTACATTCTTCATATCGTATGAATATTAACACCTCAAATGACTTGGTTCATATGGTAACTACAGTATAGTCTGGCTTGTTTATCATACTTATATTTTTGTTGATTATTTCATTTTTATTGGAAAATCCTAAATTTGTTGTCTGAACATTCTTCCAATTTATGATGCTCTTTGATGTTTCCTTTCCTTTCTCAAATCTCTAAATCTAAATATGCATCTTTGGTTTTTTCTTTTCTCATTATTATATGAATAATGAAGACATAAAAAATATATTGCACAGTTTATTGTCTGGCGTTTCATTACACATAACCAAAAGTTGCTGATTTTTTGGGAGGTGTCAGCTGTACGCAGGTAAACCACAGTTATGGAAAAAAAAAAACATGGTAGTCTCTTTAAAACTACCATGGTGATGTGAATAACATAAAAGTGTTTTTTTTTCCCAGCTAAAATGATTCATTTTATGCTGCTTGAATATATGAACCAGTTCTGTAGTATGCACTTGGTGAGATACAGTGAAATATGCCAATAAAATGTGTGATATATTGTTTGTGTCATCATTATCATTATCATTGGGGTAGCGGGGTAGGGGTATACCCTATCAAAGGAGAAGTAAGGTGCCTCCTTCCCTCCGCTAGCCTACGGGACACCCTTGGGCAAGGTGGAGTACCCGTTTAGCCCCCCCAACAGGGTAACGTGAAGCCATGGGAGCAGGTGGTGGATTGGACTTGGGAGCAGCCGACAGATAGTTGTTGGTTATGGTTTCAAGTCAGTGACGGTGGGCAGAGGATCTCTCAGTAGAGACAATGGCTACGGTCATCCGATCAGTATGGTCACTGCCAGGAAGGAAGAATGGTAGACTTCCCTCCTTATTGATTCCCGGGCAGAGGAGGCTCGTTAGCCTTGGTTGGTATCTCTTCTAAGAGAGGGAACTCTAAATCTCAAACCTCCGCTGCCTTGCGGGTATACCCATATGGGAAAGGCTTCGGGAGTAAACCCTGAGGACAAATCCGGAGATGGAGTCCCTAAGGCAGTTCCATGTTGTAAACAACATAGTTCTGGCAACTCCTGCGACGGCACCGATGCCAAGTTGCATTGGCTACTGCCTTTCCCTTGGTCAACATCGGCGATGTGGAGAGGGGGAACCTGCTACTGGGCAACAGCTGGTTCTCCGATTTCCATTGCCCAGGCTTGTGCCCTGAAGAGGTCACTTCAGCACCGCGTAAAGCGGTGACACAACACGGGAAGTAGCATTTGCCGGTTATAAGTCTTAATGCTCGATTGGCGTAGAGCAAGGCGCCAGGGGCTACTTCCGACGGTGGGAGAGATCATCGTATCTCACTAGACAGCTACCGCCCGCCTAAGCTGGGCAGCCCCCAGTCAATAAGGTGTTGTCTCGCCACGGTTCATCTGCTCCTGAGGGTGTGTGGAGCTTAGGGGGAAATCCTGACACATGGACCGCAATCTATACACCTAACAGCAAGAAAAAAACAAAACAACCGGCCCTAAGGCTGGGAACATGGAACGTAAGAACCATGACCCCTGGCATCTCAGACGATCTAAATGAGATTGTGGATGCCCGCAAAACTGCAGTGATAAACAACGAACTGCTAAGACTGGGGATAGACATTGTCGCCCTGCAAGAGACCAGACTCCAAGAATCTGGAAGCATCAAGGAGAGGGACTTCACTTTCTACTGGCATGGCAAGCCGTGCGGAGAGACCAGGGAGCATGGAGTTGGCTTCGCTATCAGAAACAAGCTGCTCAATTCCATCATACCACCAAGTGATGGCACTGAAAGAATATTGAAGCTCCAACTCCAGACAGAGGCAGGCCCAGTTAGTATTATAAGCGTTTACGCCCCAACACTAACTGCAGCATCAGAATCTAAAGACAAGTTCTATGACGACCTTAGCAAAGAAGTCAGTGAAACACCAGAGAAACAACATCTTTTTATCCTGGGGGATTTCAATGCCAGGGTTGGCTCTGACCACGAATCTTGGCCTTCATGTCTAGGACAGTTTGGCGTTGGGAAGATCAATGACAATGGACAACGTCTCTTGGAATTCTGCAGCCACCATAATCTGTGCGTGACCAACACCTTCTTTGACACGAAACCTCAACACAAGGTGTCATGGAGGCACCCCAGATCAAAGAACTGGCACCAACTCGACCTGGTGCTCACTAAACGCAGCAACCTCCGCAATGTACGGATGACTCGCAGCTATCATGGTGCTGACTGCGACACCGACCATTCACTCGTCTCCAGCAAGGTGAAGATAAAGCCCAAGAGAATCTACAGAAGCCGAACAGAAGGAAGACCACGCATTGACACCAGTGGCACCCAAAATAAAGAGAAGGTCAACAAATTCATGCAGGCTCTAGCGGATACTCTGCCCGGCCCCACAGACGGAGATTCCACCGAGAGATGGAATCATTTTCGCGACACCATCTACAATACAGCACTATCAACATTTGGCAAGAAGCAAACTAAGTCAACCGACTGGTTTGAAGCACACTCTGAAGAGATGCTCCCAGTCCTGGAGATAAAGAGACATGCATTCTCGATGTATAAAACATCACCTTCAGAGAAAACACTGCAGGCATTGCGAACGGCCAGAAATAGAGTACAACAGATGGCAAGAAGATGTGCGAACAGGTACTGGCTACAGCTCTCTGCTCAAATTCAAACTTGTGCAGACACTGGAAATATAAGAGGAATGTATGAGGGCATCAAGCAAGCTGTCGGTCCATCAAAAAATAAGATGGCCCCTTTACGATCAACTGAGGGGGTAATCATAAAAGATCGAGCGAAACAAATGGATCGCTGGGTAGAACGCTACTCAGAGCTATACTCAGTGGATAACACTGTCAGCGAAGAAGCTCTGGAAGCCATCGATCAACAGTCCGCCATGCATGCCTTGGATAACGAACCTTGCCTCACAGAAATCAGCGAAGCACTAGACTCTCTCAAATCCGGCAAGGCACCTGGAAAAGATAGTATTCCACCTGAAATTTTAAAATGTAGCAAAGAAACAATCATCCCAGAACTGTATGCAATATTACAGCTCTGCTGGAGAGAAAAATCAATACCACAAGATATGAAAGACGCAAACATCGTTACCCTTTATAAAAACAAAGGCGACAGAAGCGACTGCAACAACTATCGCGGCATTTCCCTTCTCAGCATTACAGGCAAGATTTTTGCCAGAGTAATCCTTAAAAGATTACACATTCTTGCTGAAAGAATCTACCCCGAATCGCAGTGCGGATTTAGACCCAACAGGTCCACCATCGATATGATTTTCTCACTCCGGCAGCTCCAAGAGAAGTGCAGAGAACAGAGGAAGCCATTATATATAGCCTTCATCGACCTCACAAAGGCATTTGACCTCGTGAGCAGAAGCGGCCTTTTTAAGGTCCTTGAAAAGGTTGGATGTCCACCCACCCTTCTTAGTCTCGTGAAATCATTCCACGAAAACATGCAGGGGACCATTTTATTTGACGGCTCAACATCCCAGTCATTCAGCATCAGCAGCGGAGTAAAGCAGGGATGCGTGCTTGCTCCTACACTCTTTGGTATCTTCTTTGCTGTTCTCTTAAGGCAAACATTTGGGACTGCCACTGAAGGCATATACCTCCACACAAGATCTGATGGCAAACTTTTTAACCCATCAAGACTCAAGGCAAAGACCAAAATAAGACCAAGATGCGTAAAAGAACTACTTTTTGCAGATGATGCAGCACTGACTACTCATACAGCAGAAGATCTCCAAAGGCTCATAGATCGTTTTGCAGCTGCCTGCAAAGACTTTGGGCTCACCATTAGCCTAAATAAAACACAGGTGATGGAACAAGATGCTGATGCGCCTCCGTCAATCAAAATCTCTAATTATGAATTGAAAGTCGTCCACGATTTTGTGTATCTGGGATCGACAATATCAGATAATCTTTCATTAGAGACAGAAATCGACAGACGCATTGGAAAGGCAGCCACAACATTTTCCAGGCTAGCTAAAAGAGTTTGGGAGAATAATAGACTAACAGAGCGTACAAAAGCTCAAGTATATAAAGCTTGTGTTGTTAGCACACTACTCTACGGGTCTGAATCCTGGACCCTGTACTCAAGACAGGAAAGGAAGTTGAATTCCTTCCACATAAGATGTCTGAGACGTATCCTGGGCATAACATGGAAAGACCACATAACAAACAAACAGGTGCTTGAAAGAGCAGATATTACCACAGTGCACACCCTCCTCAAGCAGAGACGCCTCCGGTGGTTGGGCCACGTATCTCGAATGGAGGACGAACGTATTCCCAAAGATCTCCTTTACGGAGAACTAGCCACAGGAAAGAGGCCAACCGGAAGACCCCAAATGCGATATAGGGATGTGTGTAAACAAGATATGAAAACCATTGGAATAGATCCAGACACGTGGGAGAGAGTTGCAACAGACAGATGCTCCTGGAGAAGAGATGTACGAAACGGACTGGTGCTCTTTGAGCGCAATCAGATCCAAAAAACTGAGGAGAGACGGCACAGGCTCAAAGAGCAGTCACTTACTGCGGGACTTGCCTCGTCTCACAGATGCGGAAACTGTGACAGAGATTGTCATTCTCGAATTGGACTATACAGTCACCAGCGGTGCTGCCAGGCACCTCCCAAGCGGCACAACTCTATAGTCCTTCAGGACTGAAAGAGGCCTACTACTATATCATTATCATCAAGTGCCATGCCAGCTGGTGTAGAAGTTCATGTCTCTCCAAATATCTCGGTCTTTGGTGTTTTGGATCAACTCTGCTGCTGATATTCCTCCATGCCACTGTCTCAATCCATGCAGCATCATTTCTCTTGGTCAGCTCTATCTCTCTTCCCCTCGATCTTTTCAGTCATCCAATGCCTCTCTTCTCATGACCAAAGAAAGCTGTTTGTCTCTTTCTTATTGTTGTATATAATGTTCTAGTTTAATTAGCCTCTTTTAGGCAATCGTCGTTATTTACTCAGGCAATCCAAGGAATTCGCAACATTCACCCTAGGAACCACATCTCTGTTGCTTATTATATATCCAGCAGAAAACACTACAATTTGAGATTAAATATGTGAGAAAGACTGTTGGAGGTCTCCATATGAGACATGACGTGAAACAACATCAGTAATAGGTTAGGTGTAATATCAAATCTTGATTTCATCACAAAACAAATAAACTGGTTTGGACATCTTACAAGAATGAAACCTTATCAATTGCTGATAAGCTCATACCAAAAAAATAAAAAAGGATCAATATATAGAGCCAGAAGAAGACCAAGAAAGTGTTGGATACACAACTTCAAGAGTACTATAAAGAAACACAGCGGACACAACCCAGGCAATATGTCTGATCTTGGAACACAGACTTGGGCTTCCCCACACCTCCAAGCTTAATGGCATGTGTGGATTAGAACAATTGATATGATACATCTGGTGCCAGGCAGTAGAAAATCTATCTCCAACACAAAGAGAATATATTGACATCTGAAAAGGCTTCAATTTATTTTGGCCTGATATCACTACTCATTAACTGTTTCCAACATTTTTTTTATTCCTTTGTATAAGAGCATTGTTTCACCTGGTTATAAGTTAGAAATGTCAGCCTGAACGTGTCTCATTAACCAGGAGAATGTATGTTCCAGTTGGTCTAGCTGGACCTCTATAATATATTCATTTTAGTTAAGCTAAACACTATGAATGAGTAGTTCATGAATTAATTATTGCTTTTGAAGTATCAGCATATGTAAAAATGAGGCAAATGTCATTAGAAAGATGGAGGGCTAACATACAAGAGGAGCATATAAATGAGAAGGCAATATTAAAAGGTGGATAGGAAAGAAAATATTAGGCTTTACTATCAAACTATAAACAGAAATTGCTAGAAATTCATTATAGCCAACCTTCAGTGTGAAGATGACAACACATCTGATGTAACTACAACTACTTCTTCTTATAGTCCATGCCATGTGGCATTGGTGATCATGCCGTGTGTTCAGACATGATGTGCTAGACATCTGAAAAGAAAGTAGTTTTGCCATTGCCTCCCTCTTGGCATTGATGATACTGATCAGTGACCACAGCAATTGTCTGCCTATGGTCGTTAAACACGAGATCATGAGCAACATCTATCTGTCAGCTACTCTCCAGCTCCACCTGCTGCCATAGTTTCATGTTATCCTGGTCCAGGGGCTAACCAGGCACTCCTAGGGTGTCCCATAGCTAGCGGAGGGATGGAGGCACCTTACTTCACCTTTGATAGGAGATACCCTTACCCTGCCACCCTGACATAACAGAGGTACAGAATTCTTGTTGATAAATTTCAGAATGGGCGTCAGAGATTTACTAACTAAACCTAAGCTTGGCAAAAACATTTCACTCATTCATTTCTTAGAGTTCCTGATATGAAGATCAAAGCATTAGTAAAAGAAACTAAAAGTCTCTTAATTAACTACTTATATTCGAGAGTAGTTTAAAACATATAACTTAAAAACAGAGATGGAAATATTCTAGCATAGAAATGATGTGTTTCCATTGTTCTGACCTCTGTTTTATATTATGACTTATACATTTCTGTGTCTATATATCTTTTTAAATATTTGTGATAGTTGTTTCTGTTTTGACTTCCTCCAGAAAGTGGATGTTGTAGCAACAATTGATGACTCGCTCAAGATTGGTGAGTTGTTATTTAGGTTCTGTCATCAGGATAGATAAGCAATCATTTTCCTTCATTATTTGGAAGCGGTGATATTTTACTAGCAGTTAGGAATATACAGCTCTTATAGTCCACACGTGCCCACACATATTTTTTGAGGCAATATCTTTGTAATTCAAATCTCCAGCTTTAATATATTTTTCTTTGGTTGGTTTTCTTTTCCCATGATTATGGATTTGTATCATATCTTCAGAGAAGCAAAGGACATCTGATGACAGTGACAATGCGGTTTCTGAGGAAAATGCAACAAATCCAATGAATGAACAGTAAAACAAATGAGACAGTCCTTCAAGAAGCAGATGAAAATCATACATTGTTTAGAGAAATTAGATGTAGACAGTTCAGATTTGTGGGTATGTTATGTGGAGAAGAAAACTTGAAAACCTAGTGACAGCTGGTAAACTTTATGAGAAGAGAACAAGGGAAGATAAAGACATGAGACAAGAATGGCATAATAGGGAACACAGACCTGCTCTGAGTCTTTGGTGATCACGTGAGGTGGTGAACTATGGTCAGCCTTGCTTACAAACAAGGCTCATGATGATGATGCTAACTTTGACTAATAATAGATGATAATGTATCTACATCTAAATATAAATGAAAAATATATTTAGTGTTTGTAAAGACTCACTACACTTTGTATGTAGAACAAATTTGAAAAATGAAGTACATGACTTCATAAAAAAATGTGCTCCACAGTCCATCATGGAGCAATGTTCAGCAAATGACTGTTGTCTACTGGAGTAATTCTTTTCACTCGAAACAAAATGGTGTTATCAATGGAAGAAAGAAGTGTTTTGGTTAAACAAGTGTTTCAAAATGGTGGTTGATACATGTACAGTCATGTCTTGAAGTCTGTGGTGGAAATTTCCAACACCTGTTGTAATGAATATTTCATTGGTACTTTCCAGCTTCCCCAAAACAGCATTAGACCATAGTATTGACTATTGTAACTGATTTAATGAATTGTTAGCACATTTTTTGTTGATGTCATGTACTTGATTTTTCTAATTTGTTCTACTAACAAAGTATAGTGAGACTTTACAAACACCAGGTAATTGAATCTCTTGATAAAGAGTATGTTTAAATGTCCAGCTAAAATGAACAGCTTAGTTTTAATTCATGCAAACTAATATTGTAAACTGTATGTTCGTCTTAAAACTTGTCTTCCCTAGTGTACTTTTACCATGAGAATCAACAGTTTCTAAGAAAGGAGAGCTGTGATATGTGTGTCCTACAAGGAGAGAGACAGGATGGCCAAAAGTATATAATCACATACTCCAGTATTGAACATGACAAGTGTCCAATTAACTTGAATGTCACAAGAGCAAGAGTAAGAGAAACAAGTTGTGTTATGTAATTATAATCTCACATGTTATGTAATTATAATTTCATGTGTTATGTAATTATAATTTCATGTGTTATGTAATTATAATCTCACATGTTATGTAATTATAATATCATGTGTTATGTAATTATAATTTCATGTGTTATGTAATTATAATTTCATGTGTTATGTAATTATAATCTCATGTTATGTAATTATAATCTCATGTGTTATGTAATTATAATTTCATGTGTTATGTAATTATAATCTTACGTGTTGTGTAATTATAATCTCACATGTTATGTAATTATAATCTCATGTGTTGTGTAGTTATAATCTCATGTGTTGTGTAATTGTAATCTCATGTGTTATGTAATTATAATCTCACGTGTTGTGTAATTATAATCTCATGTGTTATGTAATTATAATCTCATGTGTTATGTAATTATAATCTCACATGTTATGTAATTATAATCTCACATGTTATGTAATTATAATCTCACATGTTATGTAATTATAATTTCATGTTATGTAATTATTATTTCGTGTGTTATGTAATTATAATCTCTCATGTTATGTAGTTATAATCTCACATGTTATGTAGTTATAATCTCACGTGTTGTGTAATTATAATCTCACGTGTTGTGTAATTATAATCTCACATGTTATGTAATTATAATCTCATGTGTTATGTAATTATAATCTCACGTGTTATGTAATTATAATCTCACGTGTTATGTAGTTATAAACGCATGTGTTATGTAATTATAATCTCACGTTATGTAATTATAATCCAACATGTTATGTAATTATAATCTCATGTGTTATGTAATTATAATCTCACGTGTTATGTAATTATAATCTAACATGTTATGTAATTATACACTATCATGTGTTATGTAATTATAATCTAACATGTTATGTAATTATACACTATCATGTGTTATGTAATTATAATCTAACTTGTTATGTAATTATAATCTCATGTGTTATGTAATTATAATCTAACATGTTATGTAATTATAATATAACATGTTATGTAATTATAATCTAACATGTTGTGTAATTATAATCTCATGTGTAATGTAATTATAATCTCATGTGTTATGTAATTATAATCCCATGTGTTATGTAATTATAATCTCACGTGTTATGTAATTATAATCTCATGTGTTATGTAATTATAATCTCATGTGTTGTGTCAATTATAATCTCACGTGTTGTGTAATTATAATCTCACATGTTATGTAATTATAGTCTTACGTGTTATGTAATTATAATCTCACGTGTTGTGTAATTATAATCTCACGTGTTGTGTAATTATAATCACACGTGTTGTGTAATTATAATCTCACGTGTTATGTAATTATAATCTCATGTGTTGTGTCAATTATAATCTCACATGTTATGTAATTATAATCTCACGTGTTATGTAATTATAATCTCATGTGTTGTGTCAATTATAATCTCATGTGTTGTGTCAATTATAATCTCACATGTTATGTAATTATAATCTCATGTGTTATGTAATTATAATCTCATGTGTTATGTAATTATAATCTCATGTGTTATGTAATTATAATCTCATGTGTTATGTAATTATAATCTCATGTGTTGTGTCAATTATAATCTCACATGTTATGTCAATTATAATCTCACATGTTATGTAATTATAATCTCCCATGTTGTGTAATTATAATCTCATGTGTTATGTAGTTATAATCTCATGTGTTATGTAATTATAATCTCATGTGTTGTGTAATTATAATTTCATGTGTTATGTAATTATAATCTCACATGTTATGTAATTATAATCTCACGTGTTATGTAATTATAATCTCATGTGTTATGTAATTATAATCTCATGTGTTATGTAATTATAATCTCGTGTTATGTAATTATAATTTCATGTGTTATGTAATTATAATCTCATGTGTTGTGTAATTATAATTTCATGTGTTATGTAATTATAATCTCACATGTTACGTAATTATAATCTCACATGTTATGTAATTATAATCTCACATGTTATGTAATTATAATCTCACGTGTTGTGTAATTATAATCTCACGTGTTATGTAATTATATTCTCACTTCTTCTGTGTTCAATCAACATGAATGTCACCAGAGTGAGAGCAAGAGAGACAAATTTGTTCTCCGGCTCTGTGGCAAAGGGGTTACGAATGCAATTAGTAATCCCGAATACCGTGTTCGAAACACAGCTGGGGCGGTTTGGGAGAAGACGCCTTGCGTCGGTTTCCATACAAAGGTACGAGTACCAGTCACTCAGAAAGCAAATTGCAAACCACTGAATGTAAACTTTCCAAGAAATCACAAAAAGCCAAAAAATTTTGGAGTTGACTGCGACGTCATGTACAGGATATGCAAGCAGGAGAAAAAATCTTTTTTCTGATTTGTCAACAAATTTGTCTTCTGTTTTGTCAACAAATTATAAACTGTCTTCTGTTTTGTCAACAAATTATCATCTCAATTCTGCTTTGCCAGCATGAATGCCTCCAGAGCAAAAGTCTGAGAAACAAGTTCATCTGTTGATCTCTGGCAATTTTTATTAGTAAACAAGTGCACTGATCCCTAAATTATCACTGCTATGGCGGCCTTTGTTTATTTTAACATAATCTCACTCGTTCATGTGTACACATACACACATGCACAGAGAGATAGTCTTAATTTACCAAACTCAGACCAGTATGGTAATAAATATATATGTGGTGTCTTGTCCAGCGTCTAACTGTATATATTGAGTTAATATATTTGTGCGTTATTGGATTGCAGGTGTTACCGAGTGGTTGGATAATTGAGGAGGCAAGACAGGACAATAACATATACTCAGTTGTGACCTACTTGATGCAGGTAGGAGACCAAGTTTGTGCTAATGATCCCATTTGTAAATTGTTGCAGTCTCTTGCACCAAGAGTAGAATTCTTGTGAGTACTACAGTTTTCTGTCACTGCATGGAAATCCTGTTCTGGTGGTCACACCACTTGTCTTATCTTAGAGAAATACCTTATTCACAAAATGGGTGTTCTCCGCTCAACATACCAGGTATGAAGTCAGTCGCAGGTGAGCAGATTATTTTGCATTGATTTTCACAATGGTATTTATGTCTGCTGAATGATTTTCACGAATGCATGAACTACTGAATTTAAAACTGCCCAGAAATTCACAAACAGCCAATAAATACTGGAGTTTATTGCAATGTCCTGTAAAGGGAATGTAACTAACTTATAACCATAAATTAATAGATTGAACATGGCAGAAGTTTACATAAAATGATAAGACACAACAACACTGAATGGTGTTACTTGTCTTGGCTTCCCAAGACATTTCCTGGTACCTATTTTAGGCTGGGTCGACCTGGGAGCCCAGGTCAGTTTGGCATATTTGAATCTGCCCTGATGAAGGTATAACCCATGACCTCCAGGCCGGCCGGCGAGTGTCTAGCCACTATACCCCCTCCCCCTTCTGTCCCATTCTCCAATGTCTCTCTTCTCATCACATGACCAAAGAAAGCTGTTTGTCTCTTTCTTATTGTTGTATATAATGTTCTCGTTTCATTAGCCTCTTTCAGGCAATCGTTGTTAGTTACCCTGACAATCCAAGGAATTCGCAACATTTATCTCAGGAACCACATCTCTGTTGCCTCCTAGTTCTTCCTAATTTGTTCATTTACATTCCAAGATTCACTGCCATACAGCAAAACTGGTTCTGTATAGCATTTCAGCACTCTTTCTTACATTCAGTGATAGTGACTTATTGCATAAGATACTCTTCATTTTCTGAAATGCGGCTTTTGCTTGCCCTATTCTACTCTTAATCTCTGTTGTACATCTTCCATCTGATATTATAAATGCCCCTAGGTATTTAAAATTATCCACTTGGTTAAGAATTTTCCATTCTATTTCCATTTCACATTTTGGTGTAACCTTTTTCTTTGATATCACCAATATTGTTTTCTTGCTATTCCTAGATAGCTTAAACCATCTATGTTAAAATTTAAGTCATTGCCAAAAACATAGAAATATTGTTTCAATATAATTTCTGTTGCTCTTCTTGCAGGTTGACTGTGGTCGTTACTCAGAGAACTCAGAAAGTCTACCATTTCAGGAGATGATCTGCCACTACCCGCTCAGCATTGCTGACTTGCAGCAGTATCTCAAGCCAGCTGTGCAGATGCTGAGACAGAAATCTGTAGCCTAAACCGTCAGCTTCAGCTTATCATTCCAGAAAGTGCTTGACTCTGATAGTTAGTTTTTTGGAGCAAATAATCTGCAACTGTATAAGATGTACAGATAGATTAACGGCCCCTGTGATGTCAGTTTTCTAACCGCAGTATCTTTTCTCCTGTGACTCAGTCTGGAGAAGTTTGTGTGTCGTTATGATTATGGTGAATACGTTGATCTCAAAAACTTTGTCACCAGACTGTCACCTTGGAATCTTGTCTTCTTGCGCTCGACAGTTGTTGCTGTAAAGCAGTTATGAGAGATAGAGAATGCCGGATATACATTACAGCTGACAATCACTGTGAAGATAACTGACCTGGATGTAACCATTTTCAATATAAAAGGTTACACAAGCACGGACACGGAGTGAGTTAATTTGATTCGCTGCCTGGGACAGAAGGAGCCAGTTAATTTAATAAGTTGGTTATTGAAATATGTGATGTGTTATATTTATACTTGTGTTTACACATTGTATTTATGTTTGCAGTGCTTTCCCACAAACACTATTCTTTATTAACACCACAGGCATTGTATATTAGTATGCCTACTGTGTGTAATGTGTGTTAGACATTATAAATGAAGGCTGTGGGGGTCTGCATTAGGATTATGTTGATTTTGAAAGCTCTTGACTTGCCCATTATATATGTATTGGAATATTCTGGCCTACTCACCACTTAGTGTATTTGATTGATTGTGAATAGGTCATAGTTTTCATGTACATATATTGAGGTTGACTCAGTTTTGTAATGAGTTGTTTAATGTTTAACTGTTTGTACTAACATTGGTTGGGAGCCTTGGATGTGCAGTGGCTAGCATGCTTGCAGGACAGCACAGTGGCCGTATGTTCAGATCTCCTTCAAAGCAGGGATTTTTTATTTTCATTGACCTGGGTTCCTGGGAAGAAAAAGGAGTTTGTTTGATATTGACACATCACTTGAGTGCTAATTAGTCTAAAAATAGCACCATATACACCTCAAGGTGTTAAAAGGGTTCTTTACTTACTTTTACTATTAAGAATGAGTGCAATTTGTGGTTTTGCCGATGGTCTAGTCCCATTATTCATGACATGTATAATCATCTCTCTCCACAACATTCATTCACCAGTCATTTTTATCATCTTTGGTGTTAGGATCTTTACATGAAAAGATTCTGTTCAAAATTTTACCTCTGTGATGTCCTATATTCTCTTGCCATGAATTTGACAGTTGTTACAGTTGATACTGTAGTGTTATAGGGAGAGAAACAGTTATAAAATGATGACCCTGTTCAACCTTAAATGTTACAGTTGGAATCTTTTGTCTGTAATTTTGTTATCATATTCTAGTGTTTATCTTCCTATATGCCTATAGAATACAGACTGCTTCTTTCTGGTGATGCCTATGATGGATTTATTTGTGTCTTGACATCCGTAGACATTTCCCTTCCTTTCTAATTTTGGCTAAGCTTCATATATTGAAATATTTCTGTGGCTTGAAAGGATTTTCTGATCTTATTGTTGTTAAGTCTTTGATTTGTAATTATATGGTAAAAGCACTTTATATCATCTTCTTCATACACCTACAGACGTCAGTATGAATAAGTCTCATGAAAGCAGCAGTCAGCTGGAGCTTATTGACATCTCCATGGATGTAGAATACCTAAGAATTATTTCTCTGACTTCCTTTGACAAGGATGTATGTCTTGAGGCTTACTGTGGAGTGTGAAACTCATTCTTGTTGCTACATTGGCTGTTTATTAGCGCTTCTTCTTCTAGTCCATGACCTGCCTAGAGTGTTGCCAATAATTTCCACTTTATGTTTCTTCATGTCATGATGTCAAACTTTCCCACGTTTTCTCTCATGGTTTTCTTGTCTCAGTGGGTTATGGGAATTGTATGCAAATATGTAATAATGTCTCTTGTGGTGGTCTCCGTTGCAGAATGGTTAAACCACCTGATTTGCACTCTGAAGGTTGTGGGTTCGTTTCTGGACTCAACCATTCAATTCACGAGTGCAGTTTTCTTAGAGACTCCTGGGGGTTGTCTCTGGAGCCATAAAGTCTGTGCTCTGTGTGACACTTTTTGCAGGCCGCTCTGTGGAAAGAGACTTAGTCCTATGGGATTAAACCCCCCTTTTTAGTAATCCCTCCAGGTGCTCTATATGTTCATCTAGTACTGAAAACGATAGTTTCCTTCTACCATCAGAGACTTCAGCAGAGCCAATGACAGTAAGAAATTTTGAATATGAGTAACTGTAACATCATGAATGCCACTCCTGAATACAAGTTCCAGGCTCATATATGCAGTTTTATCTCTATAGTTGGTGCCACACTAGAGGATTATGCAGATGATCTTATGACTATGAAAGATCAGTAGTTGTTGTGGATGCTCCACTCTTTCTTATGTTTGATACAATCTGTTACAACCTCACCATAGTATATCATCACTGACAAACCATTTACATGTATATCTTGATTTTCCATATATCCATCATCAGCTGCCAATAATAATAATAAAAACAACAATAATGCTACCTCAGTTGAGAGCCGAAATGTGTTCCTGCTACTGTAGCCTTTTGAAGATGCCCATGACACAACCCCCTCAGAGGTAGCCAACCAACACAGAATGCCTTTACAGGTTTGTATCACAGGGTGACCAAATATACTCATCTCCTTGCTGGTCAATTAATATCCCTCTGCCTACACTGCCATGTATAAATGTGTGATCATTGATTGATGATACAGCCGTGTTTATTCTTGTCCCACTCAAGTCACATATTGTATAAGGCTCTATTGTATTGAGGGAGGAGGGTATATGTTAATTGAATGTATGTCATTGTCAGTTAGTAACGACAGTCAGACATGTCTGGCCATTATATTCCCCTAGATATTTGTATGGCTGGTTCCCACTATCCATCTCTCTCTCTCTCAGTGTTTGTGTGTGTGTGTGAGAGAGAGAGATAGTGGATGGGTTGGAGGGGAGGCAGCCCAAAGAGGATTGTATCTATCGGAGAGTAGGGTGTAGTTGGTGTAGGGACTTTTCCAGTGTCTAAGTACCATCTCTAGAGGCTGCAGCAGAACATTACTTACTCTCTACAAACCCAGAAAGTAGCTTGCTGTGCAAGACAGACACTGAAAATGCACATCCGCTGAGAGGCATATTAGAATGTAACCAGGGGCATGATTCCACACAGAACATACAGACTGATGTTAGGACTAGGTTGGTATTGCTTCTCCCCACAAGTTTTAGGAGTTTGGTTGTTAACTGGCTCCAACCTTATGCCGAGGGGGGAAATCAGCACTGTACAGTACAACTTTTCTCCCCTTCTTAGTCTGGCTCTTGAAAGGTGCCCTTGTCTTCTGACCAACACCATTGAGTGTCACTTGTTGGCCATAAACTGTGACCTAAAAATTCTAGTATTTAATGGTGTTTACTGACATTAAACACTCACCTGCCAACACACAGATCTTGGATTCAGCCATCATTAGTGGCAGAGATGAGTTTGTTCCTAATAGCCGCAGCTGTCAGGTACACCCAGCCTCTTACAGTGGGTACCAGAGTTCTGGGAAAGTAAAGTCGGCCAATGTTTCACTGCCTATGCCACCTCTACATGTGTCATTTGGTCACCAATATATGAGCCTAACACCAAATTCCCATTTATTTGTACGTGTAACTTTATTTGTCTGACTTTTTGATGCTTAAGACTATTCCAGAGCCTCTGATATTCTCATAAGGTATAACTGAATACTTTCTGGTATATGTTATATTCTTATCCATTTTGCTGAATTCAGAGCAAAACTTGGTGCAGACGTGATGATTTTTTTCACACCTGCCATTTTCCTTCTCTTTGCAATGTTATATATTTTTTTTATTTAAATTTTAAAAACTTTTTCTTCATGTTAACTACTGTTATTTTACACTGCTTTATATCAGTGTATTGTTTTTTTGTTTTTTGATACTAGTGTTTGTTTTGTCTGTGATAAAGTCACCTTATAGTCAAAACATTAGACATATATTGCGCCACACAGTAGCGTATTATTTTCTCGAGTTTTCATTCGAATACACGTATATTTCTCCATTGTTATAGTAGTAGTGTTAAGATGACAGGAACATGCCAAAATCTGTATTTGAGGTGTGGTGAGTGGAGTTTGTTTGTATTTGTCATTTCTCTGCAGCATCTGTACCAGTCATGTTTGTTGTAATCTATATCCCCTTCACTGAGCACTGAACATCCTTCTGCAATCGAACAACACGCTGATGTCAGCTTGAAATCTCAAATATGTTTTTGTGTACATGCAACCTCTGTTTATACACCCTATGGCCGTAACTGGGATTGTTGATTATGTATTGCTCACAATTTGTACATTGGTATCATTGATTTGTAATTACTAATTTATATTGACTGCATTTATTTATGACTTAGCAAATTCCTATGTTGAATATGTATATGTTGGTGTGCTTAATGTTTCTATGTCTTTTTGTCATGTACATGCATCTGTTTTCTTTGATTTATTATTACTATTTGTATAGAAAACAAATTAATTGTTGATGCTATGGAAAAGAAATTTTACTGTCACCTTGCTGAAATTGGGGGAGGGGGGGGGGGGGGACTAGGCAATGAGTCTGAAAACCATCTTGACAAATAAATCAGCATCACAACTGTAGGAGATATATAAAAAACTATAGTGACTGATCTTTTCATTGAAAATGCTTAAGGAGTAATGATGTGTGAGACCTCCACATCTGTGGAGATATCCATGTGTAATGTGTGGTCACTGGGAGGAGACGAACATCTGTAGAGATTAGCCAAGTGTAATGTATAATCAGTGGCATATGGGCGATTATATGTATCTTTGGTGATATATTGCATGTGAGGGAGAGAGAGGGTGAAACTGTCAGCACAACGCCACATGCATGCAAAGAAGAAAACTGCTGGATGTAAAACAGCATTGACACCGTATCTTATATACTCAAATACAGTCAAAATATGGACATAGCTGCAAACATAGAAGCAGTGTTTCATTAATGATCACACTCAAGATGAGGAGACTTTGTACATAAATGTTATTTCATGACATTTGCGATTGACAACATTTGTTGTGTGCCTTGATTGCCGTGTTTCTCTGTGTAACATTCTCTTATACAATTTGCATTTCTGAATTTGTATATACCTATGCAGTATTTTCAGCCTTATTGTAACATTTTCACATAAATATAAAACAAATAATTTTGTTTGTTTTACTAATGTTTGAATTGCTAAAGTGCTAAACAAAAGTATAATGTGTTATAGCTGAAAGTTGACCAGGCTGCCTGGTTTAATTCTTTTTTGTGTAGTGTCTTTGAATTATATATACTTTTTTGGGGTGGGTGGAGTTAATGACGTTAAATTATAGACAGTCAAAATAAGGTAACAAAATGTTAACTGGAAAGTTCTGCAGAACAATTGACTATACTGTGTAAAAATAACTGTGTACTTGCTTGTGTGTATGTACATGTGTCATTGCATGCTTCTTAAAGGAAAGGCACATCCAACAGATTGTGTCTGGTATATCTGGTTCTAGCAGAGACATACTGATATTTTTTGCTAGTCCTTTGGAGTTTGTTTACTGAGCTGAAAACCTCCAGGTATGCCCTGAAAGAGAGGAAATGAAGCACAAAGGAAAGGATAGTTGCAAGTGAATCCAGTCAAATCAGTCAAAAGAAAAAAGAATAGTCATACATTCGGTCAGTTATATTTTTTATGTGGATTTAGTTTTTTGCTTTTGTTCCCATAAAAAGAAAACCCTGATCAAGTCAAATAAATATCAGCCAATAAATAGAGAGCTATTGCTATTTTAATTGAACAAAACTGTTGAACCTGTTTCATGTTAGAAAAGACACAGTGGTTCAAACAGTCGCTTACACAGGCTGAAATTTGTCCTGTTACTCTGTGCACTTATGAACTGGTAGAACAGGCGGTAAAAGATGTTATTCAAGACTCATATATTTTGTCAATTATGGCAGAACATGTTACATCATAGCATGGAAGAACATCTATATAACAAATAATTGGCAGCACACAAGACTTGTAAAATGTCTCCAGAGCTTTTTTCCCTGTACAGTGAACATATTTTCAGAAATATACAACATATGGAAGGTACAACATTGGAGAATGATGCATCAATAACATTAGATATGCAGATGATACAGTCTTTATTGCAGACAATGAACAGGACCTGCAACATTTAGTAGATGCGGTTGTTGCACACAGTGAAAAACTAGGGTTAGAATTGAATTGTAAGAAGACACAGATTATGGTCGTCACTTGGAAGAATGAAATACCACAATGTGATGTACGAGTAAATGGGCATATTCTTAAGCAACTGGTACAGTTATCTGGGAACAGTCATAACATCTGATGGGAGATGCCTTGAAGAAATTAGAACAAGAATTGCCATTGCGAAGGTAGCCTTTTGCAAGATGAATAACATACTGACCAATAAAAAGATATCAATTGACACGAAAAAAAGAGTGTTGAAGTGCTACATAGAGCCTGTTCTTTTTGTATGGATGTAGAGCCTGGACAATAAGCAGTCAAGCTGGAAAACTTCGGATGGCTGTAGAAATGTGGTTTCTGAGGACAATGCAAAGAATACCATGGACAGACAGAAAAACCAACGAGCAAGTCCTTCAAGAGATAAGTGAAGATAGTAAACTGATTAGAGTCATTAGACATAGACAGTCAAAAATTTTTGGGCATGTTATGAGAAGAAATTACTTGGAGAACTTGGTGACAACTGGCAAAATCGAAGGGAAGAGACCAAGGGGAAGACAAGAAGTAAATACCTGGACGGCTTGGCCACATGGCATGGTTGAGACAGGAATATGGAGCTGATCCACGACTCTGGTGATCAAGTGAGATGGCAAAACATGACCGCCCACGCTTATCGGCATGGCACATGATGGATGGATAGAGACAGAAGACTGTAGACAGATATGATGACCAATGCCACATGGTCTGGACTGTAAGGAGACATAAAAACACTAGAATATTTAAACATTACTGAAACAGCAGACAAAACGAAGAAACATGGCCACATCATGTTGATCAAACAATGTTTTCCCGTAGTGAATTTGAATAACGAAGACACAAACCATATATAGTATGAGTTATTGCCTGGCACATTTCGCTGTGTTGCAGAACTCAGTCCTGATGGACAGAACAAGACTCTAACAGTAGGCAGTGGGTGTTGTGCTGCTCCACCACATTGACACCTAAAAATAGTATCATTTAAAAAAAAGAATATTAAAAATAGTAATTCTGCGGTCAAAATGAGGGTCTTGCAGGTGAAAGTGATTCATGTGCAAACATGCAATTACAAAATATTACCATTTTGTCTAAAACTGTTAGCAAATCTGAAACTCTAGTAATTGCTATAGAATTTAATTCATATAGTTTCCTTTCACCAAATTTCTAGTCAAGAATGGTTAATATATTCTGTGTCCTTTAATCCTTATGATCAAGAAGTTTTCCGGAAGATTGTTATGGGAGCGAGGTTCTGTGAAGGACATGCTAGTGAATGAATGAATCCTTTAATCATCGTGCAGAATTCTAATCACTAGAAACAAAGAAAATGATCAATGTTATTGCATGCAATTATGAGGAAAATGTATTGTTTTGTTATATAATAACATGAATGAAAAACTAAGATGATGAAATTCTGCTTGAGAAAAAAATCTGTCAGCATTTTTATTGTGTCATTTATTAATTTCTTTTTATTGTGTTGTTATTATTTGATAGATTCAGCTTTCTGTTATGTTCTTACGGGTGACATCATGAGAAATTAATAAACAAGTATTGATTAACATGCCTAGAAATAATGGAAAGATGCATAGTTCAGAGGACACACTAAACATAATAATGGCTTTAGCTCTGCAGCCTCAGGTGTTTTCCATGGATTGATATTTATGGAGGACAGTAAAACTGAACGAAGGTGTAAATAGATGAATTAAAAAAAACACTGCACTTGAACATTATCAACTTCTTCTTCTTCTTCTTCAGCATTCCGAGCCATTGAGGTTCTTTAGGCTGGGGAAAATTTAAACAATATAAAAAAAAACAGTGTAGGGCAGCTTTACAAAATAGTTATGGAAAGTGGAGGACATTGTGGCAGGAAGTCTTCATTAGCAAACAAGAAGAAAACAGCAACATACAAACACGGATACATAAAATGAAAACATGAAAAATATGTGCAGTACTTATCTCACAGCTCCCTAAGTATAAAATAGTGAATCGTGACGGAAGTCGACTTATATAGCCATTGGAACTGTTTGTTACCACGACGTAATAGGAAGCAAAGAATAGTAACATGGTAACCTACCATGTAACATGATAACCTACCATGCATATCATTGAAGTAGGGTTAGTATAAAACTGGCTACCATGTCCTGTAGAATGTTGGCAGCAAAATTCAACCAATCATGAACGAGTTTACAAAGGGCTTGATGTGAGTTGGTTGAGAGCTTATGCTCCATTGGGAGATGAAAGGCACAACAAGAAGAGTCATGTTTATTGGTGTTTGTCCATCAAGAATTATGATGACCATTCATTTCATCCAGTGGGGTTGAATGTTTTGAGCTGTGAGTTCTATGGTGGCTGGTAAGGCCTATTTTGGCTTGAAATGTTCTTTGACAATGTGGGCAAAGAATGCTTGACGTTCCAGGAGGAGGTTCTCCTGCAGTGGTATTTTTGTCGAGCCTTTTTTTTTCCAAAGCTCTTGCAGTCCTGTTCGCTTCACAAGTCACTACACCTTTGTGTAATGATGTAGCCACAAATCTCGGTCTTTGGCTGCAGTCTCCCAATTGTCATGATGAATTCCAAAAGCTGTTAGTGAGATCTTCAGAGTGTTTTTAAGCATTTCCTCTGGCTGTTTTGGGGGCGTTTACCACAACGCAGCTCGCCGTAAAAAATTAGTTTAGGGAACCTGTGATCTGGCATGCGAGTCAAGTGACCAGTCAGCGAAACTGATTCTTCGTTAGTAATGTTTATTATAACAAACTGGTACAACTATAACATTTATTACATAAATTATTATTTTTTCAAACAAATCTTGCATTCTGTATCTGCTCTTCTGACATTTGTAACATGATTGAGACATATATATGTAAATTTCCTTGTCAATCAGATTTGAATCCCCAGGATGTCCAAAATAAGTGGAATAGTTGGGATTTACACTGCATTATTTCCAAGATGTCTACCATAGAACATCCAACACTTCTATCTTTGTCCAAGCCTGATTACGTCCAACATACTTTATACTTAGATAAAGCCATTTTCACCTGTAAAAAATACACATTTTAAAATAGTAATTTTAGACCTTTTAGACACTGTCTGCCTACAACATAATTTATTTAATTTACAAAGTACTGTAGAGTTTGAGAAATGCCATCTTGGTCTTGTAACTTGAGGAAGGGAAAATCTCAGCTGCACCACCACGTAGTAGAGGATGGAAAACCACACCACTCTGTGGCAAACTCAGCACTGGGGACCAAGTGATCACCTGGATAAGTGGACAATTCTGCAGCTGAGCAAACTCACCATCAAACTGCAGTTGAAAGTTGGAAATGGCTGTCAAAGGAAGAGGTAAATGATGTGGAAGGTAAGGAGAAATCACCACATTATCTTTCCAAGAAATAATGCAGAGACATATTAAAGTCACTTGGTCCAAAACTCTGGGACTGAGATCTGTGGAGATGTGTGAACACCTACACAGATGGCAGGGCACGAGGTGATGACCTCCAGTCCCACCAACTTATGAAAGCTTGGTCTGTTCTGTGTCTGCTTTGATGTATGATGACTCTTATTGTTTAGAACTGTTCAATGCTAATTGTATGTTATATTTGTTAATTTTGCTTTAATAACTGTTCTTCGCTAACTTGTATGTGTTACATTTATTACTTTGTCTTGAAGAGTAATTCTTTGCTAAATTTTGTGCACTACATTTATTATTTTTTCTTGGACGTTTTTGTTTTTACAGAACAGAATATGTAATCTCTTTTTTTACAGCCAAAGAACAAATTATTTAATCACTAATTTGAAACAAAGAACAAAATGTTGCATCATTTATTATGATGTGTGTATATAATGAAGTTTTCATCATCCTTATTGTAACTCTTTAAAAACTGGAAATTGTCTTGCACATTAGTCTTTTTTATAGAGCTGCAGTAGTCTAGTGTCTAGTGACCTGCTTTCCTGGCCGGTAGTCGGTGTGCACAGATGTGTAGATGACCACTCTTTATTATAGAGCTGCAGTAGTCTAGTGGCTAATGGACCTGCCTTCCTGGCCGGTAGTCTTGCACGGAGGAGTAGGTGGCCACTCTTTATTATAGAGCTGCAGTAGTCTAGTGGCTAATGGACCTGCCTTCCTGACCAATAGTCTGAGTGTGCAGAGGAAAAGGTGGCCACTCTTTATTATAGAGCTGCAGTAGTGTAGTGGCTAGTGAACCTGCCTTCCTGACCAATAGTCTGAGTGTGCAGAGGAATAGGTGGCCACTCTTTATTATAGAGCTGCAGTTGTCTAGTGGCTAATGGACCTGCCTTCCTGACCGATAGTCTGAGTGTGCAGAGGAATAGGTGGCCACTCTTTATTATAGAGCTGCAGTAGTCTAGTGGCCACTCTTTATTATAGAGCTGCAGCAGTCTAGTGTGAGTGTATGAAGGAGTAGGTGGCCACTCTTTATTATAGAGCTGCAGCAGTCTAGTGTGAGTGTATGAAGGAGTAGGTGGCCACTCTTTATTATAGAGCTGCAGCAGTCTAGTGTGAGTGTACGAAGGAGTAGGTGGCCACTTTTTATTATAGAGCTGCAGTAGTCTAGTGGCTAGTGACCTGCCTTCCTGGCCAGTGGGTGACCTTATGTTCATTTCCCTATTGAGGTGTGGTTGTTCTTTCATGGCCACATATCTCCAGGGTTGGCTCAGCCTGTACCAGACAATTTTCTGGTAGGTAGCACAGCCAGTGTGACAAGAAAATATGGACCTACATGGAGCTCTGTACTTCTTTTTTAAGTGGTATTCTGGAGACTGATGTTGAAGTAGTCTAATTGTGCCTCTCCAGTCTCCAGTTCTCAGCAGTTTTATTAAGTTTAACTTAAGTCTGTGCCTGTGCCCCAAAGTCCTTGCATTCTTGTATGTAGTTTTTATCCTAGGATGTCCTAGTTTCTCTTGCCCTGGATCTTGCCCTCCAGTATTTTCATTAAAATACTGTCATGTTTCTTACGCTGACCAAACCACGATAACATTTATTGTATATGATAAGTGCCATGTGCTTGTGAAAGTGATAACTGCCTGAACAGAAATTGTAGAGAAATATCAATGATTAGAAGACATAAAGTTTAAGGTGTTGTGAAGGAATTGTATATTTGTTTTGTAAATTAAAATTTATTAGAGAGGCATTAAAATTTATTAGAGACGCTCCACATTTTTTTTTTCAAATAGAATACACAGCTCTCAGTTATGCATTTAATTTTCTTTTTTTATTTTGTGACAAGGGTATAGCAGTTTTTTATTGATACATTTGTATGTTTTTTTCTTTCTTTTGGTGTTTACTGTTTAAATTTGAGTTCAAATTTATGTGTGACCAGTGTTTGTAACTTGTTTTGTGTTTTATGGGAAACAAACAGAAAATTAACATATATCTCACCGTATGATATTACTGTTTGTTTCAAAGACGGACCAGGATCCTTGCCGTAGTCATGTTTCGTGAACTGAAACTGGTCACCACAGGCTTTTCTTGTGTAAACAGAACTCCAGATTGTCTATGATTTGCACCCTTACTAAACTTGTGTATTTATTAGATATTGTTACTGGTATTCAGAAATGTCCAGAAGGGCCATATTCTGTGCTTAGTTTAATTAATAATAATTGTACTGGCTTTGTGTTTAATAATGTATATTGCCTAATACACATAGTGCAGTTTTATTGCACATTATATGGTTTCTGTTGTATTCAATTTCATAACTTCTGCTTCATTTTTTCATGAAGTTCAGTGTTAGATATTTTTGGTTCTTTCTTTTATTCTGGGCCTGGATAATTCCATGAATTGCTATAATTTTATTTTACAAGGCATATTTGTTTCTTTATTTACAGATATGCTTGGTAAAATACCTTTTGTATTTATATCAATGATGGCATTTCTGCTACTTAAATATCAATAAAAAAAGAGTCCCATGGCAGGAACTTGCTATGTGAAGTGTTAGGACCAGTGCATTTTGTAGGCCAGAGTTAACAGAAGAATAGGTAGTCACTCTTTCATAGGGAATGTCAAGAGCTGACATGGAACCATTGTCCGACTGCGCTTATGCCATTGTTAATTTAACATTCTAATCGTTATACAAACACACTCGCTTATTTCTCCCATTATTTAGCAGGTCAGATCTGGAGCAAGGTTTTCCGCAACGCCATTGCCAAGACAAATATTTGGTCAAATTGGGAAACAGGCCATCAAGAATAATGCCACTCCGACAGCACATAGATATACCAGCACTGAATACATTGTCACCGACCATGTTCTTTAGTTGAATCGGTTCAACTATCTTGGAACAATCTGATGGAAGATGTCCTCTAGAAATTTGAATGCTTGCTCTTAGCTGAATCAGTAACATTGTAACTTACTATGTGTAACGGAAGCAAAGAACAGAAACATTGTAACTTACCACATGTGACAGAAGCAAGGAACAGAAACATTGTAACTTACCACATGTGACGGAAGCAAGGAACAGTAATGTTGTAACCTACCATGTCTTACGAAAGCAAGGAACAGTAAAATTGTAACCTACCATGTGTACGGAAGCAAGGAACAGTAACATTGTAACCTACCATGTGTACGGAAGCAAGGAACAGTAACATTGTAACCTACCACATGTGACAGAAGCAAGGAACAGTAACATTGTAACCTACCATGTCTTACGAAAGCAAGGAACAGTAACATTGTAACCTACCATGTGTACGGAAGCAAGGAACAGTAACGTTGTAACCTACCACATGTGACAGAAGCAAGGAACAGTAACGTTGTAATCTACCATGTCTTACGAAAGCAAGGAACAGTAACATTGTAACCTACCATGTGTACGGAAGCAAGGAACAGTAACGTTGTAACCTGCCACATGTGACAGAAGCAAGGAACAGAAACATTGTAACTTACCACATGTGACGGAAGCAAGGAACAGTAATGTTGTAACCTACTACATGTGACAGAAGCAAGGAACAGTAACGTTGTAACCTACCACATGTGACAGAAGCAAGGAACAGTAACATTGTAATCTACCATGTCTTACGAAAGCAAGGAACAGTAACATTGTAACCTACCATGTGTACGGAAGCAAGGAACAGTAACATTGTAACCTACCACATGTGACAGAAGCAAGGAACAGTAACATTGTAACCTACCATGTCTTACGAAAGCAAGGAACAGTAACATTGTAACCTACCATGTGTACAGAAGCAAGGAACAGTAATACTGTAACCTACCACATGTGACAGAAGCAAGGAACAGTAACGTAACCTACCATATGTGACAGAAGCAAGGAACAGTAACATTGTAACCTACCATGTCTTACGAAAGCAAGGAACAGTAATACTGTAACCTACCATGTCTTACGAAAGCAAGGAACAGTAATACTGTAACCTACCACATGTAACAGAAGCAAGGAACAGTAACGTAACCTACCACATGTGACAGAAGCAAGGAACAGTAACATTGTAACCTACCATGTCTTACGGAAGCAAGGAACAGTAATACTGTAACCTACCACATGTGACAGAAGCAAGGAACAGTAACATTGTAACCTACCATGTCTTACGAAAGCAAGGAACAGTAAAATTGTAACCTACCATGTGTATGGAAGCAAGGAACAGTAATACTGTAACCTACATGTGGCAGGAGCAAGGAACAGTAACATTGTAACCAACCACATGTGATGGAAGCAAGGAACAGTAACATTGTAACCAACCACATGTGATGGAAGCAAGGGACAGTAACATTGTAACCTACCATGTGTGACAGAAGCAAGGAACAGTAACATTGTAACCTACCTCATGTGACAGAAGCAAGGAACAGTAACATTGTAACCTACCACGTGTGATGAAAGCAAGGAACAGTAAAATTGTAACCTACCTCATGTGACAGAAGCAAGGAACAGTAACATTGTAACCTATCGCGTGCGACGGAAGCAAAGACCAGTAACATTGTAACCTACCATTCATGCCGTAAGCCATGGTTAAAGAGGGTTAGCATGAGACTGGCCACCTCATCCCCCCTAGACAACTGCAGCTACAAAATCTAACCAATCGTGAACAAGTTGACACAGGCAGGGCTTGAGCTTGTTGAAAGCCTATACTTCATTGGGGGGGGGGGGGGGGGGTGAAATGCAGTCAAAGAAGCAGCTGATAGTGTTAAAGTTGTGAGCCAGTCTACTTTTGATGAGCAAGTACATTTAATCTCATATACCTGCTACATTTGACTAGTGGGTAGATTTAATCTCATATATCTGCTACATTTGACTAATGGGTAGGTGTAATCTCATATACCTGCTACATTTGGTTAGTGGGTAAATGTAATCTCATATACCTGCTACGTTTGGTTAGTGGGTAAATGTAATCTCATATACCTGCTACATTTGACTAGTGGGTAAATGTAATCTCATATACCTGCTATATTTGGTTAGTGGGTAAATGTAATCTCATATCCTGCTACACGTGACTAGTGGATAAGTGTAATCTCATATACCTGCTACATTTGGTTAGTGGGTAAATGTAATCTCATATACCTGCTACATTTGACCAGTGGATAAATTTAATCTCATATACCTGCTACACTTGACTAGTGGATAAATGTAATCTCATATACCTGCTACATTTGGTTAGTGGGTAAATGTAATCTCATATACCTGCTACATTTGACCAGTGGATAAATTTAATCTCATATACCTGCTACATTTGACCAGTGGATACATTTAATCTCATATACCTGCTACATTTGGCTAGTGGGTAAATGTAATCTCATATACCTGCTACATTTGGTTAGTGGGTAAATGTAATCTCATATACCTGCTACATTTGGTTAGTGGGTAAATGTAATCTCATATATCTGCTACATTTGGCTAGTGGGTAAATGTAATCTCATATACCTGCTACATTTGGCTAGTGGGTAAATGTAATCTCATATACCTGCTACATTTGGCTAGTGGGTAAATGTAATCTCATATACCTGCTACATTTGGTTAGTGGGTAAATGTAATCTCATATACCTGCTACATTTGGCTAGTGGGTAAATGTAACCTCATATACCTGCTACATTTGGCTAGTGGGTAAATGTAATCTCATATACCTGCTACATTTGGCTAGTGGGTAAATGTAATCTCATATACCTGCTACATTTGGCTAGTGGGTAAATGTAACCTCATATACCTGCTACATTTGGCTAGTGGGTAAATTTAATCTCATATACCTGCTACATTTTATTAGTGGGTAAATGTAATCTCATATATCTGCTACATTTGGCTAGTGGGTAAATGTAATCTCATATACCTGCTACATTTGGCTAGTGGGTAAATGTAATCTCATATACCTGCTACAGTTGTCTTGGGGTAAATGTAATCTCAATACCTGCTACATTTGGTTAGTGGGTAAATGTAATCTCATAAACCTGCTACATTTGGTTAGTGGGTAAATGTTATCTCATATACCTGCTACATTTGACTAGTGGGTAAATGTAATCTCATATATCTGCTACATTTGGTTAGTGGGTAAATGTAATCTCATATACCTGCTACATTTCGCTAGTGGATAAATTTAATCTCATATACCTGCTACATTTGGCTAGTGGGTAAATTTAATCTAATATAGCTGCTTGTGCAATAAGGACAAACAGTTGTGAGTGCCAATGATAAAATATGTGAGCTTTAGTGCACACAAGGGCAGCTTAGGGTAACTATTGGTTAAAATCTATACACATTATTTAAACCGTGTCAACAGTTTTCAGCCATCAACATAACCATGCTTCCCGTAGCTTTTGTACTATATTCTGTAATAAGAGTTTTTCCAGCTATAGGAATTTAGTCTAAATAAATGTGCACAAGCTTGATGTTCAACATTGTGGAAGCTATTGGAATTTAGTCTAAATAAATGTCCACAAGCTTGATGTTCAACATTGTGGAAGCTATTGGAATTGAGTCTAAATAAATGTCCACAAGCTTGATGTTCAACATTGTGGAAGCTATTGTAATTTAGTCTAAATAAATGTGCACAAGCTTGATGTTCAACATTGTGGAAGCTATTGGAATTTAGTCTAAATAAATGTCCACAAGCTTGATGTTCAACATTGTGGAAGCTATTGGAATTGAGTCTAAATAAATGTCCACAAGCTTGATGTTCAACATTGTGGAAGCTATTGGAATTTAGTCTAAATAAATGTCCACAAGCTTGATGTTCAACATTGTGGAAGCTATTGGAATTGAGTCTAAATAAATGTCCACAAGCTTGATGTTCAACATTGTGGAAGCTATTGGAATTGAGTCTAAATAAATGTCCACAAGCTTGATGTTCTACATTGTGGAAGCTATTGGAATTGAGTCTAAATAAATGTCCACAAGCTTGATGTTCAACATTGTGGAAGCTATTGGAATTGAGTCTAAATAAATGTCCACAAGCTTGATGTTCAACATTGTGGAAGCTATTGGAATTTAGTCTAAATAAATGTCCACAAGCTTGATGTTCAACATTGTGGAAGCTATTGGAATTGAGTCTAAATAAATGTCCACAAGCTTGATGTTCAACATTGTGGAAGCTATTGGAATTTAGTCTAAATAAATGTGCACAAGCTTGATGTTCTACATTGTGGAAGCTATTGGAATTTAGTCTAAATAAATGTCCACAAGCTTGATGTTCAACATTGTGGAAGCTATTGTAATTTAGTCTAAATAAATGTCCACAAGCTTGATGTTCAACATTGTGGAAGCTATTGTAATTTAGTCTAAATAAATGTGCACAAGCTTGATGTTCAACATTGTGGAAGCTATTGTAATTGAGTCTAAATAAATGTCCACAAGCTTGATGTTCAACATTGTGGAAGCTATTGGAATTGAGTCTAAATAAATGTGCACAAGCTTGATGTTCAACATTGTGGAAGCTATTGGAATTGAGTCTAAATAAATGTCCACAAGCTTGATGTTCAACTTTGTGGAAGCTATTGTAAACCAGTATGGCATACAGTAGAGGAGTTAAACTTTTATTGATTGCACTTTAGGGTTATCTAATGTTTGATCTTGTAATTTGGTTTCATTGCTTCACTTTGTGACAGCTGTGGTTTTGGTTGCTGCCACTGAAACGCTCATTTAAAAATGCCATTGTTTTTCTTATTCCTTATTTTCTATATACTGAAAAATCTTTGTAAACTTTCACAATGTGAGCTGAGTGTAGATATTATTCCACAAGTTCTGATAAAAGAATGTTACTTCTTGAGCTGCCATACTTTATATAACATGACAACCTCTATCTTCAGAGCTTGTTGTTTCAGGTTTTTTGACATGACATGGATATAAAGTTATACTATTAAATAAATTACTTTATTGTATAGAGTTGTTTATGATAATGTGCTCGTATGATCATTAGGTTAATTGACATCAAATGGGCAACTTTACCTCTTATAGCATGTGATGATTTTCTGGTGTTTGAATTTTCATAAACTGTTGTAGTTTCGCAATCATTTATTTCCATGTTTTAAAGGAAATACTTCTCCCATAAAAAAATCTTAAAAGTCGAGAGGATCGACTTCATTGCACCAGGTTTTATCTCATATGGCTCGGTCTCTTTCTGCAGGGTGGCCTGCCGAAAGCGTCTCACAAAGCATGAACTCTGTAGCTTCAGTGATGATCCCCAGGAGTCTTATAGAAAAATGCACTTGTGAACCGAAATACATAGCCCGGAATCGAACCCACAACCTTCAGAACATGAGGCAAATGGCTTTACCACTTCACCGCGGAGACTCCTACTTACCTCTCCCATATTTTAGGGTAGTGGATTGGACATCTGGCCTTATCGGACCATGGTAAAAAGTATGAAGGACCTGTGTGCATGTTGCACATTTTAATAATCCCTTGGCAGTTGGAAAATCAAATCAAATCAAATCAACTTTATTAGGGTCACAAATTGGGCGCGCAGGCCCGTCTTGGAAAATAAAATGAGCAGGCCAAAATGCCACAGCCCTGGCAAGATTTCTAAATTAGTATGTATAGCTGCCTACCAAACTTTATAGCATGTGTGAGTCCTGGACATACATTTGGATTCTCATCAGGGCTACCAAGTTTGTGCCCTGTACTGAGATTCTCCTGGTGTGAACCGTGGGTGAGAGACATGAGCACTTATAGATTATCCCTGTTCAGTGAAAGTGATCCTTTACAAACCAAATCATAGCAAAGGAAATAGTGAACAGTGTAAGGCAGAACATAATGAAGTGTAGGGGCAAAATACAGCCATAAATACCGGCTTTCCAACACTAATGCTTGGAAATACCGGCTCCAAGTTCTAGTCTCCAGCTCATTAAGGATGAATCAAGTATCATATGATCTGATTACCCATAATGCTAGTCATGAATTGTAGCAGTGCCTTAATAAAAAAAAATTATCACTACAAAAGGTCCTCCATTATTGCTTATCCTCAGAGATACTGTGGCCTGCCAATTCTTTCATATTTTCATTTCTGCATTTACTGTACTTATTTCATTTTCCTTCAACTGTCGTCTCATTTTCAATTCAGGATTCTCTTTGCCTTTTATATTTACATTCAACTTTCCTCTGAAGGATTGTTTGTTTTAAAGGGTGTCATGTTTTCTGGCAACTGTCACTTAAGCATTGTTTTTCGAAAGGGAGTAAAGACTGTTGATATGCCCAAACCAGGCAAGCTTTCAGCACTTAACTGCAGATAAAACTGGTTAATCATATGTAGAATTTGATCATTTTGTTTCTTTGTATATTTATGTATAATGATTGAGTTAATTGCACCAGGTTCTGTCCCATAGGCTGTGTATTTTTTCCGCATAGCCGCCTGCCAATAGCATCATCTAGAACACAAACTCCTTAGCTCTAATGAAGATCCCCAAGAATCTCAGAAAAAACTGCGCTCATTAACAAATAATGGAGTTTGGTAAATTGTTCTAGAAATGCCTTGCCATAATGATTGTGATAAAGGAAAAAAATCATTGCACTTAGGACAAGCTTATAAGCACTAGGTCCCTCCCAGCAGAAGTGAAAGTATTGGGAAGCTTATTGACCCTGTTGAAAGTTGCTATGTAACACATTATACTGTCATTGGCTAAATTAATTGCAACCAGTTACTTTCTCAGTTGCCCACCCCAGTAGCCGGATAAAAAAGAGACATTTGTGTCACTATGCACCACTGAAAAGTTACTTACATGCCCTTTACAATACTTTGCAGTCATCCCCAGCATTTGTCTGTCTGTTACTGCCTGGGTAATTTTACATTCAGTAGTTTGCCATTGCATTCTGAATGGCTGCTCATACCATTGTGAAAATCAGTGCAAAACAGCCTGCTGCCAAATTACCTGCGCTTGACTTTGAGTCTGGTCAGTTATTGTGAAACTGCATTCACTACCCCTAAGCCACAATCACCCATGCATCAAACTGTCATTTATTGCCCGCAGCATATCCACTGTCCATATTCAGTGTCACAATTACAGGTGTTTTTGAAGTTAGCATGTAATTTATCTTGCTTTTAGCATGGCCATGACAACAGATGTGTGTAAGCGGGACATGATTGATACAGGCATTGATGTTGCACCTTGTGAGCAAATCACCGCTGATCATGTTACATGAAGGGCAAAGATCAGAAATGTAATAAAGGCAAAGGAGAAAATGATTGCAGATAGGTCACACACCGAACGTGTGAAACATACGATGGTGGAAATGACCATGGGTTCACATGCATTCTCTGTGGATGAACATTTACAGCACGAATTAGTCTGGGTTGTATGTATTATGCCTTTTTTGAAGCACAATGTAACAAACCATCGTCTGTCAAGACGGCAAGATGCCAACATTACAACCAGGATCACAGATCCACACAAGGCCTTGTAGGTTTGATGCCTGGACAAGTGGCAGCAACTCATGCCTGAACCATCTGTTCTGAATGTTCTTAAGTGTGGCTTGTGAGACAGAGACAGTTTCTTTGATTACAGGAGCCCTAGAGAGCCTTAGTGCAGTCGATTGGCATCTATGCTGATAACAATTGCGGCATACCAGTTCAAAGTCAGCTGCATGTCGTTTTGGATCAGATCGCTTTGTATTGATTTTCATAATGGTATGAGCATTGGCCAATTCAGAAAGCAATAGTAAACTACTTAATTCATTCATTCAGTAGCTGTCCTTTGCAGAACCTCGCTCCCATAACAACCTTCCAGAAAACTTAACATGTTTTCTTCCATGGTTGTTAAGGTTTCTTGGCAAGTTTTGCAGAAGGTAGTTTCCATTTGTTTTCCTTCTGGGCAGTGACTGTACTAGTCTGTGACCATAGCCATGGTCTCTACTGATGAGATCATCTGTCTATCGTCGTAGAGTGCAGACCATAACCAACAACAATCTGTCAGCTGCTCTCATGCTCCATCCACCACCTGCTTCCATGGTTTCCTGTAAACCTGATCTGGAAGCTAAACAGGTGCTCCACCTTGCCCAACGGTGTCCCGCAGACTAACGGAGGAAAGGAGGTGTCTTAATTTCCTTTGATAGGGGAGTAAAATTGTCTAGTAAGTCACAAACAATCAGTAAATACTAGGGTTGATTGCCACAACCTGCAAAGGACATGCCATTAACTTTTTTATATGGTTTGCTTATAACTGAAATGTAATTTTTTAAACAAAATGAATCAAGAAAATTATGTCATACAGACATTTTCAGAAAATTCTCGTTACTTTGTTCTTCTTGATTACTTTTTCCTTCTGTTCTCATCTTTATGTGAATTTTTACTTGATGTTGGGTATCTGTGGTATTGTAAATACTGTTCTTTACAGTCACACACCATTCCATCTTTATGGATATTTACTTTTATGTCGATTGTCTGTGATTCACTTCCATATGACAGGAAGGGGCTAGCACTCTGGAGCTATCTGTCAAATGACAAAAGCTGTATTTTTCTATAGCTGATTTGGTAAAGACTGTATCATAATCATATTATAAGTTATTTATAGCTTTGACTTTAGAAAATTACAGTTGCATGTATATTTTCTTATGGATCTCAGTACATGTTCCCTTTATATTGCAGGTTTTTATCCTTAACCTTATCAGTTATAGTATACTCCGTATATTTTCCTCTGTATATTGCAGGTTGTATATGATTGACTTTACCAATTGATAGTTGTAGATATGAGCTTCATGGACCCCCAAATATTTCCCTCTATATCACCAAATAGTATCCTCTATATCCCCACATATTATCCTCTTATATCCTCCCAAAATATTTCCCATTATATCACCATTTAGTATCCTCCATATCCCATATATTATCCTCTATATCCCCCTATATTCCTCTACATATATCTGTATATTTTCCTCTATAAATATATAATTTCCTCTATTACATCATATATTTTCCTCTATATATCTATATATTTCCTTCTATACCACCATGTATTTTCCTCTAAATCCCCATATATTTTACTTTATATCGCTATATATTTTCCTCTATACCCCCATATAGTTTCCTCTATATCCCTTTTTATTCCACTACATATTCCTCTGCATATTATTAACTTTACCAATTGATAATTGTCGATATGATCTTTATTGATCCCCATTTAGTTTCCACTATAACCTCCATATATTTTTCTCAAAATATTCGTATATTTTCTTCTACAACTTCCGTATATTTTCCTCTATATACGAGGGGAAGTCAATAAGTAAGTCACAAATGGCTTTAGAAAAATAACTAAATATGATAACAGTTTGAAACCAGTTTATTTTTATACATACATTGTCCCTTTATTTCTCAACATAATTTCCACCAACATTGATACACTTATCCCATTGTTTTATCAGTCCTCCCAAACCGGTTGCATAGAGCTGAGTGTCCTGTTGTCTAAACAATGTTTTCACTTCACTTTCAACTTCGTCATCATTCGCGAAATGTCTCCTGCCAAGGTGGGTTTTCAGTGGACCAAAAAGGTGGAAATCACTAGGGGCTGTAAGGTGGATATTCCAGAACTTCCCACCTTGGTTGGTTAATTTTCTCCTGAGTTAATCAAGACGTATGTGATCTGGCATTGTCATGAAGAAGCAACACTCCTCTAGTCAGCAATCCTGGACGTTTTCTTTGAATTACATCATGAAGCATCGATAGAACTTCACAGTACAGTTCAGAATTCACTTTGTCACCTTTCTTCTTGAAATTGGTTAAAAGCACTCCTTGACAATCCAAGAACACTGTCAGCATAACCTTCCTTGCTGATGGCGTAACCTTGAATTTTTGCACACAAGGTGAAGAAGGATGTTTTCTACCTAGCTGTGCACCGCTTTATGGGACAAAGATTTGTCAGCTTAAACAGGAAGCATTTCCTTATGAATGTCCTTTGTAGGCAGTCCTTTTGCCCACAAAAAACGCACAACAGCACGTTGCTCTTTAGTTGTACACTCCGTAAGTACAGTTGCCAGTTTGTTTATGTGATGCGCATGAGACACCTAGCACTACCTGATGAACGGGAATATAAAGTTCGATGTTGCTGTCACCTAATGACACCTGTAGAAAACACCAAATACATTTACCTACCATCCCACAGGACTGTGTGACTTACTTATTGACTCTCCCTCGTATCATTGACTTTACCAATTGATAGTTGTAGATATGATCTTTATGGATCCCCCAAAATATGGGCCTTATTCCCAGCGTACTTTACTGGCAGGGAAATGGGTACGTTAGAAGTCCGCAGTAGCGTAGTGGTTAGTGAGCTTGCTTGTCAAGACAGAGGACCAGGTTCAGTCCTCGGCAATGGTAGGACTCTTATTTTTTCTTTTTTCTTTTTTAAAATACCAGTATGGCTGGGAGGTTAACGCAGCCTCTTAATATGGGTACTTCAGAATTGTCTGTGAATTGTCCAGGAAGGAAAGGTGAGGAGAACGGGAACTGTTCACTCCACTGCATTATGCAGTAGCCTAAAATGTGTGAACGCTGAACACTTCACAGCCCAGCAGTATCTGCCATGGGACGATCTTGCCCTTGAAATGAGTACTTGCTGTTTTCATGGCAGGTTGTATTTTGTCTCTATGAATTATTTGGCTCAATGCTTTTACAACAATCAATGCAAATTGAATCCTTATATTCCTATACTCATGTATTATACACAGAATGATGCAGTTATTGTGTCATGACATTTTAGAGTATGATAACCTCATGTTATACTTGTACCTTGAGATCAGCATTTATATCGTCTCCTTTTCATGTGTGATTACATTTAAATAGCAGTACATTTCCACTCCTTGTACTTTATTTATAGCAAGTTATGTTATTTGTAGGATTCTTTTTGCATTTCTCACTATCATCATAAGATAAATTTAAGCTCGAATCACAGCAAACAAATTGTATGTGCAAAAATAGGAATAATAAAAAGAAATAAAACTGCAAAATGTGAGCTACGAAAGCCACACAAGAATAAATATTTGTGTGTAGGAATTCATAAACATTCATATGTTATCAGGACCCTTAGGTGAAGCAAAGAATTATAACACTTTGACCCAACAGGCATGTTGTGTGAAGTGATTGAGAAGGGTTTGGCTTGGGGTTGGCTACCCCTATCCTGTAGAAAACTTTAGCTGCAACATTCAACCAATCATGAGCAGCCTAGGACAGCTTGGTGTGAGTTGGTCGAAGACCAGTGCCTCAGAGTGTGGGGATAAAGCACTAGGCTTTGGACTGACTAACCTATTGATGATGGTGATGATAGTGAAAACTTGAAGATTTACCCACAATAGATATTTATAACCTGTGTCTTGAATTCCATGAACTCTTGGGAAGATAGTGTGGTGGTTTCCCCTTGCCTTCCACAGCAACACAGAGGTATTTTACCTTTGACAGCAATTTCAGAACAAGTGAGTGCCATGCTCTGCTCAGCTGCAGAGTTGTCCACCGACACTGCTACCAAATTGAGATGCAGTTATTGTTTTCCTTCCTCGTGTTATGGGACCATGATGGCATTTTTCAAACTCTACAGTACTGTTAGAAGACTAACATCATGACATTTAAACATTGTGACAACTGGAAGGATCGGTGCAAGAAGAGGTGTATGGAATTAAGCTGGAAGGAGTGAGATGGTGGCAAGGAAGAATATTATCAACAGAGTTGATCCAGGGCACCAAGGACCGAGATTTCTGGAGAGACATGAATGCCTAAACCAGTTGGATGATAAGCCTGTATCTCATGTGGATGTGGAAGTACAGGGGAAACCACCTTATTTCTCCCCCAAGAATAAGTTTACAGGTGTCACATAGCTATATATATATCATACTTGCATTAAGGGCATGCATTTACTAGAAAACTCAAAACTTTCTAACTCAAGCCACTGAATTCCAATTCTGGCGGCAGTTATGTGTGTCCTCAGAATCCAATCTATAATCAGTAGGAACCATAAAGGTAACAGAATGCACCCTTGTCTCACTCCTGTTCTTATTTAAAATCCTCTCCCCGATGAAGAACTCTGCATTTTTGGTATGCCTGTGTGTGCACACTTTGGGTGCACCATCTTTATATTGTCAGTAGTGAACTAAATGTCACAAACTGTGAACAGATAATTGGTATACATCACAGAATGTGATATTTCCACACCTTTAAATGCTCTCTCATAGAGCATTACATACTGAATTTGCAATGTTTATTACTGCAAAGCTGGTGTTAGCTTGAAGGATTTTTAAAGCAGAGACAGTAGCCAGGCCAGGTTCTGATGATTTTACAAATTTCAACTTCTGTAGAGGATTTTATTTTAAGGCAGAGAATGTAAGGATTGTAAGGCCACCTTGTCTTATTTTGCTACCATCAGAAAAAAATTGAGACTATATTTTGATGCTGGGATAGTAAAAAATCTCAGCCTTTCTATGTTTCAAACAAGGCAATGAAACAGTTCCGGCCACCTCTTCATTGATAAAAGTAGATAGATGTTTGATTTTCAGAAAATCAAAACAATGTTTTCCCGTAGTGAATTTGAATAACGAAAACACAAACCGTAGATTGTACGATTTATTGCCTGGCACATTTTGCTGCATCTCGATGTATCTAGTTATTTTACTCTATGTTGTGTGAATTCTGCAGTATGTACCTGACAAAATGCAGCAAGATATGCCAGGCAATAAATCGTACAATACATGGTTTATGTCTTTGTTATTCAGATGTATGATTTTTTTAAAATATATTTGGTGATATTTGCAGCTATAATTGTAATGCCTAAAGTTTCCTTACACCTGTTTGCAGTGAGGAAGTTCTGAGAAAAAGAAACTGAGCAATATAGATGTTTTTTCAAACACATTAATAAAATACATTTCTATACCCTTTCATTGATATTTTATTTTTGCTGATGTGCAGTTGTATATTCTGTTTTGTCCTAATTGATTAATTTATTGGATTCAGTGATCGTTTTCATTAGTTAGTTAGTTAGTTAGTCATAGTTCCAACCTCACAGCAACGGGTCGTCCCCATTATGCTTCGTTCCTGTGCCAGTGAATATCGCACAAAATGCTCCCCACTGCCCAATGTGAAAAGTGGAAAAGACAGGAGTCTGGACAAACAACAGCCCGCACAGATACACTGTGCATAATGCCGCTGCCAGAATGTCAACACAATAGTCCCCCACGAAACACCCAGTTCATCTCTGATGGAATCGGCAGTCATTTTCCCATCTGGATGTTTCCTAGATGTTCACCCACACAGTCCACGAAAATACAGTTCATTGTCGATGGCAGTGGCAGTCAACCAGAAGCCCAGCAGCCATGCATTTCTGCATAAGGCAAAAACCGGTCAATCTGGGACATAGCCATCTACCATCGCTCCGAACATGTAGTCACGTTCCAAAAAACCTCTGGCAGATTCAAAAGCATTTCACACGAAACTCACAGCTCACAGTGTCGCGCCACGCACTCACTCACTCGTTTTCATTCCACTCGAAATCATCCGTGAGCGTTCAGTCTTTTATGGAATGGAATAGCTTAGAGCAGTGGTGTCAAACTCAATCGCTGAGCGGGCCAAAACTCAAATCACACGTAAGGTTGCGGGCTGAACACGATAAACATTCAATAAGCTGAAAATTAAACCTTTTTTAAACATTAATATAAATTAAAACAAGTTTTCATAATAAAAAATCATTGGTATACACATTTTCATTCTTATGTCAAGTTGTCAGAGCACGATGTTTGGCATGTTTTCTTGGCTACAAGTTTGTTTATGTTGGGAGTAATGTTCTGTGTCATTGAGATTCTCATGATGGACTGTAAGTGCTCACACACATCGCCGGTGCCCCATCTGTTGTCAATCCAACGAGTTTGTCCCAAGGCAGGTTTACGTTGGTTAAACTTTGACATAAGTTGTCAAAAATGTCTTTTCCTGTCGTCCCATGCATGGATTTCGATTTCATGTCCAGTATTTCTTCAGTAACATTCAAACTGGAGTCCACTCCATGAATGAAGATGGCAAGCTGCGCAGTGAGTGTCATTACTTTCATCGACAGCAACGGAGAATGCAACAAAGTCTTTGCCTTTTTCGATCAGCTGTGTTTCCATATCAGTGGCCATCTCACAAACACGATCAACAACCGTATTTCTGCTAAGGCTTATCTTTGCAAACATCTGCTTTTTGTCTGAACAGAAGATGTCACACATTGGTCATTTTAAAGGCTAGCTTTGATTTAAAATAGATTTTGCGCCTACCGACAGATTGATATCAGGTTAGCCGTAGTGGGAAAAGGTGAAGTAATATCTGGGCACTACACTACTTTCATTTCTTATGCGCCAATCCAAAACGAGCAACTGAATGTTGCTAGGTCACTATAACGACGAACATCCACTAACTACATAACTTTTATTTTCGCTTATTCTGATCGAAGCGAGAACGCTCTCAGGTAGCCTATCATTTGGCAAGGCTGCTAATTAGGGAATTTGATTTGCACTTTATATTGTGGCCATTAAAAGTATTTTTGCCTAAAATTCTCTCTGGGGCCGTATATATTTGTATGTCGGTTGAGATCTCTCGGGCCTGATGTGGCCAGCGGGCCTTGAGTTTGACACATGTGGCTTAGAGGGACAACTTTCGCTTCTAATTCAAGCCGAGTGATTAGGAGTCACAGTATAAAATGTTACTGAACAAGGAACGTAAGGATATATTCCCTCGTAAACCTGGGGTAGTGAGCTTTCTCAGGGAAGGGTAAAAAACTAGGAGGACTCGAATGTTCGAGTTACAAATCCATCAGTAGTAGAGAAATTCTACAAGATCTGAACACAAGAAAACTGGCTCATAACGGCGTCACATTTCAGAAACTGAAATACTTTGGCCATTTTAAAGCTCACGGTGGCGTGGAGAGAACAATGAGTGATAGAAGGTGTGGTTCCTGGGAATAGAGGCGAGGTTTAAGCGGTGTGAAGATCCAAATAGGACTGTGATAGAAGGCATGGTTTCTGGGGACAGAGGCGAGGTTTGAGCAACGTGAAGATCCAGATAGGACAGTGAAAAAACTCTGGCATGGATCGGGGGAACTGGCAAATAATAAAGAATCTTTTCGGCAGGAAATGATGAGAGCGGTCTTCTGCAGAGAACCGACTACATGATGTGTTAGAAATTAAAATTATCGGGTCTAATCCACAGCGCATAGGATCTAGAAGAAGATTGATAAACTCTGACAGGAACCTAATGAGTTCATGTCAGTTTTAAGCATGCAGCATGCATTGAGGAAGATCGCATGCAGTGACTGAACTTTAGAGTTTTGAATATTCTTGAAAGGGTCACTTGAGCCGCGACCATCGCAGGAACATGACGTATCAAAATGTCGAGTTGGCGATGGCGAGAGATTGCCGCCATGTGAATGTTGGTGATAAATTACTTTGAGTGGCAGATTAATTAAGAAATTATGATTTTAAATAAGAGATTATACGATGTGAAACCTTTTGGTCTCATAATCATCATCATCATCATCACCATCATCACCATCATCATCATCATCAAATGCCCTGCCAGCTGGCGTTGGCATTCATGGCTCTCCACAGATCTCGGTCTTTGGTGTTCTGGATCAACTCTGCTGTTGATATTCCTCCATGCCACTGTCTCAATACACCCAGCATCATTTCTCTTGGTATGTCTCTGCCTCTCTTCCCCTCGATCTTTTCAGTTGTCACGATGTTCTCCAATGTCTCTCTTCTCACCAGGTGAAGTATTTTTGTTGTTAGTGATTTCAAAATGTGCAGGAAGAAGTTAAGGACCCACATGGCATTTGAATAACAAATACAAATATAACTATAACCATAACAAACATAGCACAAAGCCCTGGACGACAACATAGAATAAACCCCTGGACGACAACATAGAATAAACCCCTGGACGAAAACATAGAATAAACCCCTGGACGACAACATAGAATAAACCCCTGGACAACATAGAATAAACCCCTGGACGACAACATAGAATAAACCCATGGACGACAACATAGAATAAACCCCTGGACGACAACATAGAATAAACCCCTGGACAACATAGAATAAACCCCTGGACGACAACATAGAATAAACCCCTGGACGACAACATAGAATAAACCCCTGGACAACATAGAATAAACCCCTGGACAACATAGAATAAACCCCTGGACGACAACATAGAATAAACCCCTGGACGACAACATAGAATAAACCCCTGGACAACATAGAATAAACCCCTGGACAACATAGAATAAACCCCTGGACGACATAGAATAAACCCCTGGACAACATAGAATAAACCCCTGGACAACATAGAATAAACCCCTGGACAACATAGAATAAACCCCTGGACGACAACATAGAATAAACCCCTGGACGACAACATAGAATAAACCCCTGGACGACAACATAGAATAAACCCCTGGACAACATAGAATAAACCCCTGGACGACAACATAGAATAAACCCCTGGACGACAACATAGAATAAACCCCTGGACGACAACATAGAATAAACCCCTGGACGAAAACATAGAATAAACCCCTGGACGAAAACATAGAATAAACCCCTGGACGACAACATAGAATAAACCCCTGGACAACATAGAATGAACCCCTGGACGACAACATAGAATAAACCCTTGGACGACAACATAGAATAAACCCCTGGACGACAACATAGAATAAACCCCTGGACGACAACATAGAATAAACCCCTGGACGACAACATAGAATAAACCCCTGGACGACAACATAGAATAAACCCCTGGACGACAACATAGAATAAACCCCTGGACAACAAAGAATAAACCACTGGACAACATCGAATAAACCCCTGGACAACATCGAATAAACCCCTGGACGACAACATAGAATAAACCCCTGGACGACAACATAGAATAAACCCCTGGACAACATAGAATAAACCCCTGGACAACATAGAATAAACCACTGGACAACATCGAATAAACCCCTGGACAACATCGAATAAACCCCTGGACGACAACATAGCACAAACCCCTGGACGACAACATAGAATAAACCCCTGGACAACATCGAATAAACCCCTGGACGACTACATAGAATAAACCCCTGGACAACATAGAATAAACCACTGGACAACATCGAATAAACCACTGGACAACATAGAATAAACCCCTGGATAACATCGAATAAACCCCTGGACGACAACATAGAATAAACCCCTGGACGACAACATAGAATAAATCCCTGGACAACATAGAATAAACCCCTGGACGACAACATAGAATAAATCCCTGGAAAACATAGAATAAACCCCTGGACGACAACATAGAATAAATCCCTGGACAACATCGAATAAACCCCTGGAAGACAACATAGAATAAACCCCTGGACGACATAGAATAAATCCCTGGACGACAACATAGAATAAACCCCTGGACGACAACATAGAATAAACCCCTGGACAACATAGAATAAACCCCTGGACGACATAGAATAAACCCCTGGACGACATAGAATAAACCTCTGGACAACATAGAATAAACCTCTGGACAACATCGAATAAACCCCTGGACGACAACATAGAATAAACCCCTGGACGACAACATAGAATAAACCCCTGGACGACATAGAATAAACCCCTGGACGACAACATAGAATAAACCCCTGGACGACATAGAATAAACCCCTAGACGACATAGAATAAACCCCTGGACGACAACATAGAATAAACCCCTGGACGACAACATAGAATAAACCCCTGGACGACAACATAGAATAAACCCCTGGACGACAACATAGAATAAACCCCTGGACAACATAGAATAAACTCCTGGACGACAACATAGAATAAACCCCTGGACGACAACATAGAATAAACCCCTGGACGACAACATAGAATAAACCCCTGGGCGACAACATAGAATAAACCCCTAGACGACAACATAGAATAAACCCCTTGACAACATAGAATAAACCCCTGGACGACAACATAGAATAAACCCCTGGACAACAACATAGAATAAACCCCTGGACAACATAGAATAAACTCCTGGACGACAACATAGAATAAACCCCTGGACGACATAGAATAAACCCCTGGACAACATAGAATAAACTCCTGGACGACAACATAGAATAAACCCCTGGACAACATAGAATAAACCCCTGGACGACAACATAGAATAAACCCCTGGGCGACAACATAGAATAAACCCCTAGACGACAACATAGAATAAACCCCTGGACAACATAGAATAAACCCCTGGACGACATAGAATAAACCCCTGACGACAACATAGAATAAACCCCTGGACGACAACATAGAATAAACCCCTGGACAACAGAATAAACCCCTGGACGACAATATAGAATAAACCCCTGGACAACAGAATAAACCCCTGGACAACATAGAATAAACCCCTGGACGACATAGAATAAACCCCTGGACGACATAGAATAAACCTCTGGACAACATCGAATAAACCCCTGGACGACAACATAGAATAAACCCCTGGACGACAACATAGAATAAACCCCTGGACGACATAGAATAAACCCCTGGACGACAACATAGAATAAACCCATGGACGACATAGAATAAACCCCTGGACGACATAGAATAAACCCCTGGACGACAACATCGAATAAACCCCTGGACGACAACATAGAATAAACCCCTGGACGACAACATAGAATAAACCCCTGGACGACATAGAATAAACCCCTGGACAACATAGAATAAACCCCTGGACGACAACATAGAATAAACCCCTGGACAACATAGAATAAACCCCTGGACGACAACATAGAATAAACCCCTGGGCGACAACATAGAATAAACCCCTAGACGACAACATAGAATAAACCCCTGGACAACATAGAATAAACCCCTTGACAACATAGAATAAACCCCTGGACGACAACATAGAATAAACCCCTGGACGACATAGAATAAACCCCTGGACGACAACATAGAATAAACCCCTGGACGACAACATAGAATAAACCCCTGGACAACATAGAATAAACCCCTGGACGACAACATCGAATAAACCCCTGGACAACATCGAATAAACCCCTGGACAACATAGAATAAACCCCTGGACGACAACAGAGCACAAACCCCTGGAAGACAACATAGAATAAACCCCTGGACAACATCGAATAAACCCCTGGACGACAACATAGAATAAACCCCTGGACAACATAGAATAAATCACTGGACAACATCGAATAAAACACTGGACAACATCGAATAAACCCCTGGACAACATCGAATAAACCCCTGGACGACAACATAGAATAAACCCCTGGACGACAACATAGAATAAACCCCTGGACAACATCGAATAAACCCCTGGACAACATAGAATAAACCCCTGGACGACAACATAGAATAAACCCCTGGACAACATAGAATAAACCACTGGACAACATAGAATAAACCCCTGGACAACATAGAATAAACCCCTGGACAACATCGAATAAACCCCTGGACGACAACATAGAATAAACCCCTGGACGACATAGAATAAACCCCTAGACGACAACATAGAATAAACCCCTGGACAACATCGAATAAACCCCTGGACGACAACATAGAATAAACCCCTGGACGACATAGAATAAACACCTGGACGACACAGAATAAACCCCTGGACGACAACATAGAATAAACCCCTGGACGACAACATAGAATAAACCCCTGGACGACAACATAGAATAAACCCCTGGACAACATCGAATAAACCCCTGGACGACAACATAGAATAAACCCCTGGACGACAACATAGAATAAACCCCTGGACAACATAGAATAAACCCCTGGACAACATAGAATAAACCCTGGACGACATAGAATAAACCCCTGGACAACATAGAATAAACCCCTGGACGACAACATAGAATAAACCTCTGGACAACATCGAATAAACCTCTGGACGACAACATAGAATAAACCCCTGGACGACATAGAATAAACCCCTGGACGACATTATAGAATAAACCCCTGGGCGACAACGTAGAATAAACCCCAGGACGACAACATAGAATAAACCCCTGGACAACATAGAATAAACCCCTGGACAACATAGAATAAACCCCTTGACAACATAGAATAAACCCCTGGACGACAACATAGAATAAACCCCTGGACGACAACATAGAATAAACCCCTGGACGACATAGAATAAACCCCTGGACGACAACATAGAATAAACCCCTGGACGACAACATAGAATAAACCCCTGGACGACAACATAGAATAATCCCCTGGACGACAACATAGAATAAACCCCTGGACGACAACATAGAATAAACCCCTGGACAACATAGAATAAACCCCTGGACAACATAGAATAAACCCCTGGACGACAACATAGAATAAACCCCTGGACGACAACATAGAATAAACCCCTGGACAACATAGAATAAACCCCTGGACGACAACATAGAATAAACCCCTGGACGACATAGAATAAACCCCTGGACGACAACATAGAATATACCCCTGGACGACAACATAGAATAAACCCCTGGACAATACAGAATAAACCCCTGGACGACAATATAGAATAAACCCCTGGACAACATAGAATAAACCCCTGGACGACAACATAGAATAAATCCCTGGACAACAGAATAAACCCCTGGACGACAACATAGAATAAACCCCTGGACAATATAGAATAAACCCCTGGACGACAACATCGAATAAACCCCTGGACAACATATAATAAACCCCTGGACGACAACATAGAATAAACTCCTGGACGACAACATAGAATAAACCCCTGGACGACATAGAATAAACCCCTGGACAACATAGAATAAACTCCTGGACGACAACATAGAATAAACCCCTGGACAACATAGAATAAACCCCTGGACGACAACATAGAATAAACCCCTGGGCGACAACATAGAATAAACCCCAGGACGACAACATAGAATAAACCCCTGGACAACATAGAATAAACCCCTGGACGACATAGAATAAAAACCTGGACGACAACATAGAATAAACCCCTGGACGACAACATAGAATAAACCCCTGGACAACAGAATAAACCCCTGGACGACAATATAGAATAAACCCCTGGACAACAGAATAAACCCCTGGACAACATAGAATAAACCCCTGGACGACATAGAATAAACCCCTGGACGACATAGAATAAACCTCTGGACAACATCGAATAAACCCCTGGACGACAACATAGAATAAACCCCTGGACGACAACACAGAATAAACCCCTGGACGACATAGAATAAACCCCTGGACGACAACATAGAATAAACCCCTGGACGACATAGAATAAACCCCTGGACGACATAGAATAAACCCCTGGACGACAACATCGAATAAACCCCTGGACGACAACATAGAATAAACCCCTGGACGACAACATAGAATAAACCCCTGGACGACAACATAGAATAAACCCCTGGACAACATAGAATAAACCCCTGGACGACAACATAGAATAAACCCCTGGACAACATAGAATAAACCCCTGGACGACAACATAGAATAAACCCCTGGGCGACAACATAGAATAAACCCCTAGACGACAACATAGAATAAACCCCTGGACAACATAGAATAAACCCCTTGACAACATAGAATAAACCCCTGGACGACAACATAGAATAAACCCCTGGACGACATAGAATAAACCACTGGACAACATAGAATAAACCCCTGGATAACATAGAATAAACCCCTGGACAACATCGAATAAACCCCTGGACGACAACATAGAATAAACCCCTGGACGACATAGAATAAACCCCTAGACGACAACATGGAATAAACCCCTGGACAACATCGAATAAACCCCTGGACGACAACATAGAATAAACCCCTGGACGACATAGAATAAACACCTGGACGACACAGAATAAACCCCTGGACGACAACATAGAATAAACCCCTGGACGACTATTTTAGTCTAAATAAATGTGCACAAGCTTGATGTTCAACATTGTGGAAGCTATTGGAATTTAGTCTAAATAAATGTCCACAAGCTTGATGTTCAACATTGTGGAAGCTATTGGAATTGAGTCTAAATAAATGTCCACAAGCTTGATGTTCAACATTGTGGAAGCTATTGGAATTTAGTCTAAATAAATGTCCACAAGCTTGATGTTCAACATTGTGGAAGCTATTGGAATTGAGTCTAAATAAATGTCCACAAGCTTGATGTTCAACATTGTGGAAGCTATTGGAATTGAGTCTAAATAAATGTCCACAAGCTTGATGTTCTACATTGTGGAAGCTATTGGAATTGAGTCTAAATAAATGTCCACAAGCTTGATGTTCAACATTGTGGAAGCTATTGGAATTGAGTCTAAATAAATGTCCACAAGCTTGATGTTCAACATTGTGGAAGCTATTGGAATTTAGTCTAAATAAATGTCCACAAGCTTGATGTTCAACATTGTGGAAGCTATTGGAATTGAGTCTAAATAAATGTCCACAAGCTTGATGTTCAACATTGTGGAAGCTATTGGAATTTAGTCTAAATAAATGTGCACAAGCTTGATGTTCTACATTGTGGAAGCTATTGGAATTTAGTCTAAATAAATGTCCACAAGCTTGATGTTCAACATTGTGGAAGCTATTGTAATTTAGTCTAAATAAATGTCCACAAGCTTGATGTTCAACATTGTGGAAGCTATTGTAATTTAGTCTAAATAAATGTGCACAAGCTTGATGTTCAACATTGTGGAAGCTATTGTAATTGAGTCTAAATAAATGTCCACAAGCTTGATGTTCAACATTGTGGAAGCTATTGGAATTGAGTCTAAATAAATGTGCACAAGCTTGATGTTCAACATTGTGGAAGCTATTGGAATTGAGTCTAAATAAATGTCCACAAGCTTGATGTTCAACTTTGTGGAAGCTATTGTAAACCAGTATGGCATACAGTAGAGGAGTTAAACTTTTATTGATTGCACTTTAGGGTTATCTAATGTTTGATCTTGTAATTTGGTTTCATTGCTTCACTTTGTGACAGCTGTGGTTTTGGTTGCTGCCACTGAAACGCTCATTTAAAAATGCCATTGTTTTTCTTATTCCTTATTTTCTATATACTGAAAAATCTTTGTAAACTTTCACAATGTGAGCTGAGTGTAGATATTATTCCACAAGTTCTGATAAAAGAATGTTACTTCTTGAGCTGCCATACTTTATATAACATGACAACCTCTATCTTCAGAGCTTGTTGTTTCAGGTTTTTTGACATGACATGGATATAAAGTTATACTATTAAATAAATTACTTTATTGTATAGAGTTGTTTATGATAATGTGCTCGTATGATCATTAGGTTAATTGACATCAAATGGGCAACTTTACCTCTTATAGCATGTGATGATTTTCTGGTGTTTGAATTTTCATAAACTGTTGTAGTTTCGCAATCATTTATTTCCATGTTTTAAAGGAAATACTTCTCCCATAAAAAAATCTTAAAAGTCGAGAGGATCGACTTCATTGCACCAGGTTTTATCTCATATGGCTCGGTCTCTTTCTGCAGGGTGGCCTGCCGAAAGCGTCTCACAAAGCATGAACTCTGTAGCTTCAGTGATGATCCCCAGGAGTCTTATAGAAAAATGCACTTGTGAACCGAAATACATAGCCCGGAATCGAACCCACAACCTTCAGAACATGAGGCAAATGGCTTTACCACTTCACCGCGGAGACTCCTACTTACCTCTCCCATATTTTAGGGTAGTGGATTGGACATCTGGCCTTATCGGACCATGGTAAAAAGTATGAAGGACCTGTGTGCATGTTGCACATTTTAATAATCCCTTGGCAGTTGGAAAATCAAATCAAATCAAATCAACTTTATTAGGGTCACAAATTGGGCGCGCAGGCCCGTCTTGGAAAATAAAATGAGCAGGCCAAAATGCCACAGCCCTGGCAAGATTTCTAAATTAGTATGTATAGCTGCCTACCAAACTTTATAGCATGTGTGAGTCCTGGACATACATTTGGATTCTCATCAGGGCTACCAAGTTTGTGCCCTGTACTGAGATTCTCCTGGTGTGAACCGTGGGTGAGAGACATGAGCACTTATAGATTATCCCTGTTCAGTGAAAGTGATCCTTTACAAACCAAATCATAGCAAAGGAAATAGTGAACAGTGTAAGGCAGAACATAATGAAGTGTAGGGGCAAAATACAGCCATAAATACCGGCTTTCCAACACTAATGCTTGGAAATACCGGCTCCAAGTTCTAGTCTCCAGCTCATTAAGGATGAATCAAGTATCATATGATCTGATTACCCATAATGCTAGTCATGAATTGTAGCAGTGCCTTAATAAAAAAAAATTATCACTACAAAAGGTCCTCCATTATTGCTTATCCTCAGAGATACTGTGGCCTGCCAATTCTTTCATATTTTCATTTCTGCATTTACTGTACTTATTTCATTTTCCTTCAACTGTCGTCTCATTTTCAATTCAGGATTCTCTTTGCCTTTTATATTTACATTCAACTTTCCTCTGAAGGATTGTTTGTTTTAAAGGGTGTCATGTTTTCTGGCAACTGTCACTTAAGCATTGTTTTTCGAAAGGGAGTAAAGACTGTTGATATGCCCAAACCAGGCAAGCTTTCAGCACTTAACTGCAGATAAAACTGGTTAATCATATGTAGAATTTGATCATTTTGTTTCTTTGTATATTTATGTATAATGATTGAGTTAATTGCACCAGGTTCTGTCCCATAGGCTGTGTATTTTTTCCGCATAGCCGCCTGCCAATAGCATCATCTAGAACACAAACTCCTTAGCTCTAATGAAGATCCCCAAGAATCTCAGAAAAAACTGCGCTCATTAACAAATAATGGAGTTTGGTAAATTGTTCTAGAAATGCCTTGCCATAATGATTGTGATAAAGGAAAAAAATCATTGCACTTAGGACAAGCTTATAAGCACTAGGTCCCTCCCAGCAGAAGTGAAAGTATTGGGAAGCTTATTGACCCTGTTGAAAGTTGCTATGTAACACATTATACTGTCATTGGCTAAATTAATTGCAACCAGTTACTTTCTCAGTTGCCCACCCCAGTAGCCGGATAAAAAAGAGACATTAAGATTTGTGTCACTATGCACCACTGAAAAGTTACTTACATGCCCTTTACAATACTTTGCAGTCATCCCCAGCATTTGTCTGTCTGTTACTGCCTGGGTAATTTTACATTCAGTAGTTTGCCATTGCATTCTGAATGGCTGCTCATACCATTGTGAAAATCAGTGCAAAACAGCCTGCTGCCAAATTACCTGCGCTTGACTTTGAGTCTGGTCAGTTATTGTGAAACTGCATTCACTACCCCTAAGCCACAATCACCCATGCATCAAACTGTCATTTATTGCCCGCAGCATATCCACTGTCCATATTCAGTGTCACAATTACAGGTGTTTTTGAAGTTAGCATGTAATTTATCTTGCTTTTAGCATGGCCATGACAACAGATGTGTGTAAGCGGGACATGATTGATACAGGCATTGATGTTGCACCTTGTGAGCAAATCACCGCTGATCATGTTACATGAAGGGCAAAGATCAGAAATGTAATAAAGGCAAAGGAGAAAATGATTGCAGATAGGTCACACACCGAACGTGTGAAACATACGATGGTGGAAATGACCATGGGTTCACATGCATTCTCTGTGGATGAACATTTACAGCACGAATTAGTCTGGGTTGTATGTATTATGCCTTTTTTGAAGCACAATGTAACAAACCATCGTCTGTCAAGACGGCAAGATGCCAACATTACAACCAGGATCACAGATCCACACAAGGCCTTGTAGGTTTGATGCCTGGACAAGTGGCAGCAACTCATGCCTGAACCATCTGTTCTGAATGTTCTTAAGTGTGGCTTGTGAGACAGAGACAGTTTCTTTGATTACAGGAGCCCTAGAGAGCCTTAGTGCAGTCGATTGGCATCTATGCTGATAACAATTGCGGCATACCAGTTCAAAGTCAGCTGCATGTCGTTTTGGATCAGATCGCTTTGTATTGATTTTCATAATGGTATGAGCATTGGCCAATTCAGAAAGCAATAGTAAACTACTTAATTCATTCATTCAGTAGCTGTCCTTTGCAGAACCTCGCTCCCATAACAACCTTCCAGAAAACTTAACATGTTTTCTTCCATGGTTGTTAAGGTTTCTTGGCAAGTTTTGCAGAAGGTAGTTTCCATTTGTTTTCCTTCTGGGCAGTGACTGTACTAGTCTGTGACCATAGCCATGGTCTCTACTGATGAGATCATCTGTCTATCGTCGTAGAGTGCAGACCATAACCAACAACAATCTGTCAGCTGCTCTCATGCTCCATCCACCACCTGCTTCCATGGTTTCCTGTAAACCTGATCTGGAAGCTAAACAGGTGCTCCACCTTGCCCAACGGTGTCCCGCAGACTAACGGAGGAAAGGAGGTGTCTTAATTTCCTTTGATAGGGGAGTAAAATTGTCTAGTAAGTCACAAACAATCAGTAAATACTAGGGTTGATTGCCACAACCTGCAAAGGACATGCCATTAACTTTTTTATATGGTTTGCTTATAACTGAAATGTAATTTTTTAAACAAAATGAATCAAGAAAATTATGTCATACAGACATTTTCAGAAAATTCTCGTTACTTTGTTCTTCTTGATTACTTTTTCCTTCTGTTCTCATCTTTATGTGAATTTTTACTTGATGTTGGGTATCTGTGGTATTGTAAATACTGTTCTTTACAGTCACACACCATTCCATCTTTATGGATATTTACTTTTATGTCGATTGTCTGTGATTCACTTCCATATGACAGGAAGGGGCTAGCACTCTGGAGCTATCTGTCAAATGACAAAAGCTGTATTTTTCTATAGCTGATTTGGTAAAGACTGTATCATAATCATATTATAAGTTATTTATAGCTTTGACTTTAGAAAATTACAGTTGCATGTATATTTTCTTATGGATCTCAGTACATGTTCCCTTTATATTGCAGGTTTTTATCCTTAACCTTATCAGTTATAGTATACTCCGTATATTTTCCTCTGTATATTGCAGGTTGTATATGATTGACTTTACCAATTGATAGTTGTAGATATGAGCTTCATGGACCCCCAAATATTTCCCTCTATATCACCAAATAGTATCCTCTATATCCCCACATATTATCCTCTTATATCCTCCCAAAATATTTCCCATTATATCACCATTTAGTATCCTCCATATCCCATATATTATCCTCTATATCCCCCTATATTCCTCTACATATATCTGTATATTTTCCTCTATAAATATATAATTTCCTCTATTACATCATATATTTTCCTCTATATATCTATATATTTCCTTCTATACCACCATGTATTTTCCTCTAAATCCCCATATATTTTACTTTATATCGCTATATATTTTCCTCTATACCCCAATATAGTTTCCTCTATATCCCTTTTTATTCCACTACATATTCCTCTGCATATTATTAACTTTACCAATTGATAATTGTCGATATGATCTTTATTGATCCCCATTTAGTTTCCACTATAACCTCCATATATTTTTCTCAAAATATTCGTATATTTTCTTCTACAACTTCCGTATATTTTCCTCTATATACGAGGGGAAGTCAATAAGTAAGTCACAAATGGCTTTAGAAAAATAACTAAATATGATAACAGTTTGAAACCAGTTTATTTTTATACATACATTGTCCCTTTATTTCTCAACATAATTTCCACCAACATTGATACACTTATCCCATTGTTTTATCAGTCCTCCCAAACCGGTTGCATAGAGCTGAGTGTCCTGTTGTCTAAACAATGTTTTCACTTCACTTTCAACTTCGTCATCATTCGCGAAATGTCTCCTGCCAAGGTGGGTTTTCAGTGGACCAAAAAGGTGGAAATCACTAGGGGCTGTAAGGTGGATATTCCAGAACTTCCCACCTTGGTTGGTTAATTTTCTCCTGAGTTAATCAAGACGTATGTGATCTGGCATTGTCATGAAGAAGCAACACTCCTCTAGTCAGCAATCCTGGACGTTTTCTTTGAATTACATCATGAAGCATCGATAGAACTTCACAGTACAGTTCAGAATTCACTTTGTCACCTTTCTTCTTGAAATTGGTTAAAAGCACTCCTTGACAATCCAAGAACACTGTCAGCATAACCTTCCTTGCTGATGGCGTAACCTTGAATTTTTGCACACAAGGTGAAGAAGGATGTTTTCTACCTAGCTGTGCACCGCTTTATGGGACAAAGATTTGTCAGCTTAAACAGGAAGCATTTCCTTATGAATGTCCTTTGTAGGCAGTCCTTTTGCCCACAAAAAACGCACAACAGCACGTTGCTCTTTAGTTGTACACTCCGTAAGTACAGTTGCCAGTTTGTTTATGTGATGCGCATGAGACACCTAGCACTACCTGATGAACGGGAATATAAAGTTCGATGTTGCTGTCACCTAATGACACCTGTAGAAAACACCAAATACATTTACCTACCATCCCACAGGACTGTGTGACTTACTTATTGACTCTCCCTCGTATCATTGACTTTACCAATTGATAGTTGTAGATATGATCTTTATGGATCCCCCAAAATATGGGCCTTATTCCCAGCGTACTTTACTGGCAGGGAAATGGGTACGTTAGAAGTCCGCAGTAGCGTAGTGGTTAGTGAGCTTGCTTGTCAAGACAGAGGACCAGGTTCAGTCCTCGGCAATGGTAGGACTCTTATTTTTTCTTTTTTCTTTTTTAAAATACCAGTATGGCTGGGAGGTTAACGCAGCCTCTTAATATGGGTACTTCAGAATTGTCTGTGAATTGTCCAGGAAGGAAAGGTGAGGAGAACGGGAACTGTTCACTCCACTGCATTATGCAGTAGCCTAAAATGTGTGAACGCTGAACACTTCACAGCCCAGCAGTATCTGCCATGGGACGATCTTGCCCTTGAAATGAGTACTTGCTGTTTTCATGGCAGGTTGTATTTTGTCTCTATGAATTATTTGGCTCAATGCTTTTACAACAATCAATGCAAATTGAATCCTTATATTCCTATACTCATGTATTATACACAGAATGATGCAGTTATTGTGTCATGACATTTTAGAGTATGATAACCTCATGTTATACTTGTACCTTGAGATCAGCATTTATATCGTCTCCTTTTCATGTGTGATTACATTTAAATAGCAGTACATTTCCACTCCTTGTACTTTATTTATAGCAAGTTATGTTATTTGTAGGATTCTTTTTGCATTTCTCACTATCATCATAAGATAAATTTAAGCTCGAATCACAGCAAACAAATTGTATGTGCAAAAATAGGAATAATAAAAAGAAATAAAACTGCAAAATGTGAGCTACGAAAGCCACACAAGAATAAATATTTGTGTGTAGGAATTCATAAACATTCATATGTTATCAGGACCCTTAGGTGAAGCAAAGAATTATAACACTTTGACCCAACAGGCATGTTGTGTGAAGTGATTGAGAAGGGTTTGGCTTGGGGTTGGCTACCCCTATCCTGTAGAAAACTTTAGCTGCAACATTCAACCAATCATGAGCAGCCTAGGACAGCTTGGTGTGAGTTGGTCGAAGACCAGTGCCTCAGAGTGTGGGGATAAAGCACTAGGCTTTGGACTGACTAACCTATTGATGATGGTGATGATAGTGAAAACTTGAAGATTTACCCACAATAGATATTTATAACCTGTGTCTTGAATTCCATGAACTCTTGGGAAGATAGTGTGGTGGTTTCCCCTTGCCTTCCACAGCAACACAGAGGTATTTTACCTTTGACAGCAATTTCAGAACAAGTGAGTGCCATGCTCTGCTCAGCTGCAGAGTTGTCCACCGACACTGCTACCAAATTGAGATGCAGTTATTGTTTTCCTTCCTCGTGTTATGGGACCATGATGGCATTTTTCAAACTCTACAGTACTGTTAGAAGACTAACATCATGACATTTAAACATTGTGACAACTGGAAGGATCGGTGCAAGAAGAGGTGTATGGAATTAAGCTGGAAGGAGTGAGATGGTGGCAAGGAAGAATATTATCAACAGAGTTGATCCAGGGCACCAAGGACCGAGATTTCTGGAGAGACATGAATGCCTAAACCAGTTGGATGATAAGCCTGTATCTCATGTGGATGTGGAAGTACAGGGGAAACCACCTTATTTCTCCCCCAAGAATAAGTTTACAGGTGTCACATAGCTATATATATATCATACTTGCATTAAGGGCATGCATTTACTAGAAAACTCAAAACTTTCTAACTCAAGCCACTGAATTCCATTTCTGGCGGCAGTTATGTGTGTCCTCAGAATCCAATCTATAATCAGTAGGAACCATAAAGGTAACAGAATGCACCCTTGTCTCACTCCTGTTCTTATTTAAAATCCTCTCCCCGATGAAGAACTCTGCATTTTTGGTATGCCTGTGTGTGCACACTTTGGGTGCACCATCTTTATATTGTCAGTAGTGAACTAAATGTCACAAACTGTGAACAGATAATTGGTATACATCACAGAATGTGATATTTCCACACCTTTAAATGCTCTCTCACAGAGCATTACATACTGAATTTGCAATGTTTATTACTGCAAAGCTGGTGTTAGCTTGAAGGATTTTTAAAGCAGAGACAGTAGCCAGGCCAGGTTCTGATGATTTTACAAATTTCAACTTCTGTAGAGGATTTTATTTTAAGGCAGAGAATGTAAGGATTGTAAGGCCACCTTGTCTTATTTTGCTACCATCAGAAAAAAATTGAGACTATATTTTGATGCTGGGATAGTAAAAAATCTCAGCCTTTCTATGTTTCAAACAAGGCAATGAAACAGTTCCGGCCACCTCTTCATTGATAAAAGTAGATAGATGTTTGATTTTCAGAAAATCAAAACAATGTTTTCCCGTAGTGAATTTGAATAACGAAAACACAAACCGTAGATTGTACGATTTATTGCCTGGCACATTTTGCTGCATCTCGATGTATCTAGTTATTTTACTCTATGTTGTGTGAATTCTGCAGTATGTACCTGACAAAATGCAGCAAGATATGCCAGGCAATAAATCGTACAATACATGGTTTATGTCTTTGTTATTCAGATGTATGATTTTTTTAAAATATATTTGGTGATATTTGCAGCTATAATTGTAATGCCTAAAGTTTCCTTACACCTGTTTGCAGTGAGGAAGTTCTGAGAAAAAGAAACTGAGCAATATAGATGTTTTTTCAAACACATTAATAAAATACATTTCTATACCCTTTCATTGATATTTTATTTTTGCTGATGTGCAGTTGTATATTCTGTTTTGTCCTAATTGATTAATTTATTGGATTCAGTGATCGTTTTCATTAGTTAGTTAGTTAGTTAGTCATAGTTCCAACCTCACAGCAACGGGTCGTCCCCATTATGCTTCGTTCCTGTGCCAGTGAATATCGCACAAAATGCTCCCCACTGCCCAATGTGAAAAGTGGAAAAGACAGGAGTCTGGACAAACAACAGCCCGCACAGATACACTGTGCATAATGCCGCTGCCAGAATGTCAACACAATAGTCCCCCACGAAACACCCAGTTCATCTCTGATGGAATCGGCAGTCATTTTCCCATCTGGATGTTTCCTAGATGTTCACCCACACAGTCCACGAAAATACAGTTCATTGTCGATGGCAGTGGCAGTCAACCAGAAGCCCAGCAGCCATGCATTTCTGCATAAGGCAAAAACCGGTCAATCTGGGACATAGCCATCTACCATCGCTCCGAACATGTAGTCACGTTCCAAAAAACCTCGGGCAGATTCAAAAGCATTTCACACGAAACTCACAGCTCACAGTGTCGCGCCACGCACTCACTCACTCGTTTTCATTCCACTCGAAATCATCCGTGAGCGTTCAGTCTTTTATGGAATGGAATAGCTTAGAGCAGTGGTGTCAAACTCAATCGCTGAGCGGGCCAAAACTCAAATCACACGTAAGGTTGCGGGCTGAACACGATAAACATTCAATAAGCTGAAAATTAAACCTTTTTTAAACATTAATATAAATTAAAACAAGTTTTCATAATAAAAAATCATTGGTATACACATTTTCATTCTTATGTCAAGTTGTCAGAGCACGATGTTTGGCATGTTTTCTTGGCTACAAGTTTGTTTATGTTGGGAGTAATGTTCTGTGTCATTGAGATTCTCATGATGGACTGTAAGTGCTCACACACATCGCCGGTGCCCCATCTGTTGTCAATCCAACGAGTTTGTCCCAAGGCAGGTTTACGTTGGTTAAACTTTGACATAAGTTGTCAAAAATGTCTTTTCCTGTCGTCCCATGCATGGATTTCGATTTCATGTCCAGTATTTCTTCAGTAACATTCAAACTGGAGTCCACTCCATGAATGAAGATGGCAAGCTGCGCAGTGAGTGTCAGTCGTGTCATTACTTTCATCGACAGCAACGGAGAATGCAACAAAGTCTTTGCCTTTTTCGATCAGCTGTGTTTCCATATCAGTGGCCATCTCACAAACACGATCAACAACCGTATTTCTGCTAAGGCTTATCTTTGCAAACATCTGCTTTTTGTCTGAACAGAAGATGTCACACATTGGTCATTTTAAAGGCTAGCTTTGATTTAAAATAGATTTTGCGCCTACCGACAGATTGATATCAGGTTAGCCGTAGTGGGAAAAGGTGAAGTAATATCTGGGCACTACACTACTTTCATTTCTTATGCGCCAATCCAAAACGAGCAACTGAATGTTGCTAGGTCACTATAACGACGAACATCCACTAACTACATAACTTTTATTTTCGCTTATTCTGATCGAAGCGAGAACGCTCTCAGGTAGCCTATCATTTGGCAAGGCTGCTAATTAGGGAATTTGATTTGCACTTTATATTGTGGCCATTAAAAGTATTTTTGCCTAAAATTCTCTCTGGGGCCGTATATATTTGTATGTCGGTTGAGATCTCTCGGGCCTGATGTGGCCAGCGGGCCTTGAGTTTGACACATGTGGCTTAGAGGGACAACTTTCGCTTCTAATTCAAGCCGAGTGATTAGGAGTCACAGTATAAAATGTTACTGAACAAGGAACGTAAGGATATATTCCCTCGTAAACCTGGGGTAGTGAGCTTTCTCAGGGAAGGGTAAAAAACTAGGAGGACTCGAATGTTCGAGTTACAAATCCATCAGTAGTAGAGAAATTCTACAAGATCTGAACACAAGAAAACTGGCTCATAACGGCGTCACATTTCAGAAACTGAAATACTTTGGCCATTTTAAAGCTCACGGTGGCGTGGAGAGAACAATGAGTGATAGAAGGTGTGGTTCCTGGGAATAGAGGCGAGGTTTAAGCGGTGTGAAGATCCAAATAGGACTGTGATAGAAGGCATGGTTTCTGGGGACAGAGGCGAGGTTTGAGCAACGTGAAGATCCAGATAGGACAGTGAAAAAACTCTGGCATGGATCGGGGGAACTGGCAAATAATAAAGAATCTTTTCGGCAGGAAATGATGAGAGCGGTCTTCTGCAGAGAACCGACTACATGATGTGTTAGAAATTAAAATTATCGGGTCTAATCCACAGCGCATAGGATCTAGAAGAAGATTGATAAACTCTGACAGGAACCTAATGAGTTCATGTCAGTTTTAAGCATGCAGCATGCATTGAGGAAGATCGCATGCAGTGACTGAACTTTAGAGTTTTGAATATTCTTGAAAGGGTCACTTGAGCCGCGACCATCGCAGGAACATGACGTATCAAAATGTCGAGTTGGCGATGGCGAGAGATTGCCGCCATGTGAATGTTGGTGATAAATTACTTTGAGTGGCAGATTAATTAAGAAATTATGATTTTAAATAAGAGATTATACGATGTGAAACCTTTTGGTCTCATAATCATCATCATCATCATCACCATCATCACCATCATCATCATCATCAAATGCCCTGCCAGCTGGCGTTGGCATTCATGGCTCTCCACAGATCTCGGTCTTTGGTGTTCTGGATCAACTCTGCTGTTGATATTCCTCCATGCCACTGTCTCAATACACCCAGCATCATTTCTCTTGGTATGTCTCTGCCTCTCTTCCCCTCGATCTTTTCAGTTGTCACGATGTTCTCCAATGTCTCTCTTCTCACCAGGTGAAGTATTTTTGTTGTTAGTGATTTCAAAATGTGCAGGAAGAAGTTAAGGACCCACATGGCATTTGAATAACAAATACAAATATAACTATAACCATAACAAACATAGCACAAAGCCCTGGACGACAACATAGAATAAACCCCTGGACGACAACATAGAATAAACCCCTGGACGAAAACATAGAATAAACCCCTGGACGACAACATAGAATAAACCCCTGGACAACATAGAATAAACCCCTGGACGACAACATAGAATAAACCCATGGACGACAACATAGAATAAACCCCTGGACGACAACATAGAATAAACCCCTGGACAACATAGAATAAACCCCTGGACGACAACATAGAATAAACCCCTGGACGACAACATAGAATAAACCCCTGGACAACATAGAATAAACCCCTGGACAACATAGAATAAACCCCTGGACGACAACATAGAATAAACCCCTGGACGACAACATAGAATAAACCCCTGGACAACATAGAATAAACCCCTGGACAACATAGAATAAACCCCTGGACGACATAGAATAAACCCCTGGACAACATAGAATAAACCCCTGGACAACATAGAATAAACCCCTGGACAACATAGAATAAACCCCTGGACGACAACATAGAATAAACCCCTGGACGACAACATAGAATAAACCCCTGGACGACAACATAGAATAAACCCCTGGACAACATAGAATAAACCCCTGGACGACAACATAGAATAAACCCCTGGACGACAACATAGAATAAACCCCTGGACGACAACATAGAATAAACCCCTGGACGAAAACATAGAATAAACCCCTGGACGAAAACATAGAATAAACCCCTGGACGACAACATAGAATAAACCCCTGGACAACATAGAATGAACCCCTGGACGACAACATAGAATAAACCCTTGGACGACAACATAGAATAAACCCCTGGACGACAACATAGAATAAACCCCTGGACGACAACATAGAATAAACCCCTGGACGACAACATAGAATAAACCCCTGGACGACAACATAGAATAAACCCCTGGACGACAACATAGAATAAACCCCTGGACAACAAAGAATAAACCACTGGACAACATCGAATAAACCCCTGGACAACATCGAATAAACCCCTGGACGACAACATAGAATAAACCCCTGGACGACAACATAGAATAAACCCCTGGACAACATAGAATAAACCCCTGGACAACATAGAATAAACCACTGGACAACATCGAATAAACCCCTGGACAACATCGAATAAACCCCTGGACGACAACATAGCACAAACCCCTGGACGACAACATAGAATAAACCCCTGGACAACATCGAATAAACCCCTGGACGACTACATAGAATAAACCCCTGGACAACATAGAATAAACCACTGGACAACATCGAATAAACCACTGGACAACATAGAATAAACCCCTGGATAACATCGAATAAACCCCTGGACGACAACATAGAATAAACCCCTGGACGACAACATAGAATAAATCCCTGGACAACATAGAATAAACCCCTGGACGACAACATAGAATAAATCCCTGGAAAACATAGAATAAACCCCTGGACGACAACATAGAATAAATCCCTGGACAACATCGAATAAACCCCTGGAAGACAACATAGAATAAACCCCTGGACGACATAGAATAAATCCCTGGACGACAACATAGAATAAACCCCTGGACGACAACATAGAATAAACCCCTGGACAACATAGAATAAACCCCTGGACGACATAGAATAAACCCCTGGACGACATAGAATAAACCTCTGGACAACATAGAATAAACCTCTGGACAACATCGAATAAACCCCTGGACGACAACATAGAATAAACCCCTGGACGACAACATAGAATAAACCCCTGGACGACATAGAATAAACCCCTGGACGACAACATAGAATAAACCCCTGGACGACATAGAATAAACCCCTAGACGACATAGAATAAACCCCTGGACGACAACATAGAATAAACCCCTGGACGACAACATAGAATAAACCCCTGGACGACAACATAGAATAAACCCCTGGACGACAACATAGAATAAACCCCTGGACAACATAGAATAAACTCCTGGACGACAACATAGAATAAACCCCTGGACGACAACATAGAATAAACCCCTGGACGACAACATAGAATAAACCCCTGGGCGACAACATAGAATAAACCCCTAGACGACAACATAGAATAAACCCCTTGACAACATAGAATAAACCCCTGGACGACAACATAGAATAAACCCCTGGACAACAACATAGAATAAACCCCTGGACAACATAGAATAAACTCCTGGACGACAACATAGAATAAACCCCTGGACGACATAGAATAAACCCCTGGACAACATAGAATAAACTCCTGGACGACAACATAGAATAAACCCCTGGACAACATAGAATAAACCCCTGGACGACAACATAGAATAAACCCCTGGGCGACAACATAGAATAAACCCCTAGACGACAACATAGAATAAACCCCTGGACAACATAGAATAAACCCCTGGACGACATAGAATAAACCCCTGACGACAACATAGAATAAACCCCTGGACGACAACATAGAATAAACCCCTGGACAACAGAATAAACCCCTGGACGACAATATAGAATAAACCCCTGGACAACAGAATAAACCCCTGGACAACATAGAATAAACCCCTGGACGACATAGAATAAACCCCTGGACGACATAGAATAAACCTCTGGACAACATCGAATAAACCCCTGGACGACAACATAGAATAAACCCCTGGACGACAACATAGAATAAACCCCTGGACGACATAGAATAAACCCCTGGACGACAACATAGAATAAACCCATGGACGACATAGAATAAACCCCTGGACGACATAGAATAAACCCCTGGACGACAACATCGAATAAACCCCTGGACGACAACATAGAATAAACCCCTGGACGACAACATAGAATAAACCCCTGGACGACATAGAATAAACCCCTGGACAACATAGAATAAACCCCTGGACGACAACATAGAATAAACCCCTGGACAACATAGAATAAACCCCTGGACGACAACATAGAATAAACCCCTGGGCGACAACATAGAATAAACCCCTAGACGACAACATAGAATAAACCCCTGGACAACATAGAATAAACCCCTTGACAACATAGAATAAACCCCTGGACGACAACATAGAATAAACCCCTGGACGACATAGAATAAACCCCTGGACGACAACATAGAATAAACCCCTGGACGACAACATAGAATAAACCCCTGGACAACATAGAATAAACCCCTGGACGACAACATCGAATAAACCCCTGGACAACATCGAATAAACCCCTGGACAACATAGAATAAACCCCTGGACGACAACAGAGCACAAACCCCTGGAAGACAACATAGAATAAACCCCTGGACAACATCGAATAAACCCCTGGACGACAACATAGAATAAACCCCTGGACAACATAGAATAAATCACTGGACAACATCGAATAAAACACTGGACAACATCGAATAAACCCCTGGACAACATCGAATAAACCCCTGGACGACAACATAGAATAAACCCCTGGACGACAACATAGAATAAACCCCTGGACAACATCGAATAAACCCCTGGACAACATAGAATAAACCCCTGGACGACAACATAGAATAAACCCCTGGACAACATAGAATAAACCACTGGACAACATAGAATAAACCCCTGGACAACATAGAATAAACCCCTGGACAACATCGAATAAACCCCTGGACGACAACATAGAATAAACCCCTGGACGACATAGAATAAACCCCTAGACGACAACATAGAATAAACCCCTGGACAACATCGAATAAACCCCTGGACGACAACATAGAATAAACCCCTGGACGACATAGAATAAACACCTGGACGACACAGAATAAACCCCTGGACGACAACATAGAATAAACCCCTGGACGACAACATAGAATAAACCCCTGGACGACAACATAGAATAAACCCCTGGACAACATCGAATAAACCCCTGGACGACAACATAGAATAAACCCCTGGACGACATAGAATAAACCCCTGGACGACAACATAGAATAAACCCCTGGACGACAACATAGAATAAACCCCTGGACAACATAGAATAAACCCCTGGACAACATAGAATAAACCCTGGACGACATAGAATAAACCCCTGGACAACATAGAATAAACCCCTGGACGACAACATAGAATAAACCTCTGGACAACATCGAATAAACCTCTGGACGACAACATAGAATAAACCCCTGGACGACATAGAATAAACCCCTGGACGACATTATAGAATAAACCCCTGGGCGACAACGTAGAATAAACCCCAGGACGACAACATAGAATAAACCCCTGGACAACATAGAATAAACCCCTGGACAACATAGAATAAACCCCTTGACAACATAGAATAAACCCCTGGACGACAACATAGAATAAACCCCTGGACGACAACATAGAATAAACCCCTGGACGACATAGAATAAACCCCTGGACGACAACATAGAATAAACCCCTGGACGACAACATAGAATAAACCCCTGGACGACAACATAGAATAATCCCCTGGACGACAACATAGAATAAACCCCTGGACGACAACATAGAATAAACCCCTGGACAACATAGAATAAACCCCTGGACAACATAGAATAAACCCCTGGACGACAACATAGAATAAACCCCTGGACGACAACATAGAATAAACCCCTGGACAACATAGAATAAACCCCTGGACGACAACATAGAATAAACCCCTGGACGACATAGAATAAACCCCTGGACGACAACATAGAATATACCCCTGGACGACAACATAGAATAAACCCCTGGACAATACAGAATAAACCCCTGGACGACAATATAGAATAAACCCCTGGACAACATAGAATAAACCCCTGGACGACAACATAGAATAAATCCCTGGACAACAGAATAAACCCCTGGACGACAACATAGAATAAACCCCTGGACAATATAGAATAAACCCCTGGACGACAACATCGAATAAACCCCTGGACAACATATAATAAACCCCTGGACGACAACATAGAATAAACTCCTGGACGACAACATAGAATAAACCCCTGGACGACATAGAATAAACCCCTGGACAACATAGAATAAACTCCTGGACGACAACATAGAATAAACCCCTGGACAACATAGAATAAACCCCTGGACGACAACATAGAATAAACCCCTGGGCGACAACATAGAATAAACCCCAGGACGACAACATAGAATAAACCCCTGGACAACATAGAATAAACCCCTGGACGACATAGAATAAAAACCTGGACGACAACATAGAATAAACCCCTGGACGACAACATAGAATAAACCCCTGGACAACAGAATAAACCCCTGGACGACAATATAGAATAAACCCCTGGACAACAGAATAAACCCCTGGACAACATAGAATAAACCCCTGGACGACATAGAATAAACCCCTGGACGACATAGAATAAACCTCTGGACAACATCGAATAAACCCCTGGACGACAACATAGAATAAACCCCTGGACGACAACACAGAATAAACCCCTGGACGACATAGAATAAACCCCTGGACGACAACATAGAATAAACCCCTGGACGACATAGAATAAACCCCTGGACGACATAGAATAAACCCCTGGACGACAACATCGAATAAACCCCTGGACGACAACATAGAATAAACCCCTGGACGACAACATAGAATAAACCCCTGGACGACAACATAGAATAAACCCCTGGACAACATAGAATAAACCCCTGGACGACAACATAGAATAAACCCCTGGACAACATAGAATAAACCCCTGGACGACAACATAGAATAAACCCCTGGGCGACAACATAGAATAAACCCCTAGACGACAACATAGAATAAACCCCTGGACAACATAGAATAAACCCCTTGACAACATAGAATAAACCCCTGGACGACAACATAGAATAAACCCCTGGACGACATAGAATAAACCACTGGACAACATAGAATAAACCCCTGGATAACATAGAATAAACCCCTGGACAACATCGAATAAACCCCTGGACGACAACATAGAATAAACCCCTGGACGACATAGAATAAACCCCTAGACGACAACATGGAATAAACCCCTGGACAACATCGAATAAACCCCTGGACGACAACATAGAATAAACCCCTGGACGACATAGAATAAACACCTGGACGACACAGAATAAACCCCTGGACGACAACATAGAATAAACCCCTGGACGACAACATAGAATAAACCCCTGGACGACAACATAGAATAAACCCCTGGACAACATCGAATAAACCCCTGGACGACAACATAGAATAAACCCCTGGACGACATAGAATAAACCCCTGGACGACAATATAGAATAAACCCCTGGACGACAACATAGAATAAACCCCTGGACAACATAGAATAAACCCCTGGACAACATAGAATAAACCCTGGACGACATAGAATAAACCCCTGGACAACATAGAATAAACCCCTGGACGACAACATAGAATAAACCTCTGGACAACATCGAATAAACCTCTGGACGACAACATAGAATAAACCCCTGGACGACATTATAGAATAAACCCCTGGGCGACAACATAGAATAAACCCCAGGACGACAACATAGAATAAACCCCTGGACAACATAGAATAAACCCCTGGACAACATAGAATAAACCCCTTGACAACATAGAATAAACCCCTGGACGACAACATAGAATAAACCCCTGGACGACATAGAATAAACCCCTGGACGACATAAAATAAACCCCTGGACGACAACATCGAATAAACCCCTGGACGACAACATAGAATAAACCCCTGGACGACAACATAGAATAAACCCCTGGACGACAACATAGAATAAACCCCTGGACAACATAGAATAAACCCCTGGACAACATAGAATAAACCCCTGGACGACAACATAGAATAAACCCCTGGACGACAACATAGAAAAAACCCCTGGACAACATAGAATAAACCCCTGGACGACAACATAGAATAAACCCCTGGACGACATAGAATAAACCCCTGGACGACAACATAGAATATACCCCTGGACGACAACATAGAATAAACCCCTGGACAATACAGAATAAACCCCTGGACGACAATATAGAATAAACCCCTGGACAACATAGAATAAACCCCTGGACGACAACATAGAATAAACCCCTGGACAACAGAATAAACCCCTTGACGACAACATAGAATAAACCCCTGGACAATATAGAATAAACCCCTGGACGACAACATCGAATAAACCCCTGGACAACAGAATAAACCCCTGGACGACAACATAGAATAAACCCCTGGACGACAACATAGAATAAACCCCTGGACGACAACATAGAATAAACCCCTGGACAACATCGAATAAACCCCTGGACGACAACATAGAATAAACCCCTGGACGACATAGAATAAACCCCTGGACGACAACATAGAATAAACCCCTGGACGACAACATAGAATAAACCCCTGGACAACATAGAATAAACCCCTGGACAACATAGAATAAACCCTGGACGACATAGAATAAACCCCTGGACAACATAGAATAAACCCCTGGACGACAACATAGAATAAACCTCTGGACAACATCGAATAAACCTCTGGACGACAACATAGAATAAACCCCTGGACGACATAGAATAAACCCCTGGACGACAACATAGAATAAACCCCTGGGCGACAACATAGAATAAACCCCTGGACGACAACATAGAATAAACCCCTGGACAACATAGAATAAACCCCTGGACAACATAGAATAAACCCCTTGACAACATAGAATAAACCCCTGGACAACAGAATAAACCCCTGGACGACAACATAGAATAAACCCCTGGACGACAACATAGAATAAACCCCTGGACGACAACATAGAATAAACCCCTGGACAACATCGAATAAACCCCTGGACGACAACATAGAATAAACCCCTGGACGACATAGAATAAACCCCTGGACGACAACATAGAATAAACCCCTGGACGACAACATAGAATAAACCCCTGGACAACATAGAATAAACCCCTGGACAACATAGAATAAACCCTGGACGACATAGAATAAACCCCTGGACAACATAGAATAAACCCCTGGACGACAACATAGAATAAACCTCTGGACAACATCGAATAAACCTCTGGACGACAACATAGAATAAACCCCTGGACGACATAGAATAAACCCCTGGACGACAATATAGAATAAACCCCTGGACGACAACATAGAATAAACCCCTGGACAACATAGAATAAACCCCTGGACAACATAGAATAAACCCTGGACGACATAGAATAAACCCCTGGACAACATAGAATAAACCCCTGGACGACAACATAGAATAAACCTCTGGACAACATCGAATAAACCTCTGGACGACAACATAGAATAAACCCCTGGACGACATTATAGAATAAACCCCTGGGCGACAACATAGAATAAACCCCAGGACGACAACATAGAATAAACCCCTGGACAACATAGAATAAACCCCTGGACAACATAGAATAAACCCCTTGACAACATAGAATAAACCCCTGGACGACAACATAGAATAAACCCCTGGACGACATAGAATAAACCCCTGGACGACAACATAGAATAAACCCCTGGACGACAACATAGAATAAACCCCTGGACGACAACATAGAATAAACCCCTGGACGACAACATAGAATAAACCCCTGGACGACAACATAGAATAAACCCCTGGACAACATAGAATAAACCCCTGGACAACATAGAATAAACCCCTGGACGACAACATAGAATAAACCCCTGGACGACAACATAGAAAAAACCCCTGGACAACATAGAATAAACCCCTGGACGACAACATAGAATAAACCCCTGGACGACATAGAATAAACCCCTGGACGACAACATAGAATATACCCCTGGACGACAACATAGAATAAACCCCTGGACAATACAGAATAAACCCCTGGACGACAATATAGAATAAACCCCTGGACAACATAGAATAAACCCCTGGACGACAACATAGAATAAACCCCTGGACAACAGAATAAACCCCTTGACGACAACATAGAATAAACCCCTGGACAATATAGAATAAACCCCTGGACGACAACATCGAATAAACCCCTGGACAACAGAATAAACCCCTGGACGACAACATAGAATAAACCCCTGGACGACAACATAGAATAAACCCCTGGACGACAACATAGAATAAACCCCTGGACAACATCGAATAAACCCCTGGACGACAACATAGAATAAACCCCTGGACGACATAGAATAAACCCCTGGACGACAACATAGAATAAACCCCTGGACGACAACATAGAATAAACCCCTGGACAACATAGAATAAACCCCTGGACAACATAGAATAAACCCTGGACGACATAGAATAAACCCCTGGACAACATAGAATAAACCCCTGGACGACAACATAGAATAAACCTCTGGACAACATCGAATAAACCTCTGGACGACAACATAGAATAAACCCCTGGACGACATAGAATAAACCCCTGGACGACAACATAGAATAAACCCCTGGGCGACAACATAGAATAAACCCCTGGACGACAACATAGAATAAACCCCTGGACAACATAGAATAAACCCCTGGACAACATAGAATAAACCCCTTGACAACATAGAATAAACCCCTGGACAACAGAATAAACCCCTGGACGACAACATAGAATAAACCCCTGGACGACAACATAGAATAAACCCCTGGACGACAACATAGAATAAACCCCTGGACAACATCGAATAAACCCCTGGACGACAACATAGAATAAACCCCTGGACGACATAGAATAAACCCCTGGACGACAACATAGAATAAACCCCTGGACGACAACATAGAATAAACCCCTGGACAACATAGAATAAACCCCTGGACAACATAGAATAAACCCTGGACGACATAGAATAAACCCCTGGACAACATAGAATAAACCCCTGGACGACAACATAGAATAAACCTCTGGACAACATCGAATAAACCTCTGGACGACAACATAGAATAAACCCCTGGACGACATAGAATAAACCCCTGGACGACAACATAGAATAAACCCCTGGGCGACAACATAGAATAAACCCCTGGACGACAACATAGAATAAACCCCTGGACAACATAGAATAAACCCCTGGACAACATAGAATAAACCCCTTGACAACATAGAATAAACCCCTGGACGACAACATAGAATAAACCCCTGGACGACATAGAATAAACCCCTGGACGACAACATAGAATAAACCCCTGGACGACAACATAGAATAAACCCCTGGGCGACAACATAGAATAAACCCCTGGACGACAACATAGAATAAACCCCTGGACGACAACATAGAATAAACCCCTGGACAACATAGAATAAACCCCTGGACAACATAGAATAAACCCCTGGACGACAACATAGAATAAACCCCTGGACGACAACATAGAATAAACCCCTGGACAACATAGAATAAACCCCTGGACGACAACATAGAATAAACCCCTGGACGACATAGAATAAACCCCTGGACGACAACATAGAATATACCCCTGGACGACAACATAGAATAAACCCCTGGACAATACAGAATAAACCCCTGGACGACAATATAGAATAAACCCCTGGACAACATAGAATAAACCCCTGGACGACAACATAGAATAAACCCCTGGAAAACAGAATAAACCCCTGGACGACAACATAGAATAAACCCCTGGACAATATAGAATAAACCCCTGGACGACAACATCGAATAAACCCCTGGACAACATATAATAAACCCCTGGACGACAACATAGAATAAACCCCTGGACAACAGAATAAACCCCTGGACGACAACATAGAATAAACCCCTGGACGACAACACAGAATAAACCCCTGGACGACAACATAGAATATACCCCTGGACGACAACATAGAATAAACCCCTGGACAACATAGAATAAACCCCTGGACAACATAGAATAAACCCCTGGAAGACAACATAGAATAAACCCCTGGACAACATAGAATATACCCCTGGACGACATAGAATAAACCCCTGGACGACAACATAGAATAAACCCCTGGACGACAACATAGAATAAACCCCTGGACAACATAGAATAAACCCCTGGACGACATCATAGAATAAACCCCTGGACGACAACATAGAATAAACCCCTGGACAACATAGAATAAACCCCTGGACGACATAGAATATACCCCTGGACGACAACATAGAATAAACCCCTGGACAACATAGAATAAACCCCTGGACAACATAGAATAAACCCATGGACGACATAGAATATACCCCTGGACGACAACATAGAATAAACCCCTGGACAACAACATAGAATAAACCCCTGGACAACATCGAATAAATAAACGTGGAAAGCATCATGCAGGTCGGAGGATTGAGACTGCTAAAGCTAGATGACAGGTTGGAGGATTGAGACTGCTAAAGCTAGATGACAGGTTGGAGGATTGAGACTGCTAAAGCTAGATGACACTTGGAGGATTGAGATTTCTAAAGCTAGATGACAGGTTGGAGGATTGAGACTGCTAAAGCTAGATGACAGGTTGGAGGATTGAGACTGCTAAAGCTAGATGACACTTGGAGGATTGAGATTGCTAAAGCTAGATGACAGGTTGGAGGATTGAGACTGCTAAAGCTAGATGACAGGTTGGAGGATTGAGACTGCTAAAGCTAGATGACAGGTCGGAGGATTGAGACTGCTAAAGCTAGATGACAGGTTGGAGGACTGAGATTGCAGAAGCTAGATGACAGGTCGGATGACTGAGACTGCAGAAGCTAGATGACAGGTCAGCAAAGTTAGACATATGATCATACCAACCTCGTACACGACCCCAAGATTAAACCGCAACTGTGCCACAAAACAGTTATCATGTGCTCACGACCTTAAGCAGAGATCGGAACGACCTCAACTGTAGCCATGTCCTAACAACTAAAGATTAAGCAGAGATCGGAATGACCCCAACTATAACAATGTCCTACCGACTCCTAACAAACACATTGGCAGTTTTTTTTTTTTTTAAATTAAAATATTAAAAGTGAAGAAGACAACACGGGACACCGCGAGAATTTGTTTTATTTATGTTCTGCTGACATCTTTAAATTCTTCAAAATGCAAAATATAGTGATAATATGTACAGAGAGAAAACATCCATACTGTACAGAAAGAAGACATCTATAAAGTATTATAAAAAGAAGATATCTACATAAAACAGCGGCGAGATTCACATATAAACTTAGCGCCAGTTACTAAGCTTTGATCATTAGCGCACAAATATGTTAATCGTAATCAATACATGTTCACTATACCTCTACATATACATTTTAATACATACAGCTGCGCTTTATACAATAGCAAGCTAATTATGCATCAACCATTGAGTACCGATTGGTCTTTACAAACATGGTGTCAGCACCTTATACTCCACACGTCTGACGGTGTTATAAGGCTCCTTTACTTTGTATTTTTACTCTAGTTATATATTTTTAATGGCAAACTGCTGAGTGTAATCTTGCCAAGAAATCAACAATCAGCTGAAAGATGCTGATGTTGACAAAGATGTCCTGTAAAGGATATGCAAAAAAAAATGTTTTAAATATATTTTTACTGTATTTATAACCGGCTCTGTGGCTTAGGAGATGGTGAGACACACAGTTTTATAATTCCCCGACTTACCGATAACGCGGATAATGCAAAAGACCTACAGCAATTGTTAGATATTGTAGTAACAGAGAGTGCAAAGAAAGAACTGTCCTTGAATATCGAGAAGACAGTAATAATGGTGATATCAAAGAAAATGGTGACACCAAAATATGACATAGAAATAAGGGGAAAATTCTTAACAAGCGGATAATTTTAAATACCTAGGGGCATTTATAGCCGGTCTCTCTGGCCTAGAGTTTACACGACTTTCTCCGTAATCCCGTTTATCCACGCAGGGTCCCACATCGCGCGAGAATTGGAAGCGGTAGTACCCGCGCTGGTGACTTGCGGGATAATGAGCCGGCCGCTCAGAAAGCAATAGCAAATTACTGAGCGTAATCTTGCCAAGAGATCAACAATCAGCTGAAAAATGCTGATGTTGACAGCGATGTCCTGTAAAGGATATGGGGAAAAAATGGGGGGGGGGGGGATTTATAACATCAGATGGAAGATGTACAATAGAGATTAAGGGCAGAATAGGGTAAGCAAAAGCCGCATTTCAGAAAATTATTAGTATCTTATGCAATAAGTCACTATCAATGAATGTAAGAGAGTGATGAAATGCTATACAGAACCAATTTTGTTGTGTAGCAGTGACTCTTGGAATGTAAATGAACAAATATGAAGAACTTAGAAGCAACAGAGAGAAATGTTGCGAATTCCTTGGACTGCCAGAATAACTAACAATGATTGCCTGAAAGAGGCTAATGAAACTAGAACACTATATACAACAATAAGAAAGAGACAAACAGCTTTCTTTAGTCGTGTGATGAGAAGAGAGGCATTGGAGGACATCGTAACAACTGGAAAGATCGAGGGGAAGAGATTCATGCCAAGAGAAATTATGCTGGATGTATTGCGACTGTGGCATGGAGGAATATCACCAGCAGAGTTGAACCAGAACACCAAAGACCGAAATCTGTGGAGAGCCATGAACGCCTACGCCAGCAAATCAGAAGACGAGAGCGACAATACGAGATGCAATAAAGCAAACCAGCTCATATAACAAATGACACCAATACTAATGAATAAACACGTATAAATAGTTACTAAGAAAGCACTTTACAACACAATCTTACTAACAACTCTATGTTATCAATGTCAAACCTGGACAATGACAGAAAAAGAGAAAAGAAAAATCATAACAGAAATGAAATTCATATGAAGAATACTCAATGTACCAAGGAGAGATAAGATTGGAAATGAAGAAATCAGGACTAAAGTGAAGGTTATAGCAGCGCTAAGTTTTATCAGAAGGCAGCAAGTTAAATGGTTTGGCCATGTAACTAGATTACCAACTAACAGTATATCAAAACAAGCGTTGATGTACAGACCAAATGGAAGTAGAGGAAGTGGCCGGCCACGTAAACGATGGACAGAGTGAACAGCAGAGTCCAATACAATTTTGATACATGAAGTTCATAAACAGGCACTCTAGTACTGTTTATACTTCACCTCGATACACGGTGCAAGAGGAACAAGATGAGATGAGATGAGACTGTAATTATACACTTACACAATAACAATACACTTGCACAATAATTATACACTTACATTTTTTTTTTTTTTGCATATCCTTTACAGGATGTAGCAGTCAACATCGGCATTTTTCAGCTGCTGTTGATGTACTAGGCAAGATTACGCTTAGTAGTTTGCCAGTGCTTTCTGAGCGACCGGCTCACATACCCCGTAAGTTACAGACGCGGCGAGAACTGCTACCGATTCTCGCTCACATCTCGTTACTTACGAGAGAATACGGGATTACGGAGAAAGACGCTAACCTCTAGGCCAGGGAGACCGGCATTATACACTTACACTATAATTATATACTCACACTATAATTATACACTTACATTATTGTTATACACTTACACTATAGTTATACACTTACACTGTAATTATACACTTGCACTATAATTATACACTTACACTATAACTATATACTTACACTTTAAGTATACACTTGTATGATAATTATACACTTGCAGTATAATTATACACTTACACTATAACTATATACTTACACTGTAAGTATACACTTGTATGATAATTATACACTTGCAGTATAATTATACACTTACACTATAACTATATACTTACACTGTAAGTATACACTTTTATGATAATTATACACTTGCACTATAATTATACACTTGTATGATAATTATACGCTTTCACTATAATTATATACGTACACTGTAATTATATACCTACACTGTAATTATACACTTACACTATAATTACACACTTGTATGATAATTATACACTTGCACTATAATTATACACTTGTATGATAATTATACACTTGCACTATAATTATACACTTGCACTATAACTATATACTCACACTATATTTATATACTTGTATGATAAGTATACACTTGCACTATAATTATACACTTGCACTATAACTATATACTTACACTGTAATTATACAGTTGTATGATAATTATACGCTTGCACTATAACTATATATATACACTGTAATTATATACTTACACTATAATTATATACTTACACTACAATTATACACTTGCACTATAATTATACACTTGTATGATAATTATACACTTGCACTATAATTATACACTTGCACTATAACTATATACTTACACAATAATTATACACTTGCACTATAACTATATACTTACACTATAATTATACACTTGCACTATAACTATATACTTACACTATAATTATACACTTGTATGATAATTATACGCTTGCACTATAACTATATACTTACACTGTAATTATACACGTGCACTATAATTATACATTTGTGTGATAATTATACACGTGCACTATAATTATACATTTACACTATAACTATATACTTACACTGTAATTATACATTTGGATGATAATTATATACGTGCACTATAAATGTATACGTATTTTAATTGTAATTATACACCTGAATGGAGGTCAGCATGGCCAAATGGATTAGAGCTCTCGTTCTTACACTTCCTGTGCGCTGATGCTGAAGTAACCGGTTCAGCCCATCCACCGGACAGTTGGACGAAAATGCTGACTTCTCGTCCTTGACGTGAGGACGTAAATTACAAGTATCTCAGGAGTCGGAATGAGTTCGCTTGATGGCGAGGGGCACTAGTAATAGAGAAAGCTAACTCAACGCAGAAATTAGTCCAGTGCACAATACGTAGTAGCACGTGTATGGACTACACTTGAGTTCAAAAGCTGGCGAACGCAGCAAACAAAACAAAACACACTTGCATTGTAAATATACGAAGAAATACCAATAGACGAGAGAAGGATTTCTGATGAAAGAGGTCCTGGAGGAGTGTGAAAAGTACAGAGGAATAATTCCATCGTCAGTATCTGGGAGAATATTAAGAAGGATCATTCTTGAGAGATTAAGGGATGCCATTGACAAATAGCTAAGGTATAGATAAACAGGCAGACTTCCGACCAAACAGATCCCGCAATGGCCAGATAGCAACATTACGCATTACAGAGCAAAGTATTGAACTGCATTTGCCTCTCAATATTGACTTTGTGGATTATGAAAAGACCTTCGACGGCATTAGTTGGGAATCCCACAGACAAATGTTGATTTATTTAGGTCAATAACATATGCAGATATCATATGTAGAGTTATTCACAAGAGAAAAACTAACAGATACATTTGAAATAAAAATAAGAGTACGACAGAGGCCGACCACGTAAACGTTGGGCGGAGGGAAATAGCAGAGTCCATGGGAATATCCATACATAAAGCCCATAATTGGGCAATCTCACGATGTTTATACTTCATCTCGACACAAGAGGTACAAGAGGAACATGATGAGATGAGATGAGACAGAGATTGCCTTTTGTCACTATTATTATTCTTACTGACTATAGATTGTGTTCTGAAGACAAAAATAGTTACCACCAGAAATGGAATTCAATGGACTCTAACAAAGCAACTTGATTATTTGGACATCGCCGATGACATTGCACAACTGACACATACGCGTGATCAAATGCAGGATACAGTAATCACATGTGATGAGAGGTCATGCACATAATTTCAAAAATTGATAGGGAAAAGACCAAGATAATGAGATTAAACCAAGCAAATTATAAACCAATTTACCTTCGTTAAACCTCACATCAAGAGACGCTTCAGCTTGCAAAGGGATTCTTTATAATCATCATCGTCGTCATCATCAAAGAAGCAAGTCTTGTCAGAACAGATTCAGAAAACTGAACTCTTTACTTCAGATGAAACAACAGATTCACCCGCAATAAATGAACTTTTATTTTCAGACTATAAGTGCCTATTTTATAGCGACGAGGGCAGACTGCAAAATCATATTAATAAACTGAGTTCAACATGCAACAGAAACAATATTACTATAAAAACAGCCAAAACTGAAGTAATGCAAGTTAACAAATCTCCTGGTCCACTAAGTATTCTGATAAATAGCACATCTCTGAAACAAGTTAAAGAATTCAAATATCTTAAAAGTAGGATAACAGAATATGGCAGAATAGACAGAGAAATCAAAATCAGATGTCAACAAAGGAAGTGCAATGTAGACCCCCTCAAAAAATTGTTTTAAATGAAATGGTATGGGTGCCGGAAAGCAATGACAAACTTTTTTTTTTTTTTTTTTTTAGCATATCCTTTACAGGACTTAGCTGTCAACACCAGCATCTTTCAGCTGTATGTTGATCTCTTGGCAAGATTACGCTCAGTAGTTTGCCATTGCTTTCTGAGCGGCCGGCTCAGTATCCCGCAAGTCACGAGCGGGGGTCGAACCGCCTCAGCTCTCGCTCCGCTACGAGACTCTGCGTGATAAACGGGATTACAGAGAGAAAGTGTTGTAACCCCACAGCCAGAGAGACCGGCAATGACAAACTACTGAACGTAAATTTGCCCAGGAATCACGAACAGCCAAAAAAAAAAAAAAAATGCTGGGATTGACTGCTACGTCCGTAAAAGGATATGCAACTAGCTTTTAAGACAAAAATGGAGGAGTAAAGATATTAAAATAAGAAAGCAAAAGACAAGAAGAGCTTTCATAGCACTAGGACATTTGTGGAATTCAAGGGAAGTGAAAGGTTAAAAGGGAAAAATGGGCAGAGGTGTGTCAAAGGGTAAGCACAGACAAGTCACTGAAATTGTTCTGGCGACTACATAAAAGCATGAGTGGTGTAGTCAAGAATAAGAGCATTTCTGACTTCCAAGGTGCTGACCTCATCTGGCAGAGGACTGACGAAGACAAGGGCAAAGCCCTCTTTGAACGCTACCTTGAGCAGGGCAACCAGACAGACATGGGAGGTCGAAATCTGGCCAAGGAGGTCACCTCAGACAGATGCAAGGCCCAGAACACTCCGGATGAAGACACAGTGACAGTGAAAGAAATCAAGGCTGTGCTTCGACGATCAAAAAACAGTGCTCCAGGTCCTGATGGCATAAGATACGACGACATAAATAGGTGTACCGACAATGAGCTAGAGAAACTAGCAGACATGTACAACAACAGTATAGGGAGTGCTAGCATCAAGGAGGAATGGTTACACAGCTATCTGATTCCCTTGCCGAAGCCTGACAAAGACCACAAAAAAATTCAGGGATATCGAATTATAACCATGCAGAATACAATAGGCAAGCTGCTGGAGAAGGTAATTGCCAGGAAAATATCAAGCCAACTAGAGAGGCAAGGTGTTTTCCCACCTACCCTGGGTGGGTACCGTCCAAAAAGAGAAACCTGGACCAATGCAGCAGTCTTTGCCCAGGATGTCTATGAAGGTTTCCACTCAGGCACTGAAACCGTTGCTGCAGCGATTGATCTTGAGGACGCATACAACAGAGTACCACTGGATTTTTTAATGTTTCAGCTTCTTGAACTAAACGTAAGTCCATTCCTCCTTAGTTGGATCGCTGCAGCCCTCTTCCAACGGAAAGTAGTTTTTAGATGTGGCAGTTGGACTTCGGAACCAACAACAATATATCCTGGCCTACCACAGGGATCACCATTATCTCCGGTACTGTTCAACGCCTACACAGTGAGAATCACCAGTGAGCAGATCACTGGACCTGGCAGGACATTGTCATATGCCGATGATGTTTTAGTGTATCGTCAGGGTAAGGATAGAGAGGAGGTTGCTGGGGAACTACAAACCGAACTCAATCGCATAAGTACTTGGTGTGATGAAGCTGGGGCAATGGTTAACCCAACAAAGGCAACAGTGACTTGGTTCTCGTTGAATAATCATATTGTCAACAATCCAACACCAACTGTAATGCTGTGTTCAGAGACGGTGGAAAGAACGCAGGCAATGAATTACCTGGGGATACGGTTTGATCGAAGCCTTGCTTATAATGTGCACATAGACCAGGTGATAACAAAGGCCAAGCGGGGTTTGGCAGCGATGCGGGTGATGGCGGCAGCAAACTGTGAGCAGCGCCATCTATGTCTTCTGTACGAGGGGCTGGTCATGTCTGTTTTGGAGTATGCAATGGCAATCTTGACTCTCAGCCATAAGCAGATAGAAAGGATGGAAAGGATACAGAATGAAGCTATGCGCATTATTCTTGGATGTACAAGAGATACAGCATGCAGGGCGATGCGCTACCTTCTTGATTTTCCAACCATTGAAGAGAGAATACAAGTTTGCAGGGCACGCGCCTACCTCAGAATTAACGCAAACACACAACATCCACTGCATAGTGAAATTAGGAAGGTGAAGGGCAGCAGGTTAAAAAGAGGACGGTCGTGGATGGGTCAAGCCGAAGACATTCTTCAACAGGTGTGTTCACTTGAGGACTTAGAACCTGGCGAGGAGTGGGTGCAAGTGCCAACAGACTTCTGCACATCCTTTTCAGTTTGCATCCAATTAGATAGAAAATGCAGACAAGAAAATCCGGCTGCTGTTGAGGCTGAAGTACAAGCGTTGATTTTCGAGAATTCGCTAGACGGTGACGCGGTCATCTACACAGATGGGTCGGTCGTCCGACATGTGAGAAGCTCATGGGCCTTTACAGCTCGGGCCGGAGGGAGAATTGTGAAGGAGGACTCTGGTGCTTTCACTGAAACCACAAGTAGCCTGACCATGGAAGTCATGGCAGTAAGTAAAGCAATAACATGGCTCGAGACACAGACATTCACCAGGGCTTGTTTCCTTAGCGACTCAATGAACATGATCAAGAGGATAGAGGAGGGGTCGATCCGAAGAGAATGGTTGCTGCCTCTGAAGCGGTCTCGGCTGGCAAAGATTAGTTTCATCTTCGTGCCAGGGCATGCGGGAGTACAAGGAAATGAGCGGGCTGACAAGCTCGCAGGTGAGGCTACTGTGGAGGGCGGACGCGCCATGGACCAGGCTGACATTCTGAATGCTCTACGTGATGTGAGACTTTTGCGAGAACCAAGTGATGACTGTGAATCTACAACAATGGCCAGACTGCTAGAGCATCAAATTAAAAGAGGTGTGGCCAAACAAGAACACTACGCAGGAAGCCAAAGAAGATTGATAAACCAACACAGAACTGGCGTCGTTAGCCGCTACACGCTGCGGGATTTGCTGAGGAGGGGATCCGAGCACTTATGGACTGAATGGTTCGATGTGCAGCGAGGATGATCTGTCGACTAACTAACTAACTAACTAAGGGAAGTGAAACTTATTTTTAATCCCAGTGTTATAATTCGGTGCTAGTGATTGGATCAGAAACATGGGGAATGATTAACAAACAGACTTTCCAATAAACTACAAACATTCGCTAACTGTTGCCTGCGCGGAATAGTGGGACTAAGATAGTCTGACAGAATCACCAATGTAGAGTTCATGGAGAGAACTGAACACACCCCAGTGAACCAAGGGGTCAGGAAAATACACTGGCGCTGGATAGGACACGCCGCGCTGAGAAAACCTGAAATTAATATAACAAGACACTCTGTAGTCTGGAACCCACAAGTCGATCGAAATAGAGGGAGGCCTCAAAACACATAGAAAAGAGAATTGCAGACAGAAATTAAAAATACTGGGAGGACATGGAGGGAGCTGCAGGAGATAGCAACGGAAAGGACGACTTGGTGAGGGCTGGTTGAGAACCGGTGACCAAATGTTGGAAATAATGGGCAGGAGAAGAAGAATGTAATTATACAATAATAACCTAATGTTGATTGGTCTATAAACATTATGGGGCTTGCACCATATGTCCAATGCACCCAAGGCGTGTCGTGTATGTAGGTCTTTTACTTATTTACACACTTACTTATTTACTCACTTATTTACTCACTTACTCACCAACGTATTCATTAACTTATTCACTTACTTACTGTAATTATACACTTGCACTGTTAACCAGCCTTAATGTTGCATTCAACCCCATCATTTATAGACTGTTTACGATTTACTAGGAAATTAAAATTTCAGAAGTTTGCCATTTCTTTCTGAATAGCCGACGCCTCATGCCATCGAAATCAACACAAGCGACCTGCTTCCATTTCGCCGGCATCTGATTTCCAACCCTCGACTCAACATGACGGGGAATTGTGAAACTGCCCCTCTCACTATTCCCTTAGCCACAGCGCCGTAATGTGCATATTAATTGTACATGTACATACTAATTGTACATGTATGTACTAAGTATGCATAGACACACTATTTATAGTGTGCACAGTAATTATACTTGTGCACTAAATGTACATTTGCACTCTATGTGTACATTACTATACATTCGTCTCTCTTCCTCTCTCTCTCTCTCTCTCTCTCTCTCTCTCTCTCTCTCTCTCTCTATATATATATATATATATATATATATATATATATATATATATATATATATATATATATATATATATACACATTGTAGTCAACGTGGCCGAAAGGATCAGAGGAGGACTTTCTCTTAAACTTCCTGTGCTACGGCGGTCATTTGGACTTAAACTTGACTTCTCGTTCAGAAAGCGATGCCAAACTACAGAACGTCATATACAATCTATATCTCTGTGTGTGTGTGTGTGTGTGTGTGTGTGTGTGTGTGGGTGAGAGAGAGGGATAGAGAGAGAGGTGAGGAGAGAGAGACAGAGAGAGAGGGGGGTGGTTGGGGGTGAGATCTGAAGGGGAAAACCCCAAGCACGTGTGGAGATATCTGTGTGCAATGAAGATGTTCCTTCACAAACAAATAAACAAACAAAATAAAATAAACAAATAAATAAACAAATAAACAAACAGACATTTTCACTGACAAGGGAGACTTTAGTGCAAAGTTAGTTAGTTACATATCCTTTACGGGACGTTGCCATCAACGCCAGCATATTTTGCCTTTGTGATCTCTTGGCAAGCTTACGTTCAGCAGTTTGCCATTTCTTTCTGAACGACCGGCACCCATACCATTTCGAAAATACACCAACGCAACGCGGTCTGCTGTCAAATCGCGTGCAGCTGTGTTTGGAACGCTGGTATGTGGGATCATGAACTGCGTCCGTAAAACCATCGCAAAGAGTCGGCTTAGTGCAAAGAGCATGATGGAAAGAGTCATTGACGCAGAGGTATACGTAAGGAGCTTTCCTCGTGAATGCATCACGCCAGATTTAGATACTGGCCACTGATTGGTTCCAACGTATAAGAAACTATTTATGGCGCCATATTGCTAAGAATAACAATGTGGGTTCGTAGAAGGCAAAGACAAAGTATATGCTGTGTATATGCTGAGAACATTAAGTGAACATTCTATAGAAGTAAATAAAGACGAACTTCTTTGCGTAATTGACTACACAAAGGCTTTCGATAAAGTAAGACAGGATGAGGAAGGCCGAGAAGTAACTACAGTATCTGAATGGCTTGGCCACATGGCTTGATCGAGACAGGAGCACTGAGCTGATCCACGACTCTGGTGATCTTGTGAGATGGCGAAACATGACCGCCCATGCTTATCGGCATGATTCATGATGATGATGGTGATTGCTAAGAAAGGTAACCGCGGTAGCGTTAAGGCTGGCACGCTTGCCTGTCGGCCCTGTGGTTGTGTGTTCGAATCCTAAAGTGGCGAATGTTTTTTTTTTTTTTTTTTAATGATATGGATTTGTAGCCTAAAGAAAAATGGTATCAGAAAATATTCTGAAACGTCAAGGTCACCAGCGCGGTGCTGACTACATCAACCATCGGGTGCCGGTCGGTCAATACAAACATGGGGCTAGCACTACAGACCCAATGCACCTGGAGGCGGGCAAAAGGGCCCTTTTTGTTGTACTTTACTTATGGCTAAGAAAGCATGAGAATGTGCGCTCAGCAGCTATAAGAACGCTAGTGCAGTGGTTCTCAACCTTTTTTGACCCATGCACCCCTTCACCATATGTTCAGAATGTCACCCCCCCCCCCCCCCGTATTTCCTCCCTATAAATTCTCCCCCCCCCACCCTGCCCCTACATAGTATACGTAAAAATGGAAGCTAACTTTAATAACACGTACTATAATAAGTCTAGACGTCTACATAAAACGTGATTTGCAGGTCTAACTGGCACCTTATCTTCTTAAGAGACGATAGATTGTAAAATGGAGTTAAACCTCTCCATAACGCAGAGCATGGGCTGAATTTAGAGACCATGTGTTTCCCATGCAGCATGATCCCTCTCTCGGCCTGTCTAGTTTACTCCAGAGGAAAGGTAACACCATTAAGTCTGGAACAAGACAAGCTACAGAAGCTGCCGGATCAGCAAAGCAATGCTCTAACTGTCCGCCTGTCGGAGCTTCGATTCTAGACCAGCTGCCAACCAAGGCTTAGGGCATGGTCTGCCCTGCCATGACATTTAGTCTTTAGGTTGCATTTCCTCGCACTAGGATAAGGCTTGTACCCTCCCAATTGCGCTCCTCCGCCCGAAGCCGTTGGCACAATGTGGGGTGTCGGATTTGGTAAGCGTCTCCTAACATTCGGCGCTAACAGAAGCAGGTAGTACTGCTACCTAACAATTTAAATTAATTAAACTGTTGCGCATCCCTTGCGGGACGTTGCAGTCAACACCAGCATTTTTCAGCTACTGTTGATGTACTAGGCAAGTGTTACGTTCAGTAGTTTTCTGAACTTACGTTATAAAACGAACAGAACCGCAAAGTATGGAGGGAAAAACAATATCAAGTAATAACAATTTTAATCCCCCCCCCCCCGGAAACTAAAATTCCACCCTGGGGGTGGGGGAAGGGGAGGGGGAGGGGATTCCCCACGGTTGAGAACTGCTGCTCTAGACAGATCCCATCCGAGGTCACGGACTGTCTACCCATAGATAAGTTTTTTTTTCCTAACAATTTTGCCAGGGCAGCATCAGTCTTAAGGCCAACTGTTTATGATATATGCGAATTTTTGCGTGCGCAACTTGCACATGTGAATTCCTGTGTTTACCCTTATCCTAGAAGGCTATGTGACCGTTGATCCGGCGACATCGTTACTGTTCCAGTGTAGGGTCATTGGTGAACAATAGCCCCAACAGGGAACAGGAACTAATGTCATCATCAAGTGCCTTCCCGACTGGCGTGGGGGATCATGCTTCTCCACATCTTGCGATCTCCAACGGCATGCATCAATTCGTGTGCTGACTCCCTTCCTTGCCCTGACACAAGATTCAAGAATTTTCCTCTTTCTGTCTTCCTTTATCTCTCTTTCTACAAATCTTTCCAGTTGCCAGATGTTCCAATTTTTATCTTCTCATAATGTGCCCCCCCCCCCCCCCCCCCAAAAAAAAAAAAAAAAAAAAATTTATAAAAATTAATACTGCCTCTTTCTGTTGTTTGTGATCCGTTGCCTTTGTTATTATTATTTTTTTTTTTTTTGCTTATCCTTTTTACAGGACATCGCAGTCACCACCAGCATTTCTGCTGCTGTGATTTCTTGGTAAGTTTATGTTCAATTGCGACTTAGACTCCCATTATGTTCCAATTTCTCATTTTGTCCAATGGATTGTAAGCATAAACCATCTCCAGTGCCTTTTGGGATTTTTCGTTAGCTTACTAATTGTCCACGATTCCCAGCCATATCTCTGAACTGGTTCCGTATGACATGCAAGTTGTAACTTCCAATGACAAGGACTTATTGCGTAAAATGTTCTTCATTTGATATACTGTAGTATTTATTTGTTCTATTCTGTTCTTGGCCTGTTATTCCGTACTATTGGTGAAGTGCATGTATACATTATGGGCAGCGGCAGTACAGAGGATAGCACGCCCGAAGGTGTGGAAAAGTGCCTTTTAATTTTCTTTTACTTACACACATCCTTCGTTCCATTACTTCCTGCCTCTCTCTCTCTCTCTCTCTCTCTCTCTCTCTCTCTCTCTCTCTCTCTCTCTCTCTCTCTCTCTCTCTCTCTCTCAAACGATCTTTACCTCTCTACTCAGTGTTACATGAGCACACATGCAAACAAACTACGACGTTTTCTATCTTTCTTATACTTCCTATTACTATTAGCATCTTGGATCTTCTCATGTCTTTCTGTATCAACCGATCCGATATCTGAATTGGACGAGCTCTCGCTATTGTTGCCACTTCTGTTGTTACTATTCTTTGTGTGATGACCACGGCAGTTTTTAGACCTATGATCAAACCTCATAGTCGAATCTTGCCGTCTGCAGCTTAACGGCCTGAGGGGCGACTGGAGAGGCGACCTATCCCTGTACTGACAACATCGGGGCTCGCCGCTTCTACTGCTGGAGTTACTTTCATCGAGTCTTCGATTACTTGATATGTTCTTAGGTCTGCGGTGTTCTTTTCCCCTTCTGGGCGAGTCATTTAATGAATCCATCTTTGGTTTGTACCTGTACAAAGGAAAAGATATCGGGTATTCCAGTTACCAATGTTGTTGCAAGGATGCGAAAATGATGAATAGGCGTGCACGGAGTAGAAGTCGGTTTCCACAGAAAGATGGCAGCAATGCATGAAATTGTGCGATCACTGTACCATTATGGAAGCCGCGGTAGCGTAGTGGCAAGACGTCCGCCTGCTAGCCGAGAGGTCGTGGGCTTGAAATTCGAAATGGTGCAGTTTTATATACCTTTTAAGGAACGTCGGATGTTCTATTGCATGATTTGGGCCAGACAGCGCTGGTGCAGATCATTACACAGAGTGATTCGTACAGATACTTCTTCTACTTGAATTTTTCCGTTGTTATATCATCGCAGTTAGAGCTGGATAGTTAGAGCATTGCTTTGCTGATCCGACAACTTCTGCAGTTTGTCTTGTTCCAGGCGTATTGTTGTTACCTTTCCTCTGGAGTAAACTAGGCAGGATGAGAGAGGGATCATGCTGCAAGGGCATCGCATGGTCTCTAAATTCAGCCCGGGCCGTGTACTATGGAGAGGTATAACACTTTACAAACTAACTGGCAGTGTTGGTTTACAATTCACGGTCAGTATTTTACCGACTGGGCATATTTTGTGATAGGGAGCCGGTCTCCCTGGCCAACAGTTAACGACATTGTTCGTAATCCCGTATATCCATGCCGGGAAAACAGCGAGTACCGGCAGGAAAGTACTGCCATAACTATGATGCCGAAATTGAGGCAATCAAGATAGCAACAGAGAAATTACTAAATAACAGCAATGGTACACAACCTGTGGTGCTACTAACAGATGCAAAATCAGTACTCGAGGCGCTCCTCTCTGGGAAATTGCCAGTACTAAGGACACTACTTTCTGAACTTAGCAGTCAGCATAAAGTCACCATACAGTGGATACCATCCCACTGTGGAGTACCCGGAAACGACAGAGCTGATCAATTGGCTAAGGAAGGAGCCAAAGAGGAACAGCCTGATGTGCCCGTTACATACCACCAAAAGAAAAGAATGATCAAATCAGTCAGAAAGCCACTAAAACCTGCTCAAGATGACTACCACATTATGGACAGACCAGAACAAGTCATTATTCTGCGCCTCAGAACAGGACACAATAGATTACGCAACCACATGTATACAAAATTCAAGATTGGTGAAACAGCCATGTGCACATGTGGATTGGCGTCGCAGACAGCAGAGCACATACTCCAAGACTGCCCAAAATATAACATATCTAGGCAAATCTTCTGGCCTAGAGAGACGACAGTGGAAGATAAACTCTATGGACCACTGTGTGAACTGAAAAAAAAACAGTTCAATTCATGCAAGAGACGACATTGCAGATATAGACATATTTCAAGCGAACGAAAGAAGAAGAAGAAGAAGAAGAAGAAGAAAACAGCAGCTGCGAGAATTGGCAGCGGTTCGCGCCACGCTGGTAACTTACGGGGGTATGTGAGCCAGTCGTTCAGAGAGCAATGGCAAACTATTGAACGTAAAACTTGCCTAGAAAATCAACAGCAGCTGCGAGAATTGGCAGCGGTTCGCGCCGCGCTGGTAACTTACGGGGGTATGTGAGCCAGTCGTTCAGAGAGCAATGGCAAACTATTGAACGTAAAACTTGCCTAGAAAATCAACAGCAGCTGAAAATGTGCTGGTGTAGACTGCAACGTCCTGTAAGGGATATGCAACGTTTAAAAAAAAAAATCACTCATTTTCAAAAAGTTGCATTTCCTTTGCAGAGCGTTGCGGTCAACTCCTGCTTGATTTTCCAGGCACTGTTTACCTGCAGTAGTTTGCTATTGCCTTCCGAACGGGAAGCCAACATTTAAACCCAGCTGACCGGTGTAGGGGTTGAACCCGCTCTCCCGCCATCAGCCTACCGGAAATTGAAGAGGTGTGTCATCAGGCACCAATATGTCATGTATTGCCTACGGTGTAACCTCTCTTATTACCGACTACCAAGCACGGAACAAAGTATGTCCAGTCGGTGAAAGACTGACCGCGAATGGTAAACCAACACTGTCAGTTACTTACGCATTCTACATCGCTATGTCCAGTCGTCTGTTTTAATTTGTGTGTGTGTGTGTGTGTGTGTGTGTGTGTGTGTGTGTGTGTGTGTGTGTGTGTGCCGTCACTCGTTTTGAAATCAAGCATAGTCCATACACGTGATACTGCACTGGACTGAATTTGGCGTGCGGATTAGCTTTCCCTATTACCAGTGTCCCTCGCCATCAGGCGAACCCACTCCAACTTATGAGGTACTTGTAATTTACATCCTCAAATCAAGGACTATAAATCAACATTTTAGTCCAGCTGACCAGTGTAAGAGGTGAATCCTCTACCTCAGCATCAGCACACCGGATATTTAAGAACTAGCGACTACGAATGTAAAGCCAACACCGCCAGTTATGTATGCTTCACACATCGTCACGTGTGAGACTTACCTTCGGGAATTACAGGAGGAGGCGGGACTTTGTTCCTCACTGTGCTTCCGCTTATAAACCACCTCATATCGAGACACTGAGCTGCTGTTGCTTTCAGTAGACGAGTGACGGTTCCCCGCTTTGCTCTGCAAATACAACACAGGACATATCACATATTTCTCCGTGTGCAACATCGTCCTACAGAAAGTAATGCATAAATAAAAGACGATAAATTTCACATATATTTCTCCATGTGAAAGATCGTCTTACAGAAAGTAATACACAGACAAGACACACAAAAATTTCACATATTTCTCAGTGTAAAGATTGTCCTACAGAAAGTAACACATAGATAAAACACAAGAAATATCACATATTTCTCAGTGTAAAAGATCGTCCTACAGAAAGTAATACATAGATAAAACAAGAAATATCACATATCTCTCAGTGTAAAAGATCCTACAAAAAGTAATCTATGTATATAAAAGACAATGTATGTGTGTATGTCCTTTCTGCGTTCGCGAACGGTCCATCCAATTGAGATGAAACTTTCTACAAATGTTCTTCTCATTCCATGGCAGCCAACTGGCATAGTTTGTTAGTTTACAAACAGTTATTTACGTAATAAAATTTAATTTTTAAATTACATTATAACTAATATATAGCAAGGGGACAAAACTAAAGAAAAGTTATATCAAGGGACAAAAATTTTAGTAGCAGTGCTATATATGTAATTTAAATAATTGTTGCATTTTTCTCAAAGGTTTATAAAATGTTTATCTACAGTTAGCTACAGGCATATACGTTATAATACACAATGACAAGATCTTTATGGCATTTTCAACGTTTTCATAAAAATAATGCATCTATTTTAAATAGTGAAAATTTTCTAACTCATCTTTTTATTTTTCTTCAACAGCACATTAGATGGTTTACTCTTTTTTATTTCTTTTCCACATCAAATTAAATGTTTTTTTTTATTCTATGTAATGTAATTTTTTTTTTTTTAAACATTCCCATATGTATGGCACGTTGCACCCACGTTGGGTATTTATGATGCCCATGTTAAACATTGCCTCAACGAGTCATGTATTATTTATTATTTTTCATACGTTTTAATGCTTATTGTTCTTTTGTTGTCAAAGAATTGCTTCATAAGAGATGTTGAATGAAAGAATGTATGAGAAGAAATAGAGAAGAAGGGCAGAATGTAGGACGGTGTCGTGTCCTCCTTTAAAGTGTCGTCCCTGGAGTGAAGAGAGTCAACACCCACATTATAATATTTTTCTTCCTTTTTTCAATATCTTGGAGAATCCACCAGCTTCCGTCCAACACACTCCATCAGCCCGTGGACACCTTCCTATCACTCTCTCACTGTCGTAATATGCCCCCTCTCATACTTCCCCAACGCAACATACTCCACAACTCTTGCTTCTAAAAATTAATAAAGATTAATTTATTAAAAGAAAAGTGTAACGTATATGAGACGTGTATGCGAAGACAATGTGTGTCGTGTATTATAACATAAATGTATGTGTCAGCCTTCAAAGTTCAGGATCATAGTGTACACATCAAGGCAAGGATCACACGACATCATTCGAGTCAGTACGATAAACCTCACCGAAGTCGTATCCTTCTCTCCAGACATGTCCTCCTCCAGGAACTCTGATGACCATGAGATCTGAATCCCATGTAAATATATAATCCGTGGAAAAAACTGTTATTGTTCCTAACACAACTGTTCCTAACAGTTTATAGAAACTCCGGCTTCATAATTCCGGCGCGGTGAAACAAACATGGAACACTGTCCTATGAACAAGACTTTTTGTCTCTTGATAAATGTTCACTAGTTCTAACTATTAAACAGTTATTGTCTATACTCCAATAGAGTCCTTTATTGTTGTTCTAGTCATAAGTGAACTGAATATCCACCACTACTGGTGTGTTAAAACTGGTATGACCTAAACTCATTCGGTATTTATCCTGTAGGATACATATACCATTTAGCTCCACTGAGCAATGTTGATCATCTTCCTCTAGCATAAGCTCTGTTGTAAAGTTGCTGGCCAATCTTCCTGCGCCAAACTTTATCCGGGATCGGATTTTTCCTTGTTTCGGGTTCTTCATTCCAACCAGAGGAACCTGTGAAATAAATCAAACAACTGGTGATAGCCTCCCCGTCACTGATCTCTATTAGATGATCGTGGGCCATCGCCCTCGCTCAGAAAATATAATGAACCTACTCTGTCATGGACAGATGACTGAACACATATGTTATCATCAGGCCAAGACAAGAAAAAAAAAATCAACAAACAGAATGCGGAACCCCGCCTACCAGGGACACTACGGGAATATCCCAATTATCCCTCATTACTTAATTCTCAACTAGTAAAGCTTATCCACACTTCACTAATCTATTTTCAACCAACAGAGCCAAGTATCACTTCCCTACTCTAGCTAGTTTTCCACTAACAGTGCTAATCATCACACTTTAGTTTCAACAAGGCTACAGCCTATATTAATTAGAACTAATTATAATAGGTTCTACCTTAGGCAACACTGCAGTTAGATCAAATTACTTCCACTCTTGCCATGACAGGCACGTGTAAAATTAAATTATAAATTCGCACACGGTAGACGTTTTCCCATCAGAACCACAGTGCCGAAGCACGTCTTCTACAATCCAAGGTTTGCGATCAACTCCCCATCTCCAATCATGGTTTTTGGCCAAACCTCTAAAATTGGTCACGTGACATGGTTGATGTCCTGCAGGTGTTATTTGGGCATATCATCCATTGTCAAGAATCGATTTTCCCTGGCTCCATCAATGTCAAAGTTGTCATCACTTGTTTTGACTCCCCCAACAAACCAACGAGTTACTGTAGGATCCCAACAACAGTTTTCCCCAACAAGCTGTCAATCTTCTTGATGTTCCGGAAACTATAAATTGACAGATGGACTGTTGTCTTCCGTGCTGAGTACTTCCGCTCTCAATCCAACTTGTTTATGAACTGTCAAAGCGATGTATGATTCAGCGCACTCACTTTCCCTACACATCTGCAACTATTTATTTTGCCCGACATGTGATGGCCGACATCCGATTGCCACCATGATCCCACGGGTTCCATCTGTATTCAAATGTTGACAAACTGTCAAAGCGATGCCGGGACCCGTCTATACTGTTAGTTAAAATAGTTGTCGCTGGCAGATAGTCCGTTTAATCAGAAAGCCTCTATAATAATCAACTGGTTAAACCCAAGGTTTTATTTTGTGACAGACGGGCCTGAGTGCCCAATTCTTAACCCTTTGAAAATAAAGATTTTCGTTCGTTTAAAAACATGTAATTTTTTGTGAGAGAAAGTTAGTTGCATATCCTTTGCAGTACTCTGCAGTCAACCCACCACCCACAATTTATTGGCTGTTCGTGATATCTTTCAGTACTTTCAAGTTGTCCTTTTTAGTTATTGAAATGAAGATATATCTCTTCCAATCATATTGTCTACTATCAATCTAATTATCTATTCTTCTATTCTATCTATATTTTTAACGGGAACGGGAAAGGGCCGAACACAGACAGACAGACAGACAGACAGACAGACAGACAGACAGACAGACAGATCCCCGCCAGGGGCTGGGCGAAGCCGGGCTGGGTCAGCTAGTATATAGAAATATCACATATTTTTCCATGTGAGAGATCGTCCTACAGAAAGTTTTTTTTTTCTTTTTTTTTTTCCGCGTTTCCATCCTGTTTCAGGATATTGCGGTCAACACCAGCATCTTTCAGCTGTATGTTGATTCCTAGGCTAGATTACGCTCATCAGCACGCCACGACTTTCTGAGCGACCGGCTCCATACTCTCATAAGTCACTTTTGCGATTCGAACCACTGCTAATTCTCGTCGCGTCACGTGACGAGAGTATTCGGAGTTAGCGGAGAAAGCTGCTAACTCCTCGGCCACGGAGCCGGTCTACAGAAAGTAATACATAGATAAAACATTAGAAATATCACATATTTCTCAGTGTAAAATATCCTACAGAAAGTAATACATAGACAAAACACAAGAAATATCACATGTTTCTCCACGTGAGCGATCGTCCTACAGTAAGTAATACATAGATAAAACACAAGAAATTTCACATATTTCTCCATGTGTAAGATCGTTGGAGTAGTATAATTCTCGCAAGCTGTTATGTCGCTGTTAATATCCCCCCCCCCCCCAGTTTATGACAATAACAACAAACAACAACGACATCATACTCATTTTCTATTTGGACAATGGTTACATCTACAATCACCCCAAGTTGGAAATAGCACGGATCCCGAATCAGGACGAGGATGTGCTAAAGATAGTATGGAAGGAGCTTCGGGATTGGTCATGACGTCATAGCCAAACGAGGGACGAAAACGGCTTTAAAAATGGTTTACAAGCCGGCAGAGAATTAGTGTGTTCACCAACTCGAACATGAGGCAGACGGGTCACTGTGACTGACGGCATGGCAGTATCTACAACCTCAACTTGAAAGATAAAATCAAGTTGTGAGAAAAAAACAAAATACCAACCTATAAGCAGCCAGAGAACTCGGAGGAAAATTCCGAGTCTAGGATCTGAATTCTGTTGTAGTCGTGTTTGAAGTCATTCAAATATAATGAAGGTAAGCACAATTTCTTATTAAGGTAGTAAATAACCATTGTCCAGAAGTTGGTGAGTTGATTGATTGATTTATTTAAGAACCGAATCACAGCATTCGGAGCATTCCCATAGGCGCTCCGTCCCCATTCTCAGCAGCCAGCGAAGAGTTCCAACACCAATAGTACCAGTAGCAATCTGATTTTATGTCCGTCGCGCCTTTCCTCTGAGCGTTGAGCGTCGGCCAGATCCCCTCATCACTCCTCGCTGCCTCATTCTTGCTAGACCAGGATGATCCATTTGCTCCTTCGAGGTGTACAGTGAAGCAGCTAAGGAAAGTGTGACAGACACCCCGAAGCTCACGAGAGGAAGTGGATAGAGCGGAAAATGTCAAGAAAGATAAGGTGGAGATTTTCAAGCGCTGTGCTGCAGAAGCCAAAAACGCAAAATGGGAATGTTTCATGAAGTAGATTCGAGGTGCTAACACATTGCGAAAATTCTGGTGAGTTGATGTGTTAGAACCATGTGGTTAAGAACTTATTTAGGAGAAACTAAATATGATATTCAGTTATCGTAGTTTATGTTTCTAGGATAAACCATAGTGAATTTATTTTAAACAAAGTTAAACAACTTATTTAATGTATAAGCATTACACCTAGGTTTTACCTTTTTACTTTTTAAGTATTTAAACTAAATCAGCAGTGATTTAGAAGTGTATGGTTTACTTAGGATTTAGAAGTCTAAAATAATTAGTTCAGTAATAAGGAACTATTTTAAATGTACAAGCACTAGTAGGAGAAATTAGTGTAATTTGTAATAGAAAAAGTACATGAGCACAGCACATGGTTTGTTAAATATTTTTCTATATGTATCATATAATCTTGTGTATTTGGTGGAAGCATGCATGTGGTGAATCAATTGTGATTTCATTGGCGTTACTTCTGTGAATTTATCATTTGTGGGTCACATAAGTATGCCTAATTATCATCCATGCAAATATGATTATGATGTCCGATGAATGATGGTGAAATAAGTGAGGTTCCATTATGATTTCATTGGTGGTGAATATATGAGTTTATCATTTGTAAATCACATAAATATGCCAACTTATCATACATGCAAATATGATTGGAATTTCTGATGAATGACTGTGGATTGAGTGAGGTTCCAATAAGATTTCATTGGAGTTGCATATGTGAATTTATCATGTGTAAATCACATCAGGATGCCTATGTATCATACATGACAATATGGTTATGATTTCTGATGAATGAATGTGAATTGAGTAAGAAGAAGAGACATATTGAGAAGGAGTTGATCAATCAATCAATCAATCTCATGAAAGAGGCACTGTGATGTATAATGTCATATCTATCAGAAGAGAATATGTTAATATTAACCCACTTCGCCATACACTAATTACTAATTTAGTGCACTCCTAAGCATGACACCACACCATATTCCATGTAACTCAGATTAAAATCATATAGTTTTATGTCCTGAATGATGATAATGATAATGATTATGATGATAATGATGATGAAGATGAATGAGGTAAAGGCATCGTACATACATGGTGAAGAGGAGAGAATATATTTCCCTTGAAACTTTTGACTAGCAAGAATTCACCTGAATGTTATACAAGAGATGATAACATAATGTACTTATATTGTTTATAAGCAAATACTCATTGCAATGGGGAATGAATTTAAAATCCTAAATGTATGAGACTTTTTTCTTTAATGAGAGGAGATCTAGAGATAATAATTATGTACAGAAGAGAATGGTGAACATGGTTGTCAAATTCCAATTCGATCAAGGTATTACTCAATCTGGAGACCATGTATGACAGGCGTGCGTGAAAATGACGCTGCGTATCGGCTAATCTAAACCTTGGCAGTCTATAATGAAGGACTGTATGGAGAGAAATCATCATGGAGTTGATAACTATTTGAGAACACCAAAATCCTCTACCTCTACTGTTTATTTTTCCCTAGGAACAAAATTCTCTTTATTGATTTTATTTGTTTTTGTTTTTTTCTTGAAAGTGTACAGTGTTCCATTTCTGATGTTCATATTGATAATATCAGTAGATATATGTTTGATGCTGGAATTTCAGGTAGTGGCTAGATCCATCTAGATCCAGACCTGATTGTTGAGTGAAGCATCTATGTTGAATGAAGCACCCTGACAGAGTGAAGCACCTCGTTTGAGTGATGCCCTTTGATAGAAATTAGAATAGTGCAGAAAGCTATTCACCTGAAAGAATTTCCTCTACACATGTGGGACAGGTAACATAGATAATTTATCCTTGAATTTGAAAGGGGAGAACTAGAGCCAATATTCAGCTCAGACCTGGACCAGATCAAGACTAAGAACAAGTAGCATATATATTGTCATTGACTGCTTGCCGCAGGGATTCACAAACCTGAAAGTGTATAAAGTTCTTTTTTTTTTTCAGATTACACATATGCTCGTTGAAGATGAGCAGTTAATGTAATAGAAAGACAGATATATAGCTGGTGATATGAATATTATATTTGGTACATCAATGATATATGTATAGTTATATATATATATATATATATATATATATATATATATATATATATATATATATATATATATATATATATATATATATATATATATATATATATAGCCGGCTCCGTGGCCGAGGAGTTAGCAGCTTTCTCCGCTAACCCCGAATACTCTCGTCACGCGACGCGACGAGAATTAGCAGTGGTTCGAATCGCAAAAGTGACTTATGAGAGTATGGAGCCGGTCGCTCAGAAAGTCGTGGCGTGCTGATGAGCGTAATCTAGCCTAGGAATCAACATACAGCTGAAAGATGCTGGTGTTGACCGCAATATCCTGAAACAGGATGGAAACGCGGGGAAAAAAAAAAAAATATATATATATATATATATATATATATATATATATATATATATATATATATATATATATATATATATATATATATATATATATATATATATATATATATATATATATATATATATATATGACCTTTTTGTATAGAATTGAATTGTGTTTTTTTATGTAACGATCAATAATCCAATTTATGTTTATTTGAGGTCATGTCATCTATTGAGTGTTTTTCTTGTCGTAGTTAAGTTGTTTAATTAAAACAAACCCTAGACAATAATTAATTAACTGAGAGAGGAGAGGCAAGGAACCACCAACAGGATTATTTTGGTTGTAAGGGAAAACTTTTCATTTGGTTTCCTAGAGGTATTCCTTGGTTCTCCGAGACTCTATTTATGGACTCAAGCAACTGAGACATTAAAGGTTAACTTAATTAGAACGGGCAGAATCACATTGGGAACGAGGAACTTGATTATCCTCTATCTCTTTGAGATTGCCCCAAAAACATCCGACAATCGACCTACAGAAAGTAATACATAGACAAAGCACAAGAAATATCACATATTTCTCCGTGTAAAAGATCGTCATACAGAAAGTAATACATATATAAAGCACAAGAAATATCACATATTTCTCAGTGTAAAAGATCGTCATACAGAAAGTAATACATATATAAAACACAAGAAATATCACATATTTCTCCATGTAAAAGAGTATTATCTTCTCCCATCCCCCCCCCCCCCCCGCCACCCCCACCTGGCGCATCCCTTGTTAAAATACAGCGAATATCACATATTTCTCCATGTAGATGTCTCCCCAGTAGGCCCATCCCTCGTTGCTTGCTTGCTTGCGTTCGCTGGCTGTGAGCTCCAGCGTGAAGTTCTGTATGTCGGATGAAGACATCCTGTTGTCCAACATCAGTGTGATGTCATACCGGACCTGAGGTTTGCGCCCATCCCTCGTTAAAACACAGGAAATATAACTGGTTCCATGTAAAAGATAATTTCTCTCCCCCCCCCCCCTTCCCCATCCCCACTGGCCCATCTCTAGTTAAAACACAGGAAATATCACATACTTCTCCTTATGTAGAATATCCCCCCCCCCCCCCCATTCCCCCCTCCACCCCCCAGTAGACATATCCCTAGTTAAAACACTAGAAATGTCACATATTTCTCCACGTAGAAAATCGTCCCACAGACGGTCAACGCCTGGCTACAACACAAGAAAAAAAAATATTTTGCATATCCTTTACAGGACATCGCTGTCAACTTCAGCATCTTTCAGCTGATTGTTGATTTCTTGGCAAGATTACGCTCAGTAGTTTGCCATTGATTTCTGGGCGGCCGGCTCACATACCCCGTAAGTTACCGACCCGATTGAAACCACTGCTGATTCTCACCGTCGTCACGTTACTTACGAGAGTATACGGGATTACAGAGAAAAGTCGCTAACCTCTAGGATAGGAAGCCTGCACAACACAAGAGAATCCAAAAATTTCATCAGGCGAAAGGTCGTCCAATGGAAGGGCCACCACTAGGGGTGTGAAGTGAAGAAGCTTCACATTTATAAGGTCGCTGAATTGTCAGTTGAAATGACCAACTCCCTTCTTTGGCGCTCTTCCTTCCTAAACATCTGGCGTAGCCATGTTATGAGATTCTGTTATCTCACGGCTTTCTTTTCAGACAGACAGACAGAACGAACGAACGAACGAACGAACAAACGAACGAACGAACGAAAATCTTTATTTTCAAAGGGTTAACAATTGGGCACGCAGGCCCGTCAGACATTCTGCCCTTCTTCTCTATTTC
>OY992894.1:44878893-44886393 GCA_963921405.1 Cepaea hortensis | reverse complement strand
GTAGTAGTAGTAGTAGTAGTAGTAGTAGCAGCAGCAGCAGTAGTCAGAGAAGATCTAGACAAACTGGTAATACTGCATGCAATAATTAATTGGGGTCCGCAAGACGACATGATACTGTCTACCAGAAGTGAGGAACTTAGGGGGGATACATGTACTAGCTAGACCACTGAAATAACTTATGTATGGTTTCAGACGAACGGGCTGTGTGTGTTTTGTAGACAGAAATTAGTAATGATCGAAAACTGAAAAACATTAAAAGGAATTTTATTTTGCATAAATTGTTCATCTTTCTTTCTGTCTCTCTTTCTGTCTTTCTTTCTGTCTGTCTGTGTGTCTGTCTGTCTGTCTTTCTTTCTTTCTTTCTTTCTTTCTTTCTTTCTTTCTTTCTTTCTTTCGTTCTTTCTTTCTTTCTTTCTTTCGTTCTTTCTTTCTCTGTTCTTCTCTTTCTTTCTTTCTTCTGTTATCCCACGGCTTTCTTCTTATCTCATCTCATCTCATCTCATCTCATCATGTTCCTCTTGTACCTTGCGGTGTCGAGGTGAAGTATAAACTTCGTGAGAGTGCCCGATTATGGTCTCATGTATCGATATTCCCATGGACTCTGCTATTCCTCCGTCCAACGTTTACGTGGTCGGCCTCTTCCTCTGTTTCCATCTGGTCTGCACATCATTGCTTGTTGTGGTATGCTGTTGACTGGTAACCTACTTGCATGGCCAAACCATTTGACTTGCTGCTTTCTAATAAAATCTAGTGTTGCTATATCACCAACTTTAGTCCTGATTTCTTCATTTCTGATCTTATCTCTTCTTGATACGTTGAGTATTCTTCTCAGGAACCTCATTTCTGTTGTGATTTTTCTTTTCTCTTTTTCTGTCATTGTCCAGGTTTGGCATTGGTAACATAGAGTTGGTAGGAAGATTGTGTTGTAAAGTGCTTTCTTAGTAGTTATTGATACATTTTGTTCTTTAGTATTGGTGCATTTGTCCAATGACTTCTTTCTTCTGTCCGAAGAATATTTTTTTTTAAACGGGATTGTGCTCGGTCATCGGCACTAGCAAGCCAGAGCTCTATCCACACTGTGTCTAAGGCCTCGGTCTCTCCATTCCCTATAGAAATTATGCTCTGTGGCGAAGTGGTCAAGTCGTTTGACTCGTGCTCCGGAGGTTGTGGGTTCGATTCCGGGCCGCGTCCTTCGGTTTACGAGTTAAATGTTTTGGAGATTCCCGTGGGTCGTCGCTAAAAGCTACGGAGTTCGTGCTTTGTGAGACGCTTTCCGCGCTGCGGAAAGAGACAGAGCCACATGGGATAACACCCGGTGCAATGAAGTCGACCCTGTCGACTTTTAAGCGACTTTTTTAAAAAATAGAAATTAGGCGTGGATGGGATGAATGAGTGTCTGCATAATGAAGGAACAAATGGGTGGATAGATGAGTGAATGTATAGATGTATAGACAGACATACATACAGACAGACAGACAGACAGACAAGCAGACAGACAGACAGACAGACAGACAAGCAGGCAGGCAGGCAGGCAGACAGACAGACAGACAGACAGGCAGGCAGGCAGGTAGGCAGGCAGGCAGACAGGCAGACAGGCAGGCAGGCAGACAAATGCCTATGCACATTAATACAACAAGAATGGAATGCATGTTTTGTAACTTTTCTAATTGTTACAGTCCAATTACCTTATTCTTGCAGCTTCCATGACCTTTTTCTGCAGCTGTCACGGGCAGTCTGGCAGTTCTAGAATTCCGTACTGGCAGAACAGTCTTATTGCGAGAGTGGATAATAATAATAACAATAATAATAATAATAATAATAATAATAATAATAATAATACGGGTAGTAGTGGTGGTGGTGGTGGTAGTGGTGGTGGTGGTGGTGGTGGTTGTGGTTGTGGTGGTAGTTGTAGTAGTAATAGTAGTAGTAGTAGTAGTAGTAGTAGTAGTAGTAGTAGTAGTAGTAGTAGTAGTAGTAGTAGTAGTAGTAGTAGTAGTAGTAGTAGTAGTAGTAGTAGTAGTAGTAGTAGTAGTAGTAGTAGTAGTCAGAGAAGATCTAGACAAACTGGTAATACTGCATGCAATAATTGGGGTCCACAAGACGACATGATACTGTGTACCGGGAGTGAAGTACTTAGGGGGGATACATGTACTAGCTAGACCACTGAAATAACTTATGTATGGTTTCAGACGAACGGGCTGTGTGTGTTTTGTAGACAGAAATTAGTAATGATCGAAAACTGAAAAACATTAAAATGAATTTTATTTTGCATAAATTGTTCATCTTTCTTTCTGTCTTTCTTTCTGTCTTTCTTTCTGTCTTTCTGTCTTTCTGTCTTTCTTTCTTTCTTTCTTTCTTTCTTTCTTTCTTTCTTTCTTTCTTTCTTTCTTTCTTTGTTTCTTTATTTCTTTCTTTCTTTCTTTCTCTCTTTCTCTCTTTCTTTCTTTCTTTCTTCAGTTATCCCACGGCTTTCTTCTCATCTCATCTCATCTCATCTCATCTCATCTTATCTCATCATGTTCCTCTTGTACCTTGCGGTGTCGAGGTGAAGTATAAACTTCGTGAGAGTGCCCGATTATGGTCTCATGTATCGATATTCCCATGGACTCTGCTATTCCTCCGTCCAACGTTTACGTGGTCGGCCTCTTCCTCTGTTTCCATCTGGTCTGCACTTCATTGCTTGTGGTGGCATGCTGTTGACTGGTAACTTACTTGCATGGCCAAACCATTTGACTTGCTGCTTTCTAATAAAATCTAGTGCTGCTATATCACCAACTTTAGTCCTGATTTCTTCATCTCTGATCTTATCTCTTCTTGATACGTTGAGTATTCTTCTCAGCAACCTCATTTCTGTTGTTGTGATGTTTATTTTCTCTTTTTCTGTCCAGGTTTGAAATTGGTAGCATAGAGTTGGTAGGAAGAGTGTGTTGTAAAGTGCTTTCTTAGTAGTTATTGATTCATGTTTGTTCTTTAGTATTGGTGCCATTTGCCCAATGAGTTCTTTCTTCTGGCCGAAGAATATTTTTTTTTTTAAACGGGATTGTGCTCGGTCATCGGCACTAATAAGCCAGAGCTCTATCCACACTGTGTCTAAGCCCTCGGTCTCTCCATTCCCTATAGAAATTAAGCACGGATGGGATGAATGAGTGTCTGCATAATGAAGGAACAAATGGGTGGATAGATGAGTGAATAGACAGACAGACAGACAGACAGACAGACAGACAGACAGACAGACAGACAGACAGATAGACCAGACCAGACCGACAGACCGACCGACCGACCGACGGACCAATTGACCGACCGGCCGGCAGGCAGGCAGACAGGCACGCAGGCAGGCAGGCATTCAGGCAGGCAGGCAGGCAGACAGATGCCTACGCACATTAATACAACAAGAATGGAATGCATGTGTTGTAACTTTTCTAATTGTTACAGTCCAATTACCTTATTCTTGCAGCGTCCATGATCTTTTTCTGCAGCTGTCACGGGCAGTCTGGCAGTTCTAGAATTCCGTACTGGCAGAACAGTCTTATAGCGAGACTGGATAATAATAATAATAATAATAATAATAATAATAATAATAATAATAATAATAATAATAATAATAATATTACTAATAATAATAATAATAATAATAATAATAATAATAATACATTATTATTAGACGGGTGGTGGTGGTGGTGGTGGTGGTGATGGTGGTGGTGGTGGTGGTAGTAGTAGTAGTCAGAGAAGATCTAGACAAACTGGTAATACTGCATGCAATAATTTGGGTCCACAAGACGACATGATACGGTCTACCGGGAGTGAAGTACTTAGGGGGGATACATGTACTAGCTAGACCACTGAAATAACTTATGTATGGTTTCAGACGAACGGGTTGTGTGTGTTTTGTAGACAGAAATTAGTAATGATCGAAAACTGAAAAACATTAAAAGGAATTTTATTTTGCATAAATTGTTCATCTGTCTGTCTGTCTGTCTGTCTGTCTGTCTGTCTGTCTGTCTGTGTGTGTGTGTGTCTGTCTGTCTGTCTGTCTGTCTGTCTGTCTGTCTGTCTGTCTGTCCGTCCGTCCGTCCGTCTGCCTCCTGCTTGCCTGCCTGCCTGCCTGCCTGCCTGCCTGTCTGTCTGTCTGTCTGTCTGTCTGTCTGTCTGTCTGTCTGTCTGTATTTTGCATTCTTTGTATCTCTCTGGCGATTTTACCATTATTGTGGCTTTGTATCCTACTCTGTGTGATGTACAAGTGCCTTATCATTTATAAATCGCGCACGGGACGTCCTGTTTTCCACCCTTACCCGACAAGGCTAAGTATACGACGTAACTATCTAAGAGATCACGTGATCGTTTCACATTAAAAATTCGTGGTTCTAGTAAACATGGCCACCCTTATGCTGGGATACGAACACGGTAACCTCTTAGTCTGAGGCTGACACGGCAACCACTCGGCCACAACTTCATGTCCCGCGTCCAGCACTGATGTCACCTTGTTCTGTGTTGTTAGGTCTTGAGGAGGAGAGGTCTGATTGAGTGGCCAATAACATTAATTCAACACTTTGTTGTGGAAATGAACTTGTTGCCTTCTCGTCCAGAGAGCAATGGCAAACTACTGAACGTAAAACTGTCTAGAAAATCAACTTGGGGTTGATCGCAGTGTCTTAACATTAAAAGGGAGTCTCCGTGGCGAAGTGGTCAAGCCGTCTGACTCGGGCTCCGAAGGTTGTGGGTTCGATTCCGGGCCGCGTCCTTCGGTTCAAGAGTGCATGTTTTCGGAGACTCCTGGGGGTCGTCGCTGGAGCTACGGAGTTCATGCTTTGTGCGACGCTTTCGGCAGTTCGCTGGGGAAAGAGACTGGGCCATATGGGATAATAACCCGATGCAATGAAGTCGATTTTTAAGCGACTTTTTAAGCAGTGTCTTAAAAGTGTGATATAAATCACAATAACCATGCCATTGTCTTGTAACCTGTCAATAGTGTTGTTAAGGATGCCAAGTGAGTTAAGCAGTGGCATCATGGTGTAGACTAACACGGTGACGTCATAAGGACAGTTTAAAGATGACCGCCCCGCTTTTGACATGCGCCAAATAGGAGCAGCGTTCTGTTATCCGTTTTTTTTTTAAAAATCAGTGAAGGGGTGAAACATATAGGCATTCATCGGTGAATGGTGAAGCATTCCTGTCAGTCAAGCAAGTGTATGAGTGGAATAGGAAGTTTAAAAACGGCGTGACTTCTGTGACAGACTGTTCACGACCGGGTCAAGCACACCGAGTAGTGACCCTAGAGTCGATTGCAGCCGTTGAAGGCCTCCTACAGGAAACCCGCTGATTGACTGTGAGTGACAATGCCGTACATCTTGACATCAGTCAAGGTTCAGAACATCACATCATCCATGATGTGCCACCGTATCGCAACGTGAGTGGTTACACACGCGACCAAGGGAATATATTCTACGGGAATCTAAGCACTTTTAAATTCCTAATTTCGTGGAAAACTTTAATGCTCCCGTTTAAATGTTGGCCTGGAGATCGAACGGGCTTTCTCTGCCGACATCGACGATCTGGGTTCATTCCACACGCCGGTCATTAGGACTCGATTGTTGATTTCTCTCCTTTGAATTATGGACGTCAATTACAAGTACCTCGGAAGTCGGAGTGAGTTTGCTTGATGGCGAGGGGCACTGTTATAGGGAAAATCAATCCAGTGCACTCACTAGTAGTAGCAACTACCTGTATTAGTAACACTTGTATGGATGACGCCCGCATTCAACGCGAGCGAAGGTCAAACAAAAAATGTTAGCGATAACAGATTATAAACGCGTCCGCGATATAACGATAACACGTCATACTCGTACATGCGTGTATGTCCACACACACACCCACACAAGCACGCACACACCTGCACACACACAAATACACACAGAGACACACACACGCCCCTTTTTTTGTGCTGCTGCGGGACTCGTAGTCTTAGTTCCTCTACACATTTAAGGAAACGATGCCAACAGTTAAAGAGGAAAGACAGAACTAGAAGTCACAGCTGGTTATATTGACCTTGTTTATCGGGGTTCTGGACACAGCGCGGTAGCTCTTATCTGCCTGTAGTGCACGCCGGTACGCAGTAGCTAGTCTGCCTTTTTGCTTTTGCCGCACGACCTCTCTGCGGGATTGATTCTGTGATGAATCAATGCATGAAAGATGATTAACACTGTCTGCACTATATAGGTAATTGCTTGCGAGTTCCAAGCAACAGTTCATGTGTTTATTGAATCGTCCATAAGTGAATAGACCAGGTCACCAGACTACTGAACACAGTATATGATACTGGAGATATACCTCCTGAATTATGTAATTCTATATTTATTGCAATCTCGACAAAAATCAGGAGGCTTTTAGAAAAAAAGCCTTTTTTTCTTTGGTAAGAAGACAGAGATTGTGAGTAAATAATAATATTCTTAAACACGTGGATCTGTACAACTATCTCAGAACCGTCATACCATGTGATGGGAGGTGTCTTGAAGAGATTAGAACAAGAATCACTATATCGAAGGTAGCCTTTGGCAAGCTGGGAAACATACTGACCTTGCCGTCTTGACAGAATATAGTTTGTAATAGCCTATGGGGTTACCTCTCCATAAAACAAAGCTTGGGCTAAATTTAGAGACCATGTGTTGCCTATGCAGAGTGATCCCTCTCTCGGCCTGCCTAGTTTACTCCAGAGGAAAGGTGACACCAATACGTCTGGAACAAGACAAGCTGCAGAAGCTGCCGGATCAGCAAGGCAATGCTCTAACTGACGCCTGTCAGAGCTTCGATCCTAGACCAGTTACCAACCAAGGTTTAGGGCCTGGTCTGCCCTACCATGACATTTAGTCTTTAGATTGCATTTTCTCACACCAGGATACGGCTTGTACCCTCCCATTTGCGCTCTTCCGCCCGAAGCCATTGGCACAATGTGGGGTGTCGGGTTTGGTAAGCACCGCCCAACGTTCGGCGTTAACAGAAAGCAGGTAGTACCGTCTACTGTCATACGGTAGCTCAGTATATCTGACTAAAACCTGACATCAAGGACGCACTAGACAACACACACATTGAAAGCTATATTTACCGACCTGGATTTGAACCTGCCACCTCCAAATGACGACGGCGCCTCGCTGCAGAGACAAGTGTACTTCAACGCATGACCAGCTAAATGTTGTCTAGTGCGTCCTCTAGTCTCTACTTCCTTCTACTCACCCTCTATGAGCGCCAAACAATACTATTTATGTTTATTTATGAACTGTTCCCCAACTGGTAGCCGGTCACCACAACCTCGGTCCTCATATTTATTCAAGTTCAGCTATTACAAGGATCCACCCCCCCCCCCAATATCACAACTATACTGCTTAATCATCATCATCATCATCATCATCATCATCATCATCATCATCAACATCACCATCTTCATCATCATCATCATCATCATCATCAACATCACCATCTTCATCATCATCATCATCATCATCATCATCA
>OY992894.1:44874952-44878693 GCA_963921405.1 Cepaea hortensis | reverse complement strand
TTATCACCACTTAGTTACTGCCATTGTAAGAATTAAATAAATAGTCAGTTGATTATATTCTGTACAAGAAAAAATGCACACACCAAAACGAGACTAGTCTAGTTTAGAAAGAGATGGCAAGCATCTGCTACGACACCTCAAGTATATCTAGACAAGACCTGCCTTCCATAAGTTTCTACTTCTCAGAAGAGTAGCACTTACAGCACCATGATATTGAACACAGAACTGAAGAAGGAATAATTCACACTCCAGTACCCTACGACAATGATAGTTCTTGCAATAACCTAGATCAGATATAGACTGAAAGTCAGTAACTAAGAAATAACTTTTGTAGTGAAATCTAACATAATAATCATGCATATGACTACAGAACATTGAGATAGTTCCTACCTGTCCAGAGATTTTTTCGTTTCTAACATGACCAGAGCTAGGGACCCTTATTTAAGCTGAGTCCAGCAGACCCTATTATCTCCTTGGCATTCCCGTCATAAATTCTTCTTATCTCCCCCTGACGGTAATTGCAATATCACTGCAACCTGGCCATCACACCTTGCTCCTCTCTGTCTGGTACAAAGTCTACAGGCCCAGTGTTAATTGCCTTATCAGATCTGTTTTCACACATTCATGAGTCTGCCAGTCAAAGTGGACGGGGCTTGTTTACAGCCCTGGGGCTATTATCTTCCCCTGTGTCAATGTTGTTCACACCTGGGCGATTTCCTACATCTGCTTATCAGGTGTCATGCCTGGTCGGTTTTAATTACACTGTCCATTTTACTTGCCATCTGCAAGCTTACATCATGGCTAGAGGCTTTTTGTGAATAATCTTACCTCACGACTAGATAGCCGTGGAGTAGCGTGATTAATTCATTCTTTCTCAATTTGGCCTCTCAAATTTGGAGACCGAGACAAATATTCTGGGATGTTAAGGCGGCATTCCACGACAGAGCTTCCCCCTTACAAAAAAAGTTTCTGCCAGAAATCTTTTGTCAAAGCACGCCGTACATCCCAGAATAATGCCTAAGCACTCTCCGATCCGTATCTGCCTAAAGGTTTCCAATATTCCTTGTGGCAGTAGGTTGTCCTGCATCTGCATAAAGACGTTCCATTTCCATACTCCCAGGATACTTTGGATAGGTCCTTGTACCTGGTTTTCGGCCGGGATTCCATGCAATAGCTTGGTAAAATCCTGTAATTGTCAGGAGGTTGTAATTTTACCCTTCTGGGAAAGATCACAATCAACGGGATTCTTCGGCGCCTCTGGCCAATGGTCTTAGTCCACTCCCTCACGTGATTTTAATCCTTTCAGCCGAGGATGTCCCCGTAGTGAAGTCTCGCATAATCTGGCCACAGCAAAGCTTGTCTCCGTGATTTTCCTCCATCCGTTATAGACCCTTAACTGATCCATCAATAGCTTCCTTTTGAAAGGAATAATGTTACATATCATGGTCCCTTGATATAAATTCAACTGGCGCTTTCCTCCTTCAAAGTCGGGCGTAACAATCGTCCCTCCGCGGTGTCGCGGTTTCTTCCCCTGATAATCTGTTAATGGGCTGAGTTTCTCTGCATTAGAGTTTCTTGTACAAACCGTGCTAGAAATTGGAAAATTGTGCCAGTTGTCCTTCCTCCCTCCTCCTCCTCCTCCACATCCGTCCTCTTCCTCTCCCCTCCTCCTCCTACCCTCTTCCTCTTGCCCCCTCTCCTCCTCCCTCCTCTCCCTCCTCCTCTCCTCTACCTCTTCCTCCTCCCCTCCTCATCATTCCCCCTCCTCCTCCCCTTCTTCTTCTCCCTCCTCCTTCTCCCTCCTCCTTCTACCTCTTCCTCCCTCCTCCTCCTCCCTCCTCCTCCTCCTCTCCTCCTCCCCTCCCTCCTCCCTCCTCCTCCTCCCTCTTCCTCCTCCTCCCTCCTCCTTCCTTTTCCTCCTCTCCTACCTCCACCCCTCCTCCTCTCCTACCTTTTCCTCCCCCTCCCTCTATCTCCTCCCTCCTCCTCCCTCCACCTCCCTCCCTCTTCCTCCTCCTCCCTCCTCATCATTCCTCCTCCTCCTCCCCCTCCTTCTCCTCCCTCCCCCTTCTCCCAACTCCTTCTACCTCTTCCTCCCTCCTCCTCCTCTCTCCTCCTCTTCCCTCCTCCCCATCCCTCTCCCTCCTCCCTCCTCCTCCTGCGTTCTCCTCCTCCCTCCTCCTCCTCCCTCTTCCTCCTCCCTCCTCCTCCCTCTCCTCCCTCTCCCTCTCCATCCTCCTTCTCCCTCCTCCTTCTCCTCCTCCTCTCCTCCTCCTCTCTCCTCCTCCTCCTCTCTCCTCCTCCTCCCTCCTCCTCCCTCTTCCTCCTAATCCTCCTCCTCCTCCTCTTTCCCCCTCCTCCTCCTAATCCCTCCTCTCCCTCCTCCTCCCTATTATTCCTCCCTACTCCTCCTCCTCCCTCCTCCTCCTCTCTCCACCTCTCTTCCTCCTACCTCCTCCTCCTCTCTTCTCCCTTTTCCTCCCTCCTCCCTCTACCTCCTCCCTCCTCCTCCTTCCTCCACATCCCTCCTCCTCCCTCTTCCTCCTCCTCCCTCCTCATCATTCTTCCTCCTCCTCCTTCTCCCCCTCCTACCTCCTCCCTCCTCCTTCTCCCTCCTCCTTCTACCTCTTCCTTCCTCCTCCTTCTTCCTCCACCTCCTCCCTCCTCCTCCTCTCTCCTCCTCCTCTCCTCCTCCCTCCTCCTCCTCCTCCTCCTTCTGCGTTCTCCTTCTCCTCCTTCTCCCTCCTTCTCCTTCTTCCTCCTCCCTCTTCCTCCTCCCTCCTCCCCCCTCTTCCTCCTCCTTCCTCCTCTTCCTCCTTCTCCTCCCTCCTCCTCCTCTCTAATCCTCCTCCCTCCTCCTTCCTCCTCCTCCCTCCTCCTCCTTCTCCTCTTCCCCCCCCCCCCCTCTTCCTCCTAATCCCTCCTCCTCCCTCCTATTCCTCCCTACTCCTCCTCCTCCCTCCTCCTACTCTCTCTGCCTATCTCTTCCTCCCTCTTCCTCCTCCCTCCTCCACCCTCTTCCTCCTCCTTCCTCCTACTCCTCCTTTTTCTTCTTCTTCTGCTGTTGCTGCCGTCGCTCCATTTACCCAAGTTAATTGTTGGGGGAATATGTAAAGATCTTTCAAGTGCTCTTTCTAATGCTTTTTGTCCGTTTATCTAAGGTTGATCTAATCGCAACCAATAAATGATTAGACAGACAAACAGACAGACGACAGACAGACAGACAGACAGACAGACAGACAGACAGACAGACAGACAGGGAGGGAGGGACAGACAGATAGACAGACAGATAGATAGTCGGGAACGGGAACGGGAGCTTATATGACTACTTATATGAATTAAATGAGATGCTCACACCAGGAGCCAGGCGATGCCGGGCAGGGTCAGACAGACAGACAGACAGACAGACAGACAGACAGACAGACAGACAGATAGTCGGTAACGGGAACGGGAGCTTATATGACTACTTATATGAATTAAATGAGATGCTCAACACCAGGAGCCAGGCGTTGCGGGCAGGGTCAGACAGACAGACAGACAGACAGACAGTCAGGAACGGGAACGGGAGCTTATATGACTACTTATATTAATTAAATGAGATGCTCCCCACCAGGGACTGGGCGAAGCCCGGCCGGGTCTGCTAGTCTTATATATAAATTGCGATCTCCGTCTGTCTGTCTGTCTGTCTGTCTGTCTGTCTGTCTGTCTGTCTGTCTGTCTGTCTGTCTGTCTGTCTGTCTG
>OY992894.1:44864952-44869952 GCA_963921405.1 Cepaea hortensis | reverse complement strand
CGGGTATTAGAGTTATATATTGATGTACCTATTCTCTAGTATACATACAAGAAATTTTGGCGTTATTACATGTGTAAGGGTTAATTTTTAATAAAATTTCTATGTCTGGTATATTCCTAAAGCAGATTTTCATCAAACGCGTAGAGGCTATACATGGGTAAGGAAGAACTATTTGGACTCCTGTCTTTTCCACTTTTCACATTGGGCAGTGGGGAGCGTTTTGTGTGATATTCACTGGCACAGGAATGGAGCATAATGGGGACGACCCGTTGCTGTGAAGTTGGAACTGCGACTAACTAACTAACTAACTATTTGGGTATCTTTATCATATAGCCTGGAATGAATGTGGTAAAAGAGGAACCAATCGTACACAGACATGGATTATCTTTTGTGTGTGGGCCGCTTTTCTGTGTAGATGCACATCATGATCAGTGAATATATAATATAATGGTGAAGATTAGTTAGTTAGTTGTATATCCTTTACAGGACGACGCAATCAACTCTAGCATTTTTTGCTTGTTCGTGATTTCTGGGCAAGTTTAGGTTCTGTAGTTTGCCACTGCTTTCCGAACGATCGGCACCCACACGATTTCATTTTTTAAAAACCAACGCAAGGCGCTCTGTTGTAAAATCGCCCGCAGCTGTGTTTTGAACGCGGTATGCGGGATTACGCACTGCGTCCGTAACCCCTTTGCCACAGAGCGGACACTGGTGAAGATACTGGAGGAACAGCAAGTGTAATTGTTCAGGATTGTCAGAATTCATTCATTCATTCATTCATTCATTCATTCATTCATTCAGTAGCATGTCCTTTGTAGAACCTCGCTCCCATAACAACCTTCCAGAAAACCTCTCGATCATGAGCAAGGTGTCCCGCGTCCGATACACCCATCTGGAGATCATCCGCCACATCCTGCACCCATCTTCTCTTTGGCCTTCCCCTTAATCTCTTCCCGGGCAAATACTCGTCCATTATTGTTCTCTCCAAACTGTCGTGACGTTTCAAGTGACCAAAATATGTCAATGATTGTGAGAACACTCCAGAGTATGTTCAGGTTAGTTTTGTACTCCGTCTCTTCTGTTAAAATAGGTTTACAAGCACGATGACTGACTTCATTGCACCGGGGTTTATCCCAAGTAGCTTGGCCTCTCTCGGCTGGTGAGCTAACCGCCGGCCGAAAGCGTTGCGCAGAGCCCGAAGTTTGTGGCTCCGGCCACGACACCCGTCTGCGAAACAAATGGACTCGTGAACCCAAAGACGGGAGTCGGAAAATGAACCTATGAGCGCAAGAAAATCTTCACCCCCCCCCCCCTTTCAATATTTTGTTCATTTTGTTTACACGTTGCATGTCCTCTGCAGGACGTTGCCATCAACCCCAATCCCAGGTTGATGTACCCGTACACAGTGTTACGTTGAGTAGTTTGATCTGCTGTTGATGAGCGTCATAAATCGCACTGCTCTAATCGTTGTGATGAGCGGTCTTACAACACCTGCAGTGTCAGTATCTTGGTGTTTGTTTATTCTCTGCCCACGACATTCTCAACATTCTCCTAAGAAAATCGCATCAGCGCTTCCCCCACGGGCATCATAACTCATTGCTCATCCTACACCATCATTCATTACTCATCCCATGTTATCATTCATTACTCAACCCACATTATCATTCACACAGACGAACGAGTTACACATCTATTTTTAGTAGGTGGCAAGATCAAAGCTTCATGGGGGAGGAGCGGGGGGGGGAGATATTTTGTTGGTGGGAAGGTCAGGTCAACACGTGAATCACGCAATATAATCTGAATATTTGCTTTACTTAGTGTTGAGCAAGAGCCACATTGAAGAATTATAATGGATACAGAGCAAGGGGAAGATCGAGTAAAAGATGGAGTGATGGTATCAATAACAACCTTACAGACATTTTTTTAACGCTCCCTCGCTTTGAACCCGAGCATAGTCCACACACACTACTAGTAGTGCTGGACTGAATTTTGCGTGTGGATTTCCCTATTACCAGTGTCCCTCGCCATCAGGCGAACCCATTCCGACTTCAGAGGTACCTTACAGATATATGAACACCAACTTACAAAAAGCATTCGAAAAAGCGCATAGAATATCCTTACATCCTTCTCTCTCTCTCTCCCCCCCCCCTCCCCCTCCCTCACACTTCACTGGGGTAAACGTGGGTAGGGGAGAAGAAAAGAAGGTAGTGTTGAGAAAATGCAAACGGTAGAGAGAAAAAAACACCAAGATGAAGAAACATGCTGATATTATAATTATATCTGAACATCAAATATCATGTCACGGAAACTGAACTACTCCGGCCATATCACATTTATTTAAAGAGAAAAGTTATGGAGGGCATGGTTCTTAGTGGTAGGGGCGGGAGTCGACTAGCACGAAGACGGACAAATGACACTGTAGACAACTTGAACTTGAGAGTGCGCGAGGTAGGAGACAAATGACAAAAGAGAGACACATGACACTGCAGACAACTTGAGCTTGAGGGTGCGCGATGTAGGAGACAAATGATAAAAGAGAGACACATGACACTGCAGACAACTTGAGCTTGAGGGTGCGCGATGTAGGAGACAAATGATAAAAGAGAGACACATGACACTGCAGACAACTTGAGCTTAAGGTACGCGAGGTAGGAGACAAATGACAAAAGATGGACAAATGACACTGCAGACAACTTGAGCATGAGGGTGCGCGAGGTAAGAGAGAAGTGACAAAAAATGGACAAATGACACTGCAGACAACTTGAACTTGAGGGTGCGCGAGGTAGGAGACAAATGATAAAAGAGAGACACATAACACTGCAGACAACTTGAGCTTCAGGTACGCGAAGTAGGAGACAAATGACAAAAGATGGACACATGACACTGCAGACAACTTGAGCATGAGGGTGCGCGAGGTAGGAGACAAATGGCAAAAGATGGACACATGACACTGCAGACAACTTGAGCATGAGGGTGCGCGAGGTAGGAGACAAATGGCAAAAGATGGACACATGACACTGCAGACACTTTGTGCACGAGGACGCGCGAGATAGGAGACAAATGACACTGCAGACACCTTGAGCACGAGAGTACGCGAGATATGAGAAATGGAAAAAACTTTCTGCGGGCCGCAATGAGAGCGACGTTCTGCAGACGTCCTGCTACATGTCGGTGATATCATGAGCAGTTGTTTGTGAAGCTTTCACTAAACAATAGTATCAACGAAGAGAAGGTTCTGAAATCTCCAGAAAGACGAATACTAATGGTAGCTTCGCTTATTTCATAAGGAAAGTCGGTATTGTTGGTATAAAGTTGCCAGATTTTCCTTTACAGGAGGTGCCAATAAACTCGATAATTTATTGGCTGTTTGTGATGATCAATGCCTTAGAAGAATATGACACAGACCAGGTCACCAGACTGCTGAACGCAATTTATGGTATTGGAGATACCCCCGCCTGAATTATGTAAATCTTTATTTATTGCAATCCAGAAGAAATCAGGAGACTTGGAATGTGATCAACATCGAACAATTATCTTAATAAGCCACATCACGAAGATTTTTGTTAAGAATCATCATGCAAAGAGTTAGGAAGAAAATACAACCTGAAACATGGTTCGTAGAAGGCACAGATGCAGTTAATGCTGTTTATTTTCTGAAAATTGAGCGTTCAATAGAAGTAAACAAAGACCTACAGCTTTGCTTCATTGACTACACATAGACTTTCGATGTAGTAAAACATGCCAACACGATGAAGATGCTTGCACATTTATGGCAACGATTTGTAAACAACATATATTAGAAAGAACAAGCTGCCATAAAGATTAATTATGAAGTAGGTCACTATCAGCCTATTTAGAGATGTGTGCTACAGGTATGTGTAATGTATCTATATCTTCCCCTCCCTCTATACAGTGAGACCTGTGCGCGATTTGGCAGCAGACCATCTTACGTTAGTTTTTTTTAATGAAATGGTATGGGTGCCGGTCGTTCAGAAAGCAATGGCAAACTACTGAACGTAAACTTGCCCAGGAATCACGAACAGCCAAAAATGATAGGGTTGACTGCTACGTCATGTAAAGGATATGCACTAACATTTTTATACAGTGAGAATATTTTTAGAAATTTAGAAGATATATTGAGTTTAGTTTAGTTTAGTCGACGAATCAACATCACGGCACAAGGGTGTAACCCATAAGTGCTCCTTTCTACTCCTAACTCAAACCTGAGTCCGGAGAATCTCAGCTCAGTGCACGAACTCCGTAGCACCGGCGAGGATCTTGACATACTTTGGGTAGATTTTTAACTCAAAAGTTTGCCCTGGCAGCGCCGTTAGGCTAATCTTTTTCGATTTCCAGCTGCCAAGGGATTTTTTACGTGGGCAACAATACACACGGGCGTCCGATCTTACTACCCAGAGATCAGGGGACATTTTGTTACTAGACGTGCACGTGAAAAAATCCCGACCCTCACCGGGGCTTGAACCCGGGACCTCCAGACTCAAGGCGAACACCATACCTTGAGACAACTCAACTCCATATTTAGAAGATATGAGAGTAATCACCATTGAGGGACATAGCACTTTGATATGCGGATGATATTGTATTGACACGATCTGCAACATTTAGTAGATGCGGTTATTCTACACAGTGAACAACTAGGGTTAGAATTAAATTTTAAGAAGACACAGATTATGGTCGTCACTTAGAAAATAGAAACACTACAATGTAATAAATCGGTAAATGGGAATATTCTTAAACAAGTGAATCGGAACAACTATCTCGGAACAGTCATAACATCTAATGGGAGGTACCTAGAAGAGATTAGAACAAGAATCGCTATGGCAAAGGTAGCCTTTTGCAAGATGGAAAACATACTGACCAATAAAATTATGTCAATTGCAACGAGAAAAGAAGATTTGAGGTGCTACATAGAACCTCTATTTTAGTATGGAAGTGAAGCGTGAACAATGAGCAGACACGCTGAAAAGCATCCATTGGCA
>OY992894.1:44749952-44862452 GCA_963921405.1 Cepaea hortensis | reverse complement strand
GATTAGGAAGAGGAGGGAGGAGTAGGGTGGAGGAGGAGGGGGAGGAGGAGGGAGGAGGAAGAGGGAGAAGGAGATCGCAGGAGGAGGAGGAGGAGGAGGGAGGAGGAGGAGGGAGAGGGAGGAGGAGGGAGGAGGAGGAGAGAGTAGGCGGAGGGAGGAGGCGGAGGGAGCAGGAAGAGGGAGGAAGAGGGAGGAGGAGGAGGGAGGAGAAGGAGGAGGGAGGAGTAGAGAGTGGGAGGAGGGAGGAGGCGGAGGGAGGAAGAGGGAGGAGGAAGAGGGAGAAGGAGGAGGGAGGAGAAGGAGGGAAGAGGATGAGAGGGAGGAGGAGGAAGAGGGAGGAGGAGGAATGTGAAGGGAGGAGGAGGGAGGAGGTAGAGGGAGGAGGAGGAGGAGGGAGGAGGATAGAGGAGGAGGAGGGAGGAGGAGGAAGAGGGAGGAGGAGGAATGTGAAGGGAGGAGGAGGGAGGAGGTAGAGAGAGGAGGAGGAGGGAGGAGGAGAATGGAGGAGGAGGGATGAGGAGGAGAGGGAGGAGGAGGGGGAGGAGGGGGAGGAGGAGGGAGGAAGAAGGAGGAGGGAGGAAGACGGATGAGGGGGAGGAGGGAGGGGGAGGAGGGGGAGGAGGAGAAGGGAGGAGAAGGGAGGAGGAGGAGGGAGCAGGAGGAAGGAGGAGGGAGGAGGAGGAGGAAGAGGGAGGAGGAGGGAGGAGGAAGAGAGAGGAGGGAGGAGGAAGAGAGAGGAGGGAGGAGGAGGGAGGAAGAGATAGGCGGAGAGAGGAGGAGGAGGGAGGAGGAGGAGTAGGGATGAATAGGAGGGAGGAGAAGGGAGGAGGAGGGATTAAGAGAAAGAGGGGGGAAAGGGGAGAAGGAGGAGGGAGGAGGGAGGAGGAGGAGGAAGAGGGATGAGGAGGGAGGAGGAGGGAGGAGGGAGGATGAGGAGGAGGGAGGAGGAGGAGGGAGGATGGTGAAGGAGGAGGAGGAGGAGGGAGGAGGGTGAAGGAGGAGGAGGAGGGGGAGGAGGGAGGGGGAGGAGGAGGGAGAAGGAGGAGGAGGGAGGAGGGAGGAGGAGAACGTAGGTGGGGGAGGATGAGAAGGGAGGAGGGAGAGGGAGGAGGAGGGAGGAGGAGGAGAGAGGAGGAGGGAGGAGGTGGAGGGAGAAGGAGGAGGGAGGAAGAGGTAGAAGGAGGAGGGAGAAGGAGGGAGGAGGAGACAGGAGGAATAGGAGGGAGGAGGAGGGATTAGGAAGAGGAGGGAGGAGTAGGGTGGAGGAGGAGGGGGAGGAGGAGGGAGGAGGAAGAGGGAGAAGGAGGGAGGAGGAGAGAGGAGGAGGAGGAGGAGGAGGAGAAGGGAGTAGGAGGAGGGAGAGGGAGGAGGAGGGAGGAGGAGGAGAGAGTAGGCGGAGGGAGGAGGCGGAGGGAGCAGGAAGAGGGAGGAAGAGGGAGGAGGAAGAGGGAGAAGGAGGGAGGAGAAGGAGGAGGGAGGAGGAAGGAGGAGTAGAGAGTGGGAGGAGGGAGGAGGCGGAGGGAGGAAGAGGGAGGAGGAAGAGGGAGAAGGGAGGAGGAGGGAAGAGGTAGTAGGATGATTGATTGCCATCCCACCAGGTTAATATGTTATCGCGGACCTCAGAGAGAAGTGTCTATGTAGAAGACCATTTCCTGGACGTACGTATTTTGGGAGGGGGAGGAGGGAGGAGGGAGGAGGAGGAAGAAGAAAAAAAAACTACGACAGTTGGCATCTCTGGAATGAAAGGAAGGCGTGTAGAAAATTTCATCTCAATCGGATGGGCCGTTCGCGAGCGCATAAAGGACATACATACATACATACAGAGATACATAAATACATACAGAGATACGCACATCCTAATTTATATATAAGATATATATATATATATATATATATATATATATATATATATATATATATATATATATATATATATATATATATATATATTCTCAGAACACAATTAGAAAGAGCTGTAGAAGTAAAAACAGATCTGTACTTATGCTTCATAGATTACACAAAAGCATTTGACAATGTGAAGCATGATGAAATAATACAATTACTAAAGCAACTCATCATTGACGGCAAAGATCTGCGAATAATAATTAAAAAAAAAAAAAACCATATTGGCAGCCGACAGCTGCCATAAGAATCAATAACTTTGTATGAATATTTCTGTGTATAAAGAAGGGCATCAGACACGAAGGTTGTGTATTGTCTCCTGATTTGTTCTCAGTGTGCAGTGAATATATAATGAGATCTACAGAAAATATGCCAGGGGCCCTGGTTGTTGGACATAATATAAATAACTTACGTAATGCTGATGACACCGTCTTGATAGCAACAAGTCATTACTATCTACAGGCAATGATAGATACAGTGGTTGTAGAACATGAAAAATGGGCCTTAGTTTGAACAATAAAAAGACAGACGTCATGGTGATATCAAAGAAACAGATTGTGCCTAAATGTGCAATTAAAGTACAGGATGTTATTTGGGACAAAATGCAGAAATTCAGATATCTAGGCACATGGATAACATCAGATAGAAGATGCATCACTGAGATAAAGACAAGTAAAAAACTGCCTTCTATCAAATGAGGAACGCTTTGTGCAATAGGTCAATGTCATTGATAGTTAGAAAAAGAGTTCTTGCATGTTACATAGAACCAGTTTTAACATACGACTACGAATCCTTTCCAATTAGTAAACAGGCTAAAAAAATTCGTGGAAGCCTTGGAGATGTGGTTTTATAGAAGAATGATGAAAATTAATTGGGCAGCCAAGATGAGTAATTACGACGTTTTAAGGGAAGCTGAGTCGCAAAGACAACTTATCACAAACATCAGAAAGAGGCAGTCCTCGTTATGAGAAGACAGAAACTGAAACATGGTGTGACATCCGGACAGATCTGCGGAAAGAGAGATAGAGGATGACAGCGTGAGAAGATTCTTGGCTGTCTTGTGTCATGGCACGCAAGGGAGCCAATACACGAATTGATCCATGCCGTCGGAGGTCGTTATTTGTGGAGAGGCATGATCACCCACGCGAGCCGACAAGGCACTGAATGATGAAGATGAATTATCTACATATCCATCTACTCACCCATCCATCTGTCTGCATGTCTATTATCTATTACATAGACAACTACTTACCTAATTACCTGTTTGTCTGACTGTTAGAGTGTGTGCGCGCGCGCGCGCTCGTGTGTGTGTGTTGTTTTTTTTTTTAAAATTATTATTATTATTTTTCTTTCGCATATCCTTTACAGGACATTGCAGTCAACACCAGCATTTTTCAGCTGCTGTTGATGTCTTGGCAAGTTTTTACGTTCAGTATAGTTCACCATTGCTTTCTGAACGACCGGCTCACACAACTCCGTAAGTAACCAACGCGACGCGATCCGCTGCCGAATCTCGCGCAACTGTGTTTCCCACGAGAGTATACGGGATCACGAACAGCGTCCTTAACTCCTCGCCAGGGAGATCGGCATGTGTGTGTTTACAAGGCTCAAATATTTCATTGCCACCAATTGTAGTTGCCTTCATAAATAATATTGTTTAATATTGAGTTCTTGCCGGATATATATGTTTTTCTTCCACTGAATTGTTAACCCTTCTGTAACCCTTACACTCATAGGGGCAGATGTGCTTTTCAGCTGAGTTGTTGAATGTCCCAGCTTCACACGATGTGAACCTATGTTCCTACAAGAAACACGCATGCTGCCCCTAACCTGGCGTGTGTTGCTCTAAACCAGTGGTTCTCAACCTTTTTTTTGGCCTGTGTTCCCCTTCATCATATTTTCAGGACGTCATCTCCCCCCCTTTCGTATTTTCTCCCTACAAATTCCACCCCCCCCCCCCTTGCCCCTACACAGTATACGTAATAATGGAAGCTAAATTTAATAACACATATTAAAAGAAGTCTAGACGTCTACATAAAACATGATTTGTGAGTCTACTTATGTTATAAAATGAATTTCAGAAGGGTGAGACGTACAGAACCGTAAAGTATGATGGGAAAAACAATATCAAGTAATCGGTTCTTGTATTAACGCGATCTTGAAATAATCTTCCCCCCCCCCTGGAAACCCTAAAATTTCCCACTGGGGGGGGGGGGGGGGTCCACACCGGTTGAGCACCACTGCTCTAAACACCCGGCCTATAAAACTCACTTCCTTTAGTTGTTGCAGCGGTCAATGTCTGATTGGTTTGACTTTCTGTCATCACATTTCTGTCAGCCGTCAGCAGGGAATCGAGAAGTTCAAAACAAGTCACAAGGAATCTACAAATAATGTAAACAGTGGGTGGCTTTTGTAATATTAAACACCCAGGAAGGTAACCCTGTCAACAAATGCCTGAAGAAGTCGGATGTGTCGACCGAAAGGTGCAAATATCGCAGACCTGCTGTAAACAAGCACAACATAATTACGTCTAAAACAACATTCGGACGAACACAGAAGAAGAAGAAGAAGAAGAAGAAGAAGAAGAAGAAGAAGAAGAAGAAGAAGAAGAAGAAGAAGAAGAAGAAGAAGAAGAAGAAGAAGAAGAAGAAGAAGAAGAAGAAGAAGAAGAAGAATTAAACATGTATGTTGTCACGACAGTAGAATTTCGGCTTACAGTTTATGATTTCCAACTGTCGATGTGTACACTTATGCAAAATCAACACCAACGAGATGAGATGCATGAGAAGAGTTTCAAACTTAATCCTCCGCGACCGTGTAAGAAATTATGTTATCAGACTAATAGTGGGATTAACACCGTGTGCCAAATATACTGTCAGGCACAGGATCAAATGGTTCCGCCATCTCGTTAGTATGCAAAACCACCAGTTACCAGTACTGGCGCCCGAGAAGAAAATGGCCTGACATGATCAAAGGCACTATACAATCACACGGAATGACTATAAAGTACCACCAATCAGGCGCTGGAATGGCCACTATGTTTTCTCCGCACGTCGCTTGACGGGGAAAGTGGAAGAGGGTGATGATGATGTATTTTACATGTGTAATGTGGACATGGAATCTCATGGTTTTCGCCCTTGTCTGAGAAGGTGTGGGATCCGATCGTCTATCCATAGATTAAAACATTCTTCTCAACTAGTTCTAAGCACAAAACTTGTCCATGCTCGTGGTGCATCTAATCCATTTTGACCCAGACAGCATATTACCTACGTAATGAGTTAATACCGAATGCATAATGTGTGCAGTAGAATGTAGACACTGACTATATAACTGACCACTATTGCTGGCTACGCTTAAAGAGTGCTCCGGTGGAAATTCGGGAATTCTCTGTGGTGAAGGGATTACATGAACAATTCGTAATCCCGCATACCGCGTTCAAAACACAGCCGTTGGCGATGTGGAAGCAGACCGCCTTGTGTTGATTTTCATACAGTGGTATGAGCGTCGGTCGTCCAGAAAGCAATGGCAAACTACTGAAAATAAACTTACCAAGAAATCACAAACATCCAAAATTTTAGGGTTGACTGCTACGTCCTGTAAATGATATGCTGTTAACTTCCTTTCTTAAAGATCTCACACACTCAAACTTTCGAAGGCATGAGACACGTTACGCTGGGTATTATAACAGTGCAGAAGAATGTGACAGCAAGCAACACGCGTAATCCCACACAATAAGATGATAATTTTAGAAGGCTTATGACATTAAGATTGTGTAAGATTTCAATAAAAGCTGACGAAATGCACAATTGTAACATGCGTACAATCTACCAAATATTCGTATGCAATAATATCAACGTGGAGAAGGTAATGCGGAATTACGGTCAAAATTAGAATATTAGTAAGTAACATGACTCTGCTGGGCACATTTAAAACGGAATAGCATTTTAGTTGGGATTTATATGAAAAACTGCGACACTGAAATGCGATACGATTATACCATTACCCCAAACCCATTTAACCTCAAAGTTATATTAGGGTTCACCCCTGGCTCAGATTAATAATCCTGTGACTAAGTCAGCTGCAGATAGCAACTGCCCACGGATTTACCCTCACAAGATCGCTATGCAAGCAGCAATGACGCCATCATTGTATACTAGAACTAGAACTAACAGCGCTATATTTGCTACGTTGTCATGACCCAATTATCGACCAGGTATTGTGCCATGCTTATGCAACTGCCATTGATCAGTGGACGACCGAATATAATGTAGAGGACAAGGCTATTTCTAACAGCCAAATCTACTAACAAAGGGCCGTGGCAGAACAGTTGCTAGCACGCTTGCGTGACGACCAGGTGGTCGCAGGTTCGAATTCATATCAAGTTGGATTATTAACACAGACCTGGGCTCTCAGACTGACACAGCCTAAAATGGGTATCATGACGTCATGATGGTATTCATCACATCGGTCTGTCGAGTGACAGTCGGTCTACACAAATGTCAGGCTATCACTATAATTTCGACACGACTCAGGGCGCGTAATAGGGGATTACTTCCGTACTTTTGTGTTAAATCTCCGAACCAGCTCTTGAGCATGTGTGGACTCAAGGTTAAGACTGCGTCATAAAGGTTAGATTATATTATGCCGAACGACGTCGTTGTCACTATTTGCCATTCCCATGCCTGCTCCGGCTCTCCCATGCCTGCTCCGGCTCTCCCATGCCTGCTTGTCACAAAATAAAACCGTGTGTTTAACCAGTTGATTAGTAGAGGCTTTCTGATAAACCGGACTATCTGCTAAGCATCAAGTGTTTCAACTAATACAGAGAAAACATTCATAGTTGTGGCTGCACGTGGTCCCAAACAGGACGGGCATAAATAACAGCTGTACTTGTACATCTGGTTGACGGATTGGCAACACTCGGAAGTGAGTGCGCTGAATCATACATCGCTTTGACAAGTCAATAACATATCAGAGGGAAAACGGAAGTACTCAGCACGGAGGTAAACAGTACCTCTGTCAATTCTTAGTTTCCGGAACATCAAGAAGACTGGCAGCTTGTTGGGAAAAACTGTTGTTGGGATCATACAGTAACTCGTTAGTTTGTTGGGGGAGTAGAAACAATTGATGACAACTTTGACAGTGACTAAGGAAAGGGAGAATCGATTCTTGACAATGTTTTGCGTATCCTTTTACAGGACTTAGCTGTCAACAGCAGCATCTTTCAGCTGTCTGTTGATCTCTTGGCAAGATTACGCTCAGTAGTTTGCCATTGCTTTCTGAGCGGCCGGCTCAGTATCCCGCAAGTCACGAGCGGGGGTCGAACCGCCTGAGCTCTCGCTCCGCTGCGAGACTCTGCGTGATAAACGGGATTACAGAGATAAAGTGTTGTAACCCCACAGCCAGAGAGACCAGCTCTTGACAATGGCTGATATGAAAATAAATAACACCTGCAGGACGTCACCCATATCACGTGACCAATTTTAGGTTTTGCCATAAACCATGATTGGGAGAAAGGGAGTTGATAAAAACCGTGGATTATGATGGACGTGTTTGTGGGAGAGCTCTACAGTGTTAGATTAATTCTAGATTAACTAGCATGTGTCGTTATGGCAAAGTGTAGTAGCCATCCCGGGAATGAGGCGGTTTTGCATAAGGTAGTCAATATAGTCTATTAGTTCTAATTAATATAGACTGTAGCCTTGTTAAACCTATAGTGTGATGATTAGCACTGTTAGTGGAAAACTAGTTAGAGTAGAATAGTGATATTGGCTCTGCTAAGGTGAATAGAATACTGAGGTTGCACTCTGTTTATTGGTCTTTTCTTATCATAGCCTGATTCGGACTTAGGTGAGAAGCTATAAGGCTCTCTGAAAGAGTAGTTAGCTGTAAAATAACAGAGCAGGGTAATAAGCTTACACCCAGCCGGTAGGATCAGTGACTAATGCTCTCACATGATGTGTTGGTTTTCCCACAGGTTCCCCACCAGTTACTAGGAAACTCAACACTGGTTTTGAAGAAGTGCACTCCAATTGGACGACCACCAGTTGGACTCTAAATGATTCTTACGGAAAAGGAATAACGTCCGAGAAGAAAGATGGTATATGTTGTCGCTGGACTCATACTCAGAAGGGTTCACCATGGCATGGCCCAGAAGAGCCAGCCAATATAACGACTCCTGCGTGGTATGGTTCACATAGGATGGGTGATGATTGTTGATATATCACACATCAGACAACCATTATTTAAGGAACGAGAACATTAACGGATAAGTCACATAGTGTGCTAGATTCCAGTGAAATATTACATAGGACATATACTTGAACCTATATGAACACTAGTTAGGATCAAGTGTAGAAACATTAACAGTAAAACCTAAATACACTACAAAGGATTTGTGCATTCTGTAGGACCGATAGGAACTTACAAAGTTAGTTGACAATCAGTCCGTGATCAATCTGTACTTACAAACAGTATCTATTTCGGATGATCATGAAGATGGATTACCAGGTGGCTACAGATGACAGTCAGTATCCGGCAAGAGGGTTTCAACACCGGGTGAGGTGCACTGGTTATGATTTAATGTGCTGTGGTGTGCCCTTGCAATGAAGAAACTATGCTATTATCTGAAATTCCGATCATACACACAGTATAGAACACATCACGCATTTTCTTCGCATACACGTCTCATATACGTTACACTTTTCTTTTAATAAATTAATCTTTATTAATTTTTAGAAGCAAGAGTTGTTGAGTATGTTGCGTTGGGGACGTATGAGAGGGGGCATAGTACGACAGTGAGAGAGGGATAGGAAAAGGTGTCCAAGGGCTGATGGAGTGTGTTGGACGGAAGCTGGTGGATTCTCCAGGATATTGATAAGAAAAAACAAATATTATAATGTGGGTGTTGACTCCCTTCACTCCAGGGACGACACTTTAAAGGAGGACACGACACTGCTCCGGCTCTCCCATGCCTGCTCCGGCTCTCCCATGCCTGCTCCGGCTCTCCCATGCCTGCTCCGGCTCTCCCATGCCTGCTCCGGCTCTCCCATGCCTGCTCCGGCTCTCATGCCTGCTCCGGCTCTCCCATGCAGCAGCCATCCCAAAGAACGCCCGCTCACTGTTCCCATACAAGTTAGATGCATATCCTCTACATGACGTGGCAGTCAACCCCAGCCTTTATTTGTGTGGATGTTTTTGTGTTTTTGATTGGCAAGTTTACGTTCAGTAGTTTGCCATTGCTTTCTGTACAACAGGGACACATACCATTGTATTAACAACCAATTCAAGGCGGTCTGCTGCCAAATCGCCCGCATCTGTGTTTCGAAGGCAGTATGCCGGATTACGAATTGAATCCGTAATCTCATCGCCACAGAGGTAAGGTGTTGGGTATCGCATCTCCCCTCTTTCCCTCGAAGGCCGCATAGGCGTGCCTGACCAGGCCCCACCCCAGTTCAGGTAATCGGGCTAACGTCGGAGTCTCGTCGTATCCAACAACCGAGTCTGCACTCAGCTGATTACCATGGGAAAGTCTCTTAATGACCTGGTATACGGTCATTAGTTTTATACTAATTATTAAACAAAAAATAAGATGTCAATTTCAACGAGAAAAAGAGTTGATGTGTTACACAGAACCTATACTTTTGTATGGATGTGAAAAGTGGACACTGAAAACATCTAACGGCAATGCAAATGTGGTTTCTGAGGAGAATGTAAAGAATACCATGGACAGACAGAGAAACCAATGAGCAAGTCCTACAAGAAGCAAATCAACACCATAAACTGATTGGAGAAACTAGATGCAAATAGTCAAAAATATTTGGGCACGTTATTAAAAGAAGAGAGATACATGTACAGACCTACAAGCACTTGGAATCAACGACTGGCAAGAGAAGGTCCACCAGAGAGACGAATGGAGACGGATTGTATTTGCAGCAAAGAACCTCAATGGCTCGGAACGCTGAAGAAGAAGTTATTAAAAGAAATAAACTAGAGAACTTGGTGGCAATTGGCATGGTTGAGGGGAAAAGAACAAGGGGAAGGCAGAGAGGTAAATATTTGGATGGCTTGACCACATGGCATGGTCGAGACAAGAACACAGCGCTGATCCACGACTCTGGTGATGGTGTAAGATAGCTAAACATGACCTCCCACGTTTATCGGCATGGCTCATAACGATGATGACCGAACTGTGGTTAGAAGTAGTGATTTAAAAGAAAGTGTATCAATTGTGTAATATATCGCCGAGTGTTAGAGCGAGCATATGTGAGCGCTTTGCTCTATAGTTAGAGCATATGAACCCAGTGGACACAGAGCCACATACCTTCTGCTCCATGACATACGTATTATCTTATATATAAAAGGCGATCTCCGTCTGTCTGTCTGTCTGTCTGTATGTATGTATGTATGTCCTTTATTTGTTCGCGAACGGCCCATCCAATTGAGATGAAATTTTCTACACGCCTTCCTTTCATTCCAGCGCTGCCAACTGTGATATTTTTTTAGTGTGAAATCGCCTGCTTACTCAGTATTATTTCATTTTTCATTATAATTTCATATATCTCAGGGGACCTAACTCTGTAAAAGTTATTTCAAGGGGCATAACTTTTCTGTATAACTTATAGTCATATTGTGGCATCGTTTTCAAAGATTTATAAACTCTGTGTCCATAGTTATGTACCGGCATATGAGTTATAATAAATAATGATACAATCTGTAAGGCATTTTCAAAGTTTTCATAAAAATAATGCACAATGCATAACATTGTAACTCATCTTTTTTTGCTTAAGAAGTTACTGTAGTCATGCATGTGATTAGAAAGAGTTTTCATTAAAAATAATGGATGGTGTGTGGAAGGACATTCTTTTAAGTTACTTTTTTTGTTGTATGAATTTAATGAGAACTTATATGACTACTTATATGAATTAAATGAGATGCTCCCCACCAGGGACTGGGCGAAGCCGGACAGGGTCAGGCAGACAGATAGACAGACAGACAGACAGACAGACAGATAGACAGTCGGGAACAGGAACTTATATGACTACTTATATAAATTAAATGAGATGCTTCACACCAGGAGCTGGGCGATGCCGGGCCGGGTCAGACAGACAGACAGACAGACAGACAGACAGACAGACAGACAGACAGACAGACAGACAGACAGATAGTCGGTAACGGGAACGGGAACTTATATGACTACTTATATGAATTAAATGAGATGCTCCCCACCAGGGACTGGGCGAAGCCGGGCAGGGTCAGGCAGACAGATAGACAGACAGATAGACAGACAGATAGACAGTCGGGAACGGGAACTTATATGACTACTTATATGAATTAAATGAGATGCTCCACACCAGGAGCTGGGCAATGCCGGGCCGGGTCAGACAGACAGACAGACAGACAGACAGACAGACAGACAGACAGACAGACAGACAGTCGGTAACGGGAACGGGAACTTATATGACTACTTATATGAATTAAATGAGATGCTCCCCACCAGGGACTGGGCGAAGCCGGACAGGGTCAGGCAGACAGATAGACAGACAGACAGACAGACAGATAGACAGTCGGGAACAGGAACTTATATGACTACTTATATAAATTAAATGAGATGCTTCACACCAGGAGCTGGGCGATGCCGGGCCGGGTCAGACAGACAGACAGACAGACAGACAGACAGACAGACAGACAGACAGACAGACAGACAGACAGACAGACAGATAGTCGGTAACGGGAACGGGAACTTATATGACTACTTATATGAATTAAATGAGATGCTCCCCACCAGGGACTGGGCGAAGCCGGGCAGGGTCAGGCAGACAGATAGACAGACAGATAGACAGACAGATAGACAGTCGGGAACGGGAACTTATATGACTACTTATATGAATTAAATGAGATGCTCCACACCAGGAGCTGGGCAATGCCGGGCCGGGTCAGACAGACAGACAGACAGACAGACAGACAGACAGACAGACAGACAGACAGACAGACAGACAGACAGACAGACAGTCGGTAACGGGAACGGGAACTTATATGACTACTTATATGAATTAAATGAGATGCTCCACACCAGGAGCTGGGCAATGCCGGGCCGGGTCAGACAGACAGACAGACAGACAGACAGACAGACAGACAGACAGACAGACAGACAGACAGACAGACAGACAGTCGGTAACGGGAACGAGAACTTATATGACTACTTATATGAATTAAATGAGATGCTCCCCACCAGGGTCTGGGCGAAGCCGGGCAGGGTCATCTAGTGAAATATAAAGCTGAAATTTTTACGTAATCATATTGCCATGAGTCAGATTACTTAAGACCTGAGTAACAGCAACATAGATTGTTGAGACATTAAGTGTGATAAATAATTACGGAGAGTTATAAGGAAAAGACACCGGTAATGGGCTAAAGATAGTGGCCAATCGAGCGGCAGGACTGAGGGCACGTGATGTGGTTTGAACACAGTGGGCGGACATTGGAGAAGGCAGTTGGTCCGGAAAACACAGCCAGGTTGACATCGTGAAAATTGCCAAGACCAGCTGTATCAGATGAAGATGGAGAGTGTTCAAAGGTGAAGAGGAAAGCCTACGAGTAAGGCGGCATGGACAGCGTTAGAGTGTTGTAGAATCTGTGTTACCGCGAGAGCGACGACCGGTACACATCAGGCTTGTAAACACACGGGAGTGCAGAAAACTGGGGGAGCCGTGTCGCTCGCTGAATTGAGGGCCCGGTAATGACGCAGGATAAACTGTAAGTTGATGCACTGTTCTAATGTATTATGAATTAATGGTATTGTGAATAAAGTTATTTATTCGTTCGGTCGGCTTGTGGAACTGCTATTCTTTGTGCTATTGGACGTGTTCATTCTTAAGTTGCCAGGGTGCATACAACATAACCCATAGTAACACTCTGGCAATCAGCCGCGCAGAGGCTCTCACCTCTGCACCTAGACCAAAAAACCTTCGACCGGTACTTTCTCTTACCTACCATCCGCATAATTTTTCAGTCAAGAATATCCTCTTTCGACATCTATCTATCCTTCAAGCTGACTCTACTACCAGCGCGATATTTTCAGAGAAACCATTAGTGGCCTACAGACGTGACCGTAACCTCAGGGATGTACTCGTCCACAATAGAGTACAGGGATTTTCACCTCCACCCTCACAATTAGGAACTAAGGCTTGCCTGAGATCTCGATGCAAGACCTGCCCATATGTGATCCACACTCCAGTAGTGCGATTCCCCAAAGGCAATTTACGCATCACAGAAGAATTTTCCTGCACCAGTCGCAACATCATTTACGCCATAATATGCAAAAGGTGTGATATGAAGTACATTGGGGAGACGGGTCTCATGCTAGCCGACAGATTCCGCCAACATCTGATGGACATCAACACCAACGAAAGCAAGCCTGTCTCCACCCACTTCAATAGCGCCAACCATCAAGGTGCTTCCGATGTCCAGGTCACTGGCATCCAGTCCTGCTCCTCTGGTCAGCAACATCGCAAGAATGCAGAAAACCGGCTCATATTCACTATGGGGTGCCTAACACCACACGGCCTCAACACCCAACATAGTTTCATCTAATCGTAGTCATTTCCCCTCCCCACTCTGTTGCTTCCACACCCTCCTGATATCACCCTTGTCCGGCCTCCAACTTATCCTCTACCCTGTCCCCTATGCCATGTGTGGCGTGTCGTAGGTTCTTTTCCAATCTCTCTCTCTGTCTCTCTCTCAATCTCTCTCTCTCTCTCTCATTCTCCCTCAACAATCGTGCTTCTCTGTGCCTACCTATGCCATGGGTGGTAGTGTCATAGGCTGTTTTCCAATCTATCTATCTCAATCTCTCTCTCTCTCTCAATCTCTCTCTCTCACTTTCTCTTAACAATTGTGCTTCTCTGTGCCCACCTATGCCATGTGTGACGGGTCGTAGGCCCTTTTCCAATCTTCTCTCTCTCTTTCTCTCTTTCTCGGTCTCAATCTTTCTCTCTCTCTCTCTCTCATTCTCTCTCACCAATCGGGCTCCTCTGTGGACAATACCTATGCCATGTGTGGCGTGTCGTAGGCTCTCTTCCAATCTCTCTCTCTCCCCTCTCTCTCTCGTTCTCTCTCTCAATCTCTCTCTCATTCAATCTCAACGATTGTGCTTCCCTGCGCCTACCTATGCCATGTGTGGCGTGTCGCCCCTATGCCATGTGTGGCGTGTCGTAGGCTCTTTTCCTATCTCTCACTCTGTCTCTCTCTCAATCTCTCTCTCATTCTCCCTCAACAATCGTGCTTCTCTGTGCCTACCTATGCCATGGGTGGAGTGTCGTAGACTTTTTTCTAATCTCTCTCAATCTCTCTCTCTCTCTCTCTCTCTCTCTCTCTCTCTCTCTCTCTCAATCTCTCTCTCATTCTCCCTCAACAATCGTGCTTCTCTGTGCCTACCTATGCCATGGGTGACGGGTCGTAGGCCCTGTCCCAATCTTCACTCTCTCTTTCTCTCTTTCTCGGTCTCAATCTCTCTCTCTCTCAACAATCGTGCTTCTCTGTGCCTACCTATGCCATATGTGGCGTGTCATAGGCTCTTTTCCAATCTCTCTCTGCCCCCTCTCTCTCTCTCTTTCTCTCTCGCAATCTCTCTCATTCAATTTCAACGATCGTGCTTCTCTGCGCCTACCTATGCCATGTGTGGCGTGTCGTAAGCTCTTTTGCAATCTCTGTCTCTCTCAATCCCCCCCTCTCTCTCTCATTCTCTCTCAACAATCGTGCTTCTCTGTGCCTACATATAGTCATGTGTGGCGTGTCGTAGGTTCTCTTCCGATCTCTCTCTCTCGATCTCTCTCTCGATCTCTCTTAATCTCTCTCTCTCGCTCATTCTCTCTCAACAATAGTGCTTCTCTGTGCCTACCTATGCCATGTGTGGGGGGTCGTAGGCTCTTTTCCAAACTCTCTCTCTCTCTCTCTCTCTCTCTCTCTCTCTCTCTCTCTCTTCCATCTTGCTTCTCGGTGTCTACCTATTCCAACTATATTGCTGGTGGTCTGATGTTACACAACCACTGGGGGGGGGGGGGGGTTGATCCTCATATACGTTGTATAAAAATCAACCTTGCTGGCTCTATTTCATAGGGTACAGTATGAGTGAAGCCTCGTATATGTAGACCGATCGACCCCTTACACATCCGGTGGCGTGCTGTAGGCACTTCTCCAATCTCTATCTCTTTTCCTCTCTCTCTCTCTCTCTCTCTCTCTCTCTCTCTCTCTCTCTCTCTCTCTCTCTTCCATCTCACTTCTCTGTGCCTACATATTCCAACCATATTGCCGGTGGTCTGATTTCAACACAACCACTGGGTGATTTGATCCTCAAATACGTTGTATAACAATCAACCTTACTGCCTCTATTCCATAGGGGACAGTATGAGGGAAGCCTCGTATTTGTAGACTGACCGACGCCGTATACATCAGGGGCGTGTCGTAGGCACTTTTCCAATCTCTCTCTCTCTCTCTCTCTCTCTCTCTCTCTCTCTCTCTTCCATCTTGCTTCTCTGTGCCTACATGTCCCAACTATATTGCCGGTGGTCTGATTTTAACACAACCACTGAGTGATTTGACCCTCAAATACGTTGTATAACAATCAACCTTACTGCCCCGAATTCATAGGGAACAGTATGAGTGAAGCCTCGTATTTGTAGACCGACCGACCCCGCATACATCAGGGGCGTGTCGTAGGCACTTTTCCTCTCTCTCTCTCTCTCTCTCTCTCTCTCTCTCTCTCTCTCTCTCTCTCTCTCTCTCTTTCTCTCTCTTCCATCTTTTTCCTCTGTGCCTACATATTCCAACTATATTGCCAGGGATCTGATTTTAAAACTACCACTGGATGATTTGATCCTCAAATACGTTGTATAACAATCAATCTTACTGCCCCGAATTCATAGGGAACAGTATGAGTGAAGCCTCGTATTTGTAGACCGACCGACCCCGCATACATCAGGGGCGTGTCGTAGGCACTTTTCCTCTCTCTCTCTCTCTCTCTCTCTCTCTCTCTCTCTCTCTCTCTCTCTCTCTCTCTCTCCATCAGGCTTCTCTGTACCCACATATTCCAACTATATTGCCGGTGGTCTGATTTTAACACAACCACTGGAAGATTTGATCCTCAAATTCGTGGTATAGCAATTAACCTTACTGCCTCTATTCCATAGAGAACAGTAGGAGTGAAGCCTCGCATTTTTAGACCTACCCACTCCGCATTCCTCATGCGGTATATCGCATGCAGTTTTCCTCTCTCTCTCTCTCTCTCTCTCTCTCTCTCTCTCTCTCTCTTCTCTCTCTCCTTACATCTTGCTTCTCTGTGCCTACCTACTTCACTTGTATTACCAGTGGTTGGATCTCACACAGCCCCATCAACTCGTACACTGGACGAGTGGCTCCTGAAGTGTGCTTTGTAACAATCAACCATACTGACTATTTCATAGGGGACAGTACGAGGGAAACGTCGTACGTGTAGACTGACGCGCCCCACATGCCTCATGTGGTATATCACAGGCACTTCTCCTCTCTCTCTCTCTCTCTCTCTTTCTCTCTCTCTCTCTCTCTCTCTCTCCTTACATCTTGCTTCTCTGTGCCCACCCACTTCACTTGTATTACCAGTGGTTATATCTCACACAGCCCTAACAACTCAAACACTGGGCGAGAGGCTCCTGAAGTGTACTGTGCAATAATCAACCATACTGACTATTTCATAGGGTACAGTACGAGGGAAACGTCGTACACGTAGACCGACGCGCCCCACACGCCTCATGTGGTATATCACAGGCACTTTTCCTCTCTCTCTCTCTCTTTCTCTCTCTCTCTTTCTTTCTCTCTCTCTCCCTCTCTCTCTTTCACCCTCTCGCTCTCTCCCTCTCTCTCTCGCTCTCCCCTCTCTCGCTCTCTCTCCTCCTCTCTCACTCCCTCTCTCTCGCTCTCTCTCTCTCCCTCTCTCACTCCCTCTCGCGCTTTCTGTCCCTCCCTTGATCTCTCTCTTGCCCTCCCCCTCTCTCGCTCTCACCCTCCCTCACTCTCTCTCTCTCCCTCTTTCTCCCCCTCTCTCCCTCCCTCTCTCTCTCCCTCTCTCTCTTCCTCTCCCCCTCTCTCTCTCCCTTTCTCTCTATCTCTCTCCCTCTCTCTCTCTCCCTCTCTCTCTCCCTCCCTCTCCCCCTCTCTCTTCTCCCTCTCTCTCCCTCTCTCTCCCCCTCTCTCCCCCTTTCGCGCTCTCTCTCTCACTCTCTCTCTCTCCCTCTCTCTCTCCTCTTACATCTGGCTTCTCTGTGCATACCTTCTTCACGTGCATTGCCAGTGGTTGGATCTTACACAACCCCAACAACTCTAGGACTGGGCGAGGGGCTCCTGAAGCGCGTTGTATGACTAGCAACCATACTGACTATTTCGTAGGTTACAATATACCCCATGTGGTAGGTCGCAGGCACTTTTCCTCTCTCTGTCTCTCTCTGTCTCTCTCTGTCTGTCTCTCTCTCTCGCTCTCCTCTCTCTCTCTCTCTCCCTCTCTCTCTTCTTGCATGTCCACATAGACTAGCATTTTGTCAGTTGAAGTGTGTCTATGTAAGTACGCGTGTTCCTACACACCAGTCCACCCAGACCAACAACACAATGGGGTCGTGGTCAATTTTACACGCCTCCTACCCCGCCCCCTTCTTTCTATGTGCTCACTGTACCGTAACATCCAGTACCGTTATAAAAATACACCTGAGATTTCCGTAAACATTCACAGGTCCGTACGTGAGGTGAGTATACAGTTTTTTTTCTCTATAAACAGTTTTTCTATTAAACATTTTCTTCGACTAACATTCTTTTCAATTAACATTTCGTCAATTCTCGTTTCCTCTTCATTGCTTCCATTTTCCCATGCATTTGTTCCTCTCGTCCTGTCATCACCTTCTAATGTAGTCACAGGAGTTTTCCTTGACTGTATGTTGTGTTTGTGAATGTGTTTGTTTGCTGATGAAGGCTAACCGCCGCAACGTTCTGTATGTGTCGTAACTCTGTTATGTAAAGCTGCACTACTTTGTGTCATTATATATTGTTTGGCAATCATGGGGGACGTCACGGAGACTGAATCTAGGGAATGGAGGACGATATGAAAGAGAGCGATTCTCGCGGAAAAAGTAAGCAGCTTGGAAAGTTCTAGTAACAGATTGAAGTTAAGAACAAATATTAGAACACGACTAGTGGAAAGCCGGCAACAGAATAGAAGCTTACGAAGTATGAATCTTGGCTAGTGGTAGAGCATTGCACGGTTGAACATAGCAACACGATTTGCAAGAAATTGACTCTCAGTGAGCGATAATCAGCTACTCAGGAAAGTGATCGCTAGCATCAAATAACACTGAAAGGTGAAGTGTGAAATGGGATTAAAACCAAAGAACATGAGTAGTTAAATAGGAAGCAGTGATTAATATCAAATAACATGGAAAAGGGATGTTGAAAAGCAAAAGTAATAATGCGGGCCGACTTGATTCAGGTGAGGGTCAAAGTGAGTTTGAACAATAAGACTATCACAACGATATGCGGGTGCTCGAGAAGGTGTTGTGTAACAGCAGGAGGGAAAACATTGTGTGAATACTACAGACGGTATCTGATCTCTTTAAGAACATTGCCAACAGGGAAAATAGACATTGTAATGGATAGTGAACGCTTTTCGAAAGAAGTATCAGCAAAGCAAACAATCAGGGCTATCAACCACAGCAGTGGAACCCACGTAGAGTATCAACAGCAATGTTGGTTGCTAATTTAGCAGGGTGCCTATAAAGCACAATATTGCAAGTTCTCCAAAAGTGCAAATAAGGGCGTGCAGCCACATAAATAACATGATAGACGGTCTACATGTACTATAGTGTTTTCAAGAACTAATCGCGTTATCAACATTGAGTATTATTCCAGATTTGGTTCACATGTGTTGGCAGTAGTATCATAGGTGGCATCTACACCACGTTTGGGGGGAGCCACCAGTTCACCACCTGGCGACCCAGTTGATCAAGTCCATGCCAGTTGAACCGAGTTGGAGCCACGCTGAGTTCTACCAAGTCCTGAAACAAGCGGAGCTGGAGCCGAGCAGTTAGACCAAGTCACCAGGGACACCGGAGCTGGAGATACACAGGTCAAGTTTTCTTATTGATTGCTGTGTATATTCTGCTTATTGGTCCAGGGTCATTGGGCACATTTCATGACTATATATATATGTACCATCATCATTAGGGTTGCTCACTCCACAGGTATTCATTTAAACTGGTGAGAAGTGCCGTTGGTAGTCCGGCAAAGGTATTATTGGTTTGAATAGGTTACAGCAGGGTCAACACTTGGTCGATGTTATCATAACAAGACGAGCAGCAACACTTGAGTTATCAGCGGGTACAGATTGTAATAGAGATACCACTCAGTGAATACAGCAGATAATCATGTCTACCGTGGCAGACTTCATAGCTCTAGGTGAGAAGTGTGGTTTCACAGGGAAAGAGCTTATGACATGGGTGGAGCAAGATAGAGCTTAAACAAAATATGGGTAAATTGATATGTCTGCAATACACACGTTCCTGCACCCAGGGCTTAGGGGCTGGTGAGGGTGTCAGTTGCTTATACCGAGGTATAAATGAGGAACCTTATGGGAATGTCCGGGGGGGGGGGGGACATTGGGACTCATAGTAGGTTGGTCATCAACTTGCCGAACAAAAAAGGGGGTTGAGCCCACACGAGGTCTATTTGGGAATAGACGGATTTTCGTGTCCGACATTATAATTTGTGAGAAGGTATGGCAGAATATCAACGTAACACAGAGGGAAGTTAAAGGGAACTGAGAAGCAAGCTCTAAGACATGAGGGAGTAGACAGATATGTGCGACCAGGGGACAGGCATGTGCGACCAAGCTGACTCATGTCAAGTGTAGAGATAAGGAAGAACCCAAAAATGTAGAACATTTTTGAAATTGCGGGGGGGGGGCATATGCCATGAGTCAGATTACTTAAGACCTGAGTAACAGCAACATAGATTGTTGAGACATTAAGTGTGATAAATAATCACGGAGAGTTATAAGGAAAGACACCGGTAATGGGCTAAAGATAGTGGCCAATCGAGCGGCAGGACTGAGGGCACGTGATGTGGTTTGAACACAGTGGGCGGACATTGGAGAAGGCAGTTGGTCCGGAAAACACAGCCAGGTTGACATCGTGAAAATTGCCAAGACCAGCTGTATCAGATGAAGATGGAGAGTGTTCAAAGGTGAAGAGGAAAGCCTACGAGTAAGGCGGCATGGACAGCGTTAGAGTGTTGTAGAATCTGTGTTACCGCGAGAGCGACGACCGGTACACATCAGGCTTGTAAACACACGGGAGTGCAGAAAACTGGGGGAGCCGTGTCGCTCGCTGAATTGAGGGCCCGGTAATGACGCAGGATAAACTGTAAGTTGATGCACTGTTCTAATGTATTATGAATTAATGGTATTGTGAATAAAGTTATTTATTCGTTCGGTCGGCTTGTGGAACTGCTATTCTTTGTGCTATTGGACGTGTTCATTCTTAAGTTGCCAGGGTGCATACAACATAACCCCTAGTAACACTCTGGCACATATATACTACCCCATCTGGCAGCAGTCAGTACAACAATGCGTCAACAATCAACGACATCAGGGCAAGAGTACAACAACAACAGAACTGGAGCTATTTTTATCCACCCATTACACGTGTGCATTTTTTTTTTTTCGCATATCCTTTACAGGACTTAGCTGTCAACACCAGCATCTTTCAGCTGTGTGTTGATCTCTTGGCAAGATTACGCTCAGTAGTTTGTCATTGCTTTCTGAGCGGCCGGCTCAGTATCCCGCAAGTCACGAGCGGGGGTCGAACTACCTCAGTTCTCGCTCCGCTACGAGACTCTGCATGATAAACGGGATTACAGAGAGAAAGTGTTGTAGCCCCTCAGCCAGAGAGACCGGCACACATGTGCATAGCACACTGGTATTGCTAGGCCCAGCCCTTCAGCGCTCTTAATATTGTTTGCTTGGCAGTTTGTGTACACCGCACTTCACAGATAAGTTTAACATCAGCAATGATTAGCGTGGGATTTTATATGCATAATGAGAGAAACTGAAAATGCGACGCAAAGGCGGCCAGCGTGATACTGATCTCATCAATCCTCGGATCCGATTGGTCTATAAAATTATGGCACTAAACATGTGTCATGTCTCCTGGCTGTTTTTCCATATAGAGTAAAAAATGAGAAATTTATAGGATAAAAGAGAAATCACCAACTGAGGACATAATATCAACAATATAAGATATGCAGATGATGCTTGAAGATCTACAAATTGATGGAAAAGATCTTAGACTTGTAAAAAACATATATTGGAAACAACAAGAGTGGACAATGAAGTAAGCCAATATCAGCCTATTAAAAGGGGTGTGAGACAGGGATGTGTAATGTCTCCAGATCTGTTTTCCCTGTACAGTGAAAGTATTTTCAGAAATATTGAAGATATGGAAGGAATCAACATTGGGGGACGATGCATCAATAACATTAGATATGCAGATGATACAGTCTTGATTGCAGACAATGAACAGGACCTGCAAAATTTAGTAGATGCGATTGTTACACACAGTGAACAACTAGGGTTAGAATTAAATTGTAAAAAGACACAGATTATGGTCGTCACTAGGAAGGACGTAATACCACAATGTAATATACAAGTAAATGGGAATATTCTTCAACAAGTGAGTAGGTACAATTATCTCGGAACAGTAATAACATCTGATGGGAGATGCCTTGAAGAGATTAGAACAAGAATCGCCATGGCAAAAGTAGCCTTTAGCAAGATGAAAAACATATTGACCAATAAAAAGATGTCAATTGAAACGATAAAAAGAGTGTTGAGATGCTACATAGAACCTGTACTTTTATATGGATGTGAAGCGTGGACAATGAGCAGTCAGGCTGAAAAACATCTGATGGCTGTAGAGATGTGGTTTCTGAGGAAAATGCAAAGAATACCATGGACAGCCAGAAAGACCAATGAACAAGTCCTTCAAGAAACAAATGAAGATCGTAAATTGATTAGAGAAATTAGACGTAGACAGTCAAAATTCTTTGGGCATGTTATGAGAAGAAATGGATTGGAGAATTTGGTGACAACTGGTAAGATCGAGGGGAACAGACCAAGGGGAAGACCTAGAAGCAAGTACCTGGATGGCTTGGCCTTGTGGCATGGTCGAGACAGAAACACGGAGCTGATCCATGACTCTGGTGATCGAGTGAGATGGCAGAACATGACCGCCCACGCTTACCGGCATGGCACATGATGGATGGATGGAGATGATGCAGTATTGATTGCAGACAACAAAAGGGATATGTAGCATTTAGTAGATACGGTTATTGTACTCAGAGAGCAGCTAGGGTTAGAAATTAATTGTAAGAAACCACAGACTATTACAGACTATTGGGCAACATCCTTAACTGATTCACTGCCAAACAAAAAAGTGGGTTTGGACCAAACAAAAATTCATGACAGAAGATGGAAAGGAGGGGTGTGTCACAGCAATGATGTAAAAATAGTTACAATTGTAGCAGATATACTGTATTATAAATCAAATTAAAGGGGATTACACAAGGAATATGACAGTGATAATAATTATGTGATATGTTAGAAAAATTATAACAATAATGATATGTTTTGTAACAATAATTTAAACAAAAGGGGTAAAAATTATTTAAAAGTTCCACTTACCAAGGCGTTATTTCTTATCCTTTCAAGATAATCCTGTTAAAATTACTGAATAATGATAAACACATCACTTTTCTTCACCAATATCACAAGAGATGCCCCATAACACAAATAAAACACAATTAAAACATCATATTTTGAAGTACACCATTTTCACACAAAATGGAATACACGAGTTAGATTGTACTGAGAAACAATATACACACTATTTTATATTTAGTTATAATTATTATTCTTTTAAATTTATTTATTTAAATACTCCTTAAATACTTTGTGATAGGCAAAACAAATTTAGGGACAGGTATGGCCCATTAGTGCAAGCATAATTCGACATGTGCCATCATATTATGAAGAACTTTCGCTGCTGGTGTGTTTTTCCCCCCATTACGACCGCCTACTACATAATCTAGTTGACTACTGCATATGATATTAGTTTTATAATCTTTCAAAAAGTCCTTTACACCAGAACAACTACAATCTGAAATGGTTTAAAACACTAATTTGATGAGAATCTATGCGGTCGCGAACCAGAAGGCGTAACCATTTCTAAATAATCAAAAGAAACTACTTAAAAACTCGCTTTGTCCTAAAATAAAAATAAAAACACAATGAATCCGTGCGTCTTGTCTGACACTGATCGAAGGGCAATCTATTATGTGTGTAAATTTTAATTTACCAGACACTAAAAATTGCGGAAAATAAGAGAAATTAAACAAATAACGCACTTGTCTATACCAAGCCCATATATCGGCTTCTGGCGGGCTAGAGGAGTTCCACTGTGTCGATGTATCGGCTTCTGGCAGTAAATCAGTAGGTACATCGGTACAACTATCTCGGAATTCATTTATCACGGAACATTTGCTTATTTATTGCCTGGCATATTTCGCTGCATCTCGTCAGGTACACACTGCAGAAATCACACAACTTACGTGAAATTAACTAGATAAATCCTTCAAGTTGAAATATACACAATTTCGCACAGTAATGTCACTTATCTACCACGGTAATTTTAAGCTGACTAACATGTCTTTCTGTTTACACAATTCTGGCTTGCGTTGATAGATCATAATTGCTTCTGCAAATTTTAACAAGCGAGTATTTTGTGTTCTAAACAACACGCGAAATGCAGTGTCTCTGGACACAACGTGACCACTGGCGACAATGTGTCTGCCGATTGAAGACACCGGGAGCTTCCGGTGTGTCGGCTCCTCGCGGCTAGCCACTCCTGTGTGTTGTATCTTGTTGACCCATTGAGGTATGTGTTCTGACACCCGTTTGTTAAGCTGTCTCTCCGTTCGACCAATGTAAACGGCCTGGCATCTACATGTGAATTGGTAAATACAATTGTTTGTGGCGTACAGAGGAACAGGCTCTTTGACTGTTGGTGTAGGAATGGGTACGGTTTTACATCTAATGACTGGAGTTGCCGCACAGAATGTTCGACCTACTGCTGTAGTAAGCCGGTCTTGTAGACGTTGCATTACGTCATCCCCTCGAAAGGTTAGCTGGATGAATACCTTGAGTTTAGGGACTGTAGTTACGTCTGCTTTGGGTTTGGGCTGTTGGCAATGGCGCTTTATAAATCCTGTGGAGTACCCATTCAGGTTTAAGACATTCTTCAGAGTTTCAAATTCCTCTGTCAGTGGAATGTTTGTCTATTGTTTGTGTCTTCGTTATTCAAATTCACTACGGGAAAACATTGTTTTGAATTTGCTTATTAGCAACCATAGAGTTCATAAACAAAATGCATTTTGAAAACTGTATTCGACGAACAATAACCGATTGCTCAAATAAATCGAAGTTGTATCTATTAAGCGATTCCAGCCGTTGCTTTGCACAGTGAATGGCTTCTTGATACATCATAGACATCAGTGGGTGTAACGTTCTCCACATTCGAACAATATCAGTGAATATCTGCTTAGTATTTCAGACAAAGTATTATTTGTTTATTCTTTTCATATGATTTATAACTCTGTGGTATGCACCCGACGAGATGCAGCGAAATATGCCAGGAAGGGAATTGTTTATGGAATTGTGGTTTCTGATGATAATGCAAAGAAACAAATGATAGACAGAAAGACTAGTAACAGAGTCCTGTAAGAAACAAATTCATTCATTTCATTTAGTAGCATGTTCTTTGCAGAACCTCGCTCCCATAACAACCTTCCGGAAAACTTCTCGATTACTAGCAAGATGTCCCGCGTCCAATACACCCATCTGGAGATCATCTGCCACATCCTGCACTCATTTACTCTTTGGCCTTCCTCTTCTTCTCTTCATGGTCTTATACAACTCCATGATTGTTCTCTCTAAACTTTTGTGACGTTTCAAGTGATCAACATATTTAAATTTTCTTTGTTTTATCGTCTTTAGTAGCCAATCTTCTTCAATATTCAGATCTTGTCGTATGGATGCATCTGTTCTTTTCTGTATCCAAGAAACTCTTAGAACCCGTCTATAACATTTATATTCAAGAAAAAAGAATGACAACCGTAAATTGGTGAGAGACATTCGATACAGACAGTTACGATTGTTTTCCCTGTGAGCTAGCTTTCCCTATTACCAGTTTCCTTCGCCGGCAGACTGAACACATCTTCTGAGGTACTTGTAATTTACGTCCCCAAGTCAAGAACGAAAAGGCACCAATTGGCCAGTGTAGGGGTTGAACCCGCTACATCGCCACCAGCACACTAGAAGTTTAAGAGCGAGCGCTCTTATCCATTCAGCCATGCAGACCTGGCTACCAGGGATAATAAAACAGAAGAGCGTGTTAGAAATCAAGCAAACTAACCTACAAGGTCGAAATGTACGGCCAGCGTGTATGAGGATTATCCTGTCGAACCATCGTTCATCACTAGACAACTGTTAACAATGAATGCACAGGCATTCACCTCTAACATTATATCAGCAGAACAAGGAAACAAGTTCTAAATATAACTGATGAAATACCATAGTCCGCCTTTTAAAACAGAATGAGACATTTTGAAGTTCAATACTGGAGCGGGAAACCCAGATCTGGCCGGCAGACTGCAAACGGGAACTTAACAAACTGTTGAAATACCTAAATAATTAAAATTGAAACGGACATATAATCAGATTGCTACTGGAACTATTAGTGTAGGAACTCTTCGCTGGCTGCTGAGGATGGGGATGGAGCGCTTATGGGAATGTCCCGAATGCTGTGATGTCGGTTCCTAAATCAATCAATCGATAATTAAAATTGCCGTGCGCAGTCACAACAATGTACAATCATCATCATTATCTTTTCCCATCTCACACAATCACTGAAGTCTTGGATCAGATCGCTGGTCTGGATCCGATTATACCATGTGACCAACCCTTTGAGGCATGTTTCTGTCTGCTCTTTGTTCTTTTCCCATCATGTTTAACAGTTGTCACAAGGAGTTCATGTTTATTTTCCTCTGCCCTCATAACGTGCCCGGACAATCTTGAGTGTCTACGTCTCATTTTGCTAATCAATTTACAGTTTTCATTTGTTTCTTCGAAGACTGTCTCATTACTACAATGAAACAAGTCCTAAATATAATGAATAACAACGGGACAGAAAGTTCTTTACAGCAGCAGGATATTATAACATATGATGAAACAAGAAGGTATTTTTAGATCTTGCGAAGAAAATAATCAGAAAATCAATCAATCATCATCATCATCATCATCATCATCATCATCATCATCATCATCATCATCATCATCTTCCACTTCTGCCGTCAAGCGTCGTGGGGAGGAATAATTTGCGTTCCAGCGCCCGGTGGGTGGCACTGGATAGTGTGATTCCGTGTGGCTGTACAATGTCTCTGATGTCGTCAATCCATTTTCTTCTTGGACGTCCTCGTGGTCTTGTCGCAGATGATCTTTGATGTAAGGCCAGTGATGGTAGTTGCTGGTGTTGCATTCTAACGACATGGCCAAACCACTTGATCTTCTGTCTTTCAATAAATGTGGCACAAAGTGTTGATCCCACTGTCTGTCTGATAGTAGCATTTCTTACTCGGTCTCGGATTGTTAAGTTGGCAACTCTCCTCAAGCATCTCATTTCACAGGTGTTGATTTTGCGAAGGTGTAATTTGGATAAAGTCCAGGTTTGAGATTGGTAGCATAGGGTTGGTGTGAATATGCTGTTTATTATCTGTCGTTTTGCGAACATGGGTATGTTTGGATGTTTGAGTAAGGGTGATAGTTGATATGTAAGTGCACTAGCTTTTTGACATCTGATTTCAATTTCTCTGTCCAATCTGCCATCTTCTGTGATCATACTTCCAAGGTATTTGAATTCTTTAACTTGTTTCAGAGGCGTGTTATTTATCTGTATACTTAGTGGGCCCGGCGATCTGCTAACTTGCATTACTTCGGTTTTTGCTGTGTTTATGTTCATATTGTATCTGCTGCAGGTTGAACTCAGATTAGAAATATGATTTTGTAGTCTGCCCTCGTCGCTGTAAAACAGGCACTGATCATCTGCAAATAGAAGTTCATTTATTCCCTGTGGGTCAGTTGTTTCATCTGGAGTAAAGAGTTATAACTTTTCTGAATCTGTTCTGTCGAGACTTGCTTCTTTGGAAATTCTGTCCATGTAGATTTTGAATAGCAGGGGAGAGAGCACACAACCCTGCCTCACTCCTGTATTGACTGTGAACATATCTGATATACCTTCTTGTGTTCTTACTGCACTTTGGCTTGAGTGGTACATGGCTATGATGATTTCTAGCAATTGCCCTTGTATCCCATAGTCTTCAAGGATAGTCCATAGTTTGTATCTGTCTACTCTATCGAAAGCCTTTTCCTGATCTACAAACACAATATTCTGCTGGTCACTATATTAGATAGTTTTTTCACAAATTTGTCTAAGTGTAAATAATGCATCAGTGCAACTTTTACCTTTCCGAAAACCGAATTGTGCTTTGCTTAACTGTTGTTCAGCTATTGGTCTAGCTCTTTGTTCCAATAGTTTTGGATACATTTTCCCTACATTGCTCAGGAGTGATATACCTCTGTATGTTTCGCACTCTCTCGTATTGCCTTTCTTTTTCCATATTGGTACTATTATTGCCTGTTGCCAATCATCTGGGACTTTTCTTTCTTCCCATGCTATATTAAAAATTCTTGTTAGCCATTTAACTCCTGTTTCCCCACAGGCCTGAATAGCTTCTGTGGTTATTCCATCTGGACCTGGTGATTTGTTTTTAGGACTTTTCTGTATAACTGCTTTGACTTCTGCAGGTATGAAATTTGGTTCTTGCTCTCCCTGGCTTTTAGGAAATCAATACTGTAATTATTTATAATTATTGTTTGTCCGCGGGATCTGCAAATGACGTTTGTTTTCTTGTGTACCTAAATATAGCTATTTAAAATACACGAACGCTTCTAGTTATATAAAATTTTGATTTTAACATGTTTACGTTAACTGCTGCTTTCTTTAAACGCCTAAAAAAGAAACAGAAGAAGAGAACGAAGAAGAAGAAGAAGAAGAAGAAGAAGAAGAAGAAGAAGAAGAAGAAGAAGAAGAAGAAGAAGAAGAAGAAGAAGAAGAAGAAGAAGAAGAAGAAGAAGAAGAGAAGGGGGGAAAAAGATGAAGATGAAGAGTAGGAGGATGAGAAAGAAGAAAAAGAAAAGGAGGCGAAAGAAGAAGAAGAAGAAGAAGAAGAAGAAGAAGAAGAAGAAGAAGAAGAAGAAGAAGAAGAAGAAGAAGAAGAAGAAGAAGAAGAAGAAGAAGAAGAAGAAAAAGAAGAAAAAGAAGAAGAAGAAGAAGAAGAAGAAGAAGAAGAAGAAGAAGAAGGGGGAGGAGGAGGAGGAGGATGAGGAGGAGGAGAGGGAGGAGGAGAGGGAGGAGGAGGAGGAATAAGAAACGTATTTTTTACCAAACCGGAAAATCCGGATCCTGCCAAAAAAAAAAAAAAAAAAAGAAAAGCACATAAATATATATGGCATAGCTACTATTGCCGGTCTCTCTGGCCGAGGGGTTACACCACTTTCTCCGTAATCCCGTTTATCAGGCAGTCTCGTAGCAGGCGAGAACTGGGAGCGGTTCGTCCCCCGCTGGTGACTTGCGGGATAACTGAGCCGGCCGCTCAGAAAGCAATGGCAAACTACTGAGCGTAATCTTGCCAAGAAATCAACAGACAGCTGAAAGATGCTGCTGTTGACAGCGATGTCATGTAAAAGGATATGCGAATTAAAAATTAAAAAAAACATAGCTACTATTAGTTTAGAGTATACGCCGCTATATTCGAAATGTTCACACCAGGGGGGGGGGGGGGGGGGGGGGGCTTTTTGTGCGTGTTTTACAAATTCTTCTTCCTTCTTCCCGGTGCCTGTGCACATGGAAACTATATCCGTTAACACACGAGCGGGATATTGGCACCTTTCAACACACCGATCCGACCGCGGCACACTTTCGTCAACCAGGTTTGCTTTCCCTCTTCGATTCTGGATCCCTGTCAGACCACGGTGATGCAACCTGCTTCCAGGGCAACCACTTAGAGGTGCATGAACAGCCCTGAACCGATGACGCGACGCAGTTCATCATCATCATTTGTCCTGTCAAATAATATCAGACCTCATGTCTCTCCACAGATCTCAGTCCTTGGTGGTCAATTCTACTGCTGGACACCCCCCCCCCTCCCCCACTTACCGTTTCTTTAATCTCCATTGCCACTGTCTTAGACCATCAAACATTTCCTGTGGTGTCCCTATCTTCTGTTACTGATCTTTCCAGTCGTCACGATGTTCTCCATTGCTTCTCTTCTCATTATGTGACCAAAGTTAGCTGTCTCTTTCTTATAGTTATGTATAACGTTGCACTTTCATTAGCTTCATCCAGACAATCGTTATTAGGTATTCTGCTAGTCTAAGGTACTCGCAACATTCGCTTCAGAAACCACATCCCCACTGTCTCCAACTTCCGAATTTGTTCGTTCACATTCCATGATTCACTACCATACAGGAAAATAGGTTTCATACAATAGTAAGTCTCCTCTTTCTAACATTCAATGACACAGATTTATTATATTATGTACTTTTCATTTTCTGAAAATCAGCATTTTCTTGGCCTACTCTTCTCTTGTCGGCTCTGTTGTGAAGGAGCTACGGGCGTAATTCGTAATCCCGCATACCGCATTCCAAACACAGCTGTGGGTGATTTGGAAGCAAACCACCATGCGTTGGTTTTCATACAGCGGTATGGGTGCCGGTCGTTCAGAAAACAATGGCAAACTACTGAACGTAAGCATGCCAATAAATCACAACCAGCAAAAAAAAAAAATGCTGTGGTTGACTGCGATGTTCTATATAGGACATGCAACTAACTCGTCTCTTCAGGCGTTCACAGTTCCCAGATCCTTTAAGTGTTGTCATCATTTACTCCTCATCTCCCATTACTCCAACAAGAGCTGTGCATCTGGAACCCAATGATTTTTTCCTTGAAAAATCTGCCACACTATTCATCCATCAATCATGAATTTGGTGACATTTGCAAAGACCATGAAGTTAGTCTTGCATGAAGTTCCATTTAGTCACTGGAAGTGTGAAGAGTTATGACCACACTTATCAGTGAACTGCTCTCCAATTCATGTCTGACAATGCTCCACAGTTAATCTCCATGCTATTTTTCCTGTCCATGATGAATGATCTCTCAGAGTCACACACTTTCAAAGCATGAGTAGACCATTGAGATTCATTATAAGAAGTAATGGCTTTGCAGTTAAACCAACTTCCCGATAAAGTCTTAAGAGAATGGTTGCATTCCATGTGTCTCTCAACTTTTCATCTTTAACAGAACTTCATCCTTCCCTTCGCCACAGGAGAATGATAATCCCATGAGAGTATTGACTGAACAACTTTCTCCAACAGTAATCTTGGCATTTGGAACTGGGTTAAAATTTTTGACCCGCACCGGAGCAGAAACAATCACTTCCGGTTGAGCTGTGCAAGCAGCCACTGCAGAACTTGTTAAGACTAAAATCTACTATTGCAGACCTTGGATTAGCATAGTACAAAAGGTCTATCTTCCCAATCTTGGGTTCGCAGATGGTAGCAATTTCCCATTATATTTCCTTGACTCATTTCTGTAGTCATTACCATAGATTCAGAAGTGCACCTATTGGTTGAGATTTCCTCATTACGTTGGGCCTCTATACTGATGTGTTGTGAGAAGTGACAGCATTTCCTCTCCTTAGTTGCTGTATAGTTCAGATAGCGAACAATCCCACTTCAGACTTGTCGTGGATTGACAGCGCAGCGTCCATTTATGTGTAAGCTGTTTCTAACGTAGCAACTGAGGTTGTAGATGCAGCCAGACTGTGACATCTACTACTACTAATCTAGAATTCCAGGTGGAATTTACAACTAGTTGTCTTTCAGCCATGCTCTAGCTAAGTGCTTTTGAGTGGCTGGAGTATCCGTTCTTTCTCTCCCACACGAGCAAAACGATTACTATTGGCGAATATAAGGCGTTTCCTACTCAGCAATAGAGAGGTCCGTCATTATCACCCACCTTTGAAGGGGTGTGATTATGTGGGTATAGCCTCCATTTACCAATATTGACTGGAATTTTGGAAGCCATTTCAGTAATAATATAAGACTCCTCTGCGCAATGCATGGTTCTTACTTGTATAAAGAGTCGACTGCTGAAGTTGCAGGGATCTTTACCTTGAAAGGCGTCAACTGTTTGAGAACAGTGATCTTTCGTTAGTCCACTCAATCGCAGACAATGCTCTCGTCTAGAACTGAGCTACATTCCCACCATTTTCCAGGCAGAAAAGCCTTCTCAATTGAGAATGAAAAAGGGGAAAGACATTAGTTACACTAACTTTGTCCTCCCTTTAATTTCCACCATTTTCCAGGCAGAAACGCTTTCTCAATTGAGGATGAATTGACGGCCGACGTCGGAGACGGATCCTGTTTTATCTCTTCATGAAATTTTTCAGGTTGTCCATGATATGCTCCTAGTCGTATGATACGGCAACGACATCAGGTTGGTTATCATCGTTTTCTAGACACATACGTCTGGTATGCGCTCCACTGCCATATAAATGGCCAGGGGTCCAGTTATTTTGATGGCCTTCCTGGAAATTCAATGAGTTCACTCCTAGTGACTTGGATCCTAGTACACCAGAGATTACACCATCGAAAAATAGACTAATGTCTTATAGACACCAGACTGTGGTCGGGTCATGAGTGACTGACCATGACATCAGGTAGAATCTTCCTTTCATCTCGTCCATCACGTATCAAGTACGCTTAAGAATACCACTATTTCAAGAATGGCAAGTGACTGAGTTCTTAAGAATTTTCTCCTGGAGATTCAATCGTGCTCCCCCCTCAGAAATTTGATCAGGATTACTGACAAGATCACACAACTGAAGAATAAACCCAACGTCGAATTGACACTGGACATTAGCCGGTAAGAATACTGACTATACTGAGAGAGATTATTAGTGAGGTGTCTTAATAGTTGATCAAGTTTTCCATCAGGGTTCACACTCTCTGCTCTCAGTGTTGCCAACATGTTATGGGGATTGAGGAACTAAGTACCCATTATATGATGTGATGCAGTGATATTAAAATGTAAATACACTAATTCCCCATTCTCCCATGCCAGCCAATAAGGTAGAAAATGGAGTAGGCCCACTATTTATTCACTGGATACATAGATAGATACATAGATAGATACATAGATAGATACATAGATAGATACATAGATAGATACATAGATAGATACATAGATACATACATAGATACATACATAGATACATACATAGATACATACATAGATAGATACATAGATAGATACATAGATAGATACATAGATAGATACATAGATAGATACATAGATAGATAGATACATAGATACATAGATAGATACATAGATAGATACATAGTTAGATACATAGATAGATACATAGATACATACATAGATACATAGATAGATACATAGATAGATACATAGATAGATACATAGATAGATACATAGATACATAGATAGATACGTAGATAGATACATAGATACATAGATAGATACATAGATACATAGATAGATACATAGATAGATACATAGATAGATAGATACATAGATACATACATAGATACATACATAGATAGATACATACATAGATACATACATAGATACATACATAGATACATACATAGATAGACACATAGATAGATACATAGATAGATACATACATAGATAGATACATACATAGATACATACATAGATATATACATAGATACATACATAGATATATACATAGATACATACATAGATAGATACATAGATAGATACATACATAGATAGATGCATAGATAGATGCATACATAGATAGATACATAGATAGATAGATACATAGATAGATACATAGATAGATACATAGAGATACATAGATAGATAGATACATAGATAGATACATAGATAGATACATAGATAGATACATAGATAGGTACATAAATAGATACATAGATAGATACATAGATAGATAGATACATACGTAGATACATAGATAGATACATAGATAGATACATACATAGATAGATACATACATAGATAGATACATAGATAGATACATAGATAGATACATAGATAGATAGATATATAGATAGATACATACATAGATAGATACATAGATAGATAGATACATAGATAGATACATAGATAGATACATAGATAGATACATAGATAGATACATACATTGATAGATACATACATAGATAGATACATAGATAGATACATACATAGATAGATACATAGATAGATACATAGATAGATAGATACATAGATAGATACATACATAGATAGATACATAGATACATACATAGATACATACATAGATACACACATAGATAGATACATAGATAGATACATACATAGATAGATACATACATAGATAGATACATACATAGATACATAGATAGATACATACATAGATAGATACATACATAGATACATACATAGATATATACATAGATAGATACATACATAGATAGATACATAGATAGATACATACATACATAGATACATACATAGATACATACATAGATACATACAAAGATAGATAGATACATACATTGATAGATACATACATAGATAGATACATAGATAGATACATAGATACATACATAGATAGATACATAGATAGATACATACATAGATAGATACATACATAGATAGATACATACATAGATAGATACATACATAGATACATAGATAGATACATACATAGATACATACATAGATAGATACATACATAGATACATACATAGATAGATACATAGATACATACATAGATAGACACATAGATAGATACATACATAGATACATACATAGATACATACATAGATAGATACATACATAGATAGATACATAGATACATACATAGATATATACATAGATACATACATAGATAGATACATAGATAGATACATACATAGATAGATACATAGATAGATGCATACATAGATAGATACATAGATAGATAGATACATAGATAGATAGATACATAGATAGATACATAGATACATAGATAGATACATAGATAGATACATAGATAGATAGATACATAGATAGATACATAGATACATACATAGATACATAGATACATAGATAGATACATACATAGATAGATACATACATAGATACATAGATAGATACATAGATAGATACATACATAGATATATACATAGATAGATACATACATAGATACATACATAGATAGATACATAGATACATACATAGATAGACACATAGATAGATACATAGATAGATACATACATAGATAGATACATACATAGATAGATACATAGATATATACATAGATACATATATAGATAGATACATAGATAGATACATACATAGATAGATACATAGATAGATACATACATAGATACATACATAGATACATACAAAGATAGATAGATACATAGATAGATACATAGATAGATACATACATAGATGCATAGATAGATACATACATAGATAGATACATAGATAGATACATACATAGATACATACATAGATAGATACATACATAGATAGATACATACATAGATACATAGATAGATACATAGATAGATACATACATAGATACATACATAGATAGATACATACATAGATAGATACATAGATACATACATAGATAGACACATAGATAGATACATAGATAGATACATACATAGATAGATACATACATAGATAGATACATATATACATACATTGATATATACATAGATACATACATAGATAGATACATAGATAGATACATACATAGATAGATACATAGATAGATGCATACATAGATAGATACATAGATAGATAGATACATAGATAGATACAAAGATACATAGATACATAGATAGATACATAGATAGATACATAGATAGATAGATACATAGATAGATAGATACATAGATAGATACATAGATACATAGATACATAGATAGATACATAGATACATAGATAGATACATAGATAGATACATACATACATAGATACATACATAGATACATAGATAGATACATAGATAGATACATACATAGATAGATACATAGATAGATAGATAAATAGATAGATACATAGATAGATACATAGATAGATAGATATATAGATAGATACATACATAGACAGATACATAGATAGATACATAGATAGATAGATATATAGATAGATACATAGATAGATACATAGCTAGATACATAGATAGATAGATACATAGATAGATACATAGATAGATACATAGATAGATACATAGATAGATACATAGATAGATAGATAGATACATAGATAGATACATAGATAGGTACATAGATAGATAGAAACATAGATAGATACATAGATAGATAGATAGATACATAGATAGATACATAGATAGATACATAGATAGATACATAGATAGATAGATACATAGATAGATACATAGATAGATACATAGATAGACAGATAGACCTCCGCCAGAGCCTTGGCGAAGCCGGGCCGGGCAGCTAGTAAATTATATAAAGGACATATCACACAAATGTAAACTCAGTGTAGTCCTGAAAACTTATATGGCTGTTAATTAAAAACGTGAACACTACTCTTCACTTAATGACAAATGTGAACCAAAAGTCACTGTCCAATCAGGGCGAAGATAATTACACAGAATAAGTATACAGAATTATTGCACTCAGTTATAATACAACAATTGAGCAATAGATATGTTACACTAAAATTTAGCAGAGACAAAGATTCAATAATTTTATTTACGTATAGTTCTCCCATGTATTTGTTAAGATAAGATAAAATAAAAAAGGTTTATAATTACATTATGCATCTTCTTCCTCGGATAAAATTCAGGTAATAAAATAAAATGTACAGGTGCCCAGTGTCCCCGTGAAACCCGCCACAACACCACGTGGTGCCGGCCTTCTTATGTTTTAATTGTCAACCCCTTGAAATTGTGTGTTGTAAGTAAATCGCTGGGTTTCTAAGGACCGTTGCTCACCGGACAAACCCGGAAGTGCTCAGTCTCAGGCACACAAAGCAGACAAGACAGATAGGGAACTCTGGTGCATTCAGGAAGATTGTTAATCTGATGCCAATAGATAAGTGGTCAATAGTAATCCACCCCAACTGAACATTGGCTGAAAGGGAAGCAGTCCCAGTTCATGAAGAAGAGTGCTGGTCAGGACGTCTTCAGTCCCAAGCTAATGCCTCACAGCTATCCAGTAGAGAACAAGAGACATGGCCCACGTTCTTTCAATGGTAGGGAGCTTAACCGTCGGCCCCTGGCCCAGACCCCCATGCCTCCCTTCGAGAACGTTCAGGCAGGGGACACAACTTGCAGAGAGAATCGTCGCTGACACTACGGACTCATGTTCACGAACCTGGATTACTTCGTTCTCAGTCACATGTCAACTGAGGCGGGGTACCGAGTCACTGGTACACCCAACCAGGCTGATCAGTTATAGCTCGGACCTGACAGACAGCTGTCCCAGTAAAAGGTCATGTCCAGCAGCCCACTCTCAACGCGGGCCTCCCAGAGATGTATGCTGGCAATACTCGCCGTCCTCGTGGTCCCTGTAATGATGATGATGTGTGGTGATGACTATCCACCAGTTGTCAGTTCTGTCTGTAATGTCATGTACCCATTAGGGTTAGGGGTTGGGTTATGGGTTAGGGTTAGAGTTAGGGTAAGGGTTGGGGCTAACTGTTCCGAATTCCGGTCCCAAATGACAAGTTGATTCTGCAGTGAATAAGTATCCCTTACAGGACCTCATTGTGTGGTTACTTCCGTTTTGATTACTTCCGGTTCTTTGATTTCTTGCTGTCCTTAGTTACATATAAATAAATACGGAGATACCGATTGTCCTTAGTTACATATAAATAAATACGGAGATACCGATACAGAAGAGACTTTCAATACACTTGTTTCAATACACTTGATGTAAAGAAATATTATAATACCAGGCAGACCATCAGCTCCGACACAGATCAGCAATAATGTTCTAGCAATTGATAAGCTGTAGATGTCAGACCTGGTGATTTATATATATTAATGAACAATAAACTACAGTGGTTACAATGGCTTGCTACACATAGATTGATACGCAACACAGTAGAATGTTCACGTTGCCAACGTCCAATGTCAATAGTTTACTGGTTGTTCGATGTAAAGTTGAAACATGTGATGTTTTTTCGAATGCCTGACAAGCTGTGACACTATTGTCAATTACAATAACTATTTTCAGGTAGAGTGTTACAACTGGATGTTGCGTAACAATCCACTGTTGGGAGGATTTGATGCTCAGGGACAGTCAGTGGTCGTTGAAGTTGACGAGAGCTACTTTTTCCACCGAAAGTACCACCGTGGTCACTTTCGTCGTGGTCAATGGGTAGTTGGGCTGGTTGAACTGGGTAGTGGTCGTTGCTGGTTGGAAGTTGTGGAAAGGCGAGATGCGACAACACTGGAACGCATTATAAGTGATCACGTCTTACCAGGAACGACCATTGTCACCGATGCCTGGCGAGGCTACAACAACGTAGGTCAACTAAACCATGGCATCTACGATCATGCAGTTGTTGTTCATGCCAATAACTTTGTTGACCCTATACACAGTGACATTCACACCCTAACAATTGAAGGGTTGTGGATGCAAGTAAAAGGGAAACAAAGATACCAAGGTGGCACTAGTCGTACAGTGTTTTAACACTTATTTAGCAGAGTTTCAGTGGCGCCACAGTCACAAAGAACATGTTTTCCGACAATATTTACAACTTTTGTCCCACAATTTCGAGATATAAATTTCATATATTGTTGCAGGCTACTGTGGGTGTGATTGAACATTAGCATTGTCAGCAGGCTGCTGTGGGTGTGATTGAACATTAGTAACCCGGTCAACAAATTCCCGCAGAAGTCGGATGTGTCGGCCTAACGGCGCAAGAACGCAGCTCTGCTTTAAACAGGCACAACGCAATCACATCCGGGAAAAAAATCCGGATGAACGAAGAAGAAGATTGAACATTAGCATTGTCACCAGGCTGCTGTGGGTGTGATTGAACATCCTCTGAAGCATGTTTTTTATTTTTTTTATTTGCGCTCGCTTGCTTTGAACTCAAGCGTAGTCCATACACAATATTTCAAGTAGCGCTGGACTGAACTTTGCATGTTGATTAGCTTCCCCTATTTCAAGTAGCGCTGGACTGAACTTTGAACTCAAGCGTAGTCCATGCACAATATTTCAAGTAGTGTTGGACTGAACTTTGCATGTGGATTAGCTTCCCCTATTTCAAGTGGTGCTGGACTGAACTTTGCATGTTGATTAGCTTCCCCTATTTCAAGTAGTGATGGACTGAACTTTGCATGTGGAATAGCTTCCCCAATTTCAAGTAGTGTTGGACTGAACTTTGCATGTGGATTAGCTTCCCCTATTTCAAGTGGTGCTGGACTGAACTTTGCATGTGGATTAGCTTCCCCAATTTCAAGTAGTGCTGGACTGAACTTTGCATGTGGATTAGCTTCCCCTATTAACAGTGTCCCTCGCCATCAAGCGAATCCACTCCGACTTCAGAGGTACTTGTAATTTACATCTCCAAGCAAGGACGATAGGTAAGCATTTTGGTCCAACTGCCCGGTGTAGGGGTTGAACACCTTACCTCGGCATCAGCACACCGGATGTTTAAGAACACGTGTTCTTATCCATTCGGCCGTGCTGACCTACAAATATGGAGTTGACCCAGGGATCTGAGTCAGAGACCAAATATAACTAGGAAGGTGTACAGGGAAAACATGTGCACAGATACAGGCTTCTGTTTGGTCCAGTCTTCATCGGTGAACAAGAAAACAAGTAGAACTTAAGTGGTTCCAAATGTTGCTATATGTAGCCGGGGCGCAGTGTTGGGGTGAGCGCCCAACATTGCTTAAATACCCCAATGGCTCGTGAATACATAACCTCTGCAGCAAAAGTCCAACTCCTGGCCTTCAAGTGGCGGAACTGTTTAAACTAACAGGAGAAGGGGCGACGGCGAGTTTCTGGCGCCGGAAAATAACCAGTGTGCTCTAGATGTGTATCCACATACATGCATGCGCAGACACGTGTGTGCGTGTGTACACATCTAAACTCGAGTAAGACCACAGTCTGCTCTAGCAAAGAAAGGTGCTGAAGACGGAGACAACCAGCCCAGAGGCGCACCACAGAAATCAGGATGCCACGCAATCACGCAAAATGGAATATGTTGACTACTGCTAAATTTTATGGTGCTCGCCCTGCTTTGGACCCTCAGGCAGGTGCAGTGCCGGGCCCTATGTCTCGAAAGGGTCCAACCACAACTACTAGAGGTCCTTCTCATATGTCCTGTGGAGCCAGGGGACATGAGAATAGGACGACTGGCCATACTAAACGAAGACTTAAAATAATGCACTGGAATGCGGAGGGAGTCAGTAACAAAAAACTAGAATTAGAAAAAATCTTGGACCAAGAAAAAGTAAGCATATGTTGCTAGCAAGAAAATCACCTCAACGAAAATATAGCCTTCAAAATCAGAGGCTACCGGTGTTACCGATCTGACCGAAAGGACAGGCGAAAAGGTGGGATACTGACCCTTGTAAAAAATAACATCATTGCTTCTCAAATCGAAGTCTACATGGAAGGGGCTGAGTATCAGACACTTAAATTTAAGACAGGTAATACAGACCTACATCTGATCAACTACTACTGTCCAAGTGACCGCCTACAGGCACTGGACACACTACCATTAACAGAAAAAATGATTGTGTGTGGCGATTTCAACAGCCACTCGCAGAGTTGGGGGCTATGATCACATGGACCAGAGAGGAGAGAGACTGGAAGACTGGCAGGATGAGAATAGATTCATCTTGGTTAACAAGCCGGCCGTCCCACATACTTTCTATTCGAGATCATGGCACTCTACAACAACACCTGACCTGGCTTTTCATTCACCATACCTGGAGTGGAACATTACACGAATTGTTGGGAAACAACTTGGTGGCAGCGACCATCGGCCAGTCTTTCTAACTGTAGAAAATGAGCTTGTAAGTGAAAGCAGCACCCTCTCGAGGTGGAACTACAAGAAAGCAGACTGGGCAATGTACAAGAATCATCGCACCAGCATACTGGTTAGAAACCTGAACACTGAGAAAGGTATAAATAAAGTAGTTGAAGAGTTTGGGAAATGCATACTACAGGCAGCGCGAGAAACAGTACCAAGAGGAGCCCGAAAACAATATAAACCCTACTGGAGTAGTGAACTGGAACAGTTGCATAATGATGTGGAAGTGTGTAGAAAGCAAGCAGAGGCCACACCCAACCAAGAGCACCACAATAAATTCCAGCACCCAAAAGCCAGATTTCAAAGGGAAAAGCTGCAGGCTAGACGGAAAAGCTGGCAGGAGAAAACGGAGTCTCTGAACTTTGAAAGAGACACAAGGAAATTGTGGAAGCTAATAAAACAACTTAATGATGAGGGCACAGGGAGAAACTAAAAAAATGCGCTACATAAAGATGGAAACATCTTAACAAGAAAGCAAGCAGCTGACCATTTTGCGGACTCATTCGCACTGGATAAAAATATCAAAATTAGTCCAGACAAACAACAAGAGATTCGAGAGAAACGACAACGTACATGACAGAAGGAAATAGTACATGAGGTTCTGGAGGCACCCATCACAATCAGCGAACTGGAGCTAGCCATATCAAAACTGAAAATGAGAAAGTCACCAGGAGCTGATGGTATCTCCAATGAAATGATCAGGAACCTAGGAACAGAGGCCAAAGCAAAGCTGTTGCAGATCTTCAATAACAGCTGGACATTAGGTAGTGTTCCACAAGCCTGGAGAGAAGCAATCATGATACCCCTCGTAAAATCAGGGGAAGTATAACAAAGCACACTAAGAAAGGACTAACGAGTTTTGTTAGTTGAATATAAATGGAGTTTTATTTCCAATTGATGACCACTACACAATCTTATTGCAATTCCATAATCATGGTGACTTCACTCCTCTAGTCCTAGATGTTTACTGACTGCCCTAACAACAAACTACGTCACGACTTGAGCATCTTTCTCCTCATTCCATCCTGATGCTCAAGCGTGCTGTAGCTTTGCACACCTAACTAATACATTCTGCTACACCTTCCTATGTTTTGAAAAGACTTTTTCCCTTAAAAAAAGTCTTTACTCCTAATCCCTCTATTCTATTCCCTCTCTTTCCTTACCTCTCACATCCCCTCTAATCTTCCCCCGAACCAACAATCTATTCGTAACTCTTTCCCCTACCATATAGTAAACCACTATACATTTCTTGTTCGTTCTTGGTTCCTTTACAAAATATATACATAATAAGAACAGCTCGTATAAATCGTTATCGTACATTTGACATTATGAAATTCCTCACTCTTTCACAACACAGGATAGACAGAAAACAATGTAGTTAGAAAAAGTAAAGAAGGGGTGCGCACCCAGTTTGTGAAAAGTACAAGAAGTATAATGAATGAATAGTCAACACAATCCCATTTACCTCTCTTTCCCACGAAAAAACTTTTGTAGAAAGTTTTTTCTAAGATATATTCTATGAAATACATATCCGTTTACTATAAATTAAGTTGCTCTAAGTTTTCTCAACACATATATATTCAACATTTATATTGCCATCCACAACCTTGTCTATATTTCTGATATCTCATCTCCAACCACGAACCAATGTTCATATTCCATGAACATTTTAAATTAATTAACGCTGATTTTTCACAGCTCCTATATCTTCCCCCCTCACATCCCATGATATGCTTTCTTGTCCACCTATATATACCTCAGCTTATATGCTGCCATTCACAGCCTTCCCCCCCCCTTCTTCTTTTTTTTTCATATACCCAACCTTATATCTTCACACAATGCTGACTTTAATGCAGCTCCTATTTTACTTTCTCATAGCCATCCCCGACCTATGTTTCTAATACTTCATATCCATAAGAACCTCTTCATGCCGATTATCACAGCAACTTAATATTCACAAAGAGAATGTGTCTCTCTATTAGCCCTCAGTAGTTTTATTAACTCTTTTCTGAACGAAGGGTCTTAAATAAAGCCCCATGTATTTTCTTTATTCTAGCCAACACCATAATTATTTGAAAATTAAACTTACTTAATTAAATTTGTAACATATTTACTAACAAGGTAACCTAACACACAAAACAACTTATTTAAATTATGAGTGAAACGAAATAAAATCAAAACAGGACATCATACCCCCCAAATAGTTTTTATACATATTTATGTTTCCCCTCATATTAACTAAAGATGTCAACTCATTCAAAGAAAAACACATTTTAAAATAATATAACATGCATTCTATCAAATCAGAAGAAAATATTCTAGTATTACCTAACACTACTGGTCTCTTTTACAGACCAATAGTTTGTACGCAAAAGTCTAAGAACACAATAATCCTATTCTAAAATCAAATAATAACAATCATTTTACAGGACCAAATCAAGCAAAAAAAAAACATATTATATATGAGGCATTAAAAACTCAAATTCAATAAAAACAACTGTCTTCTCGCTAAAGAGAAGGTTTTCAAAAAAATATATAATTCACTTAGAATTAACTACGTACAGTGATCCATCAACCTTGGCCTCCTATACGAACCAATGTAACACGTATCTATTCCAACAAGTCATTCTATATTTTTATAACCGAGTAAACAAAACAACTCACTGCCAAGTATATATATCTGTTACCTACAGACCAATTCCTAACTTAAAACAATATCTGTTCTCTCAATAAAAGTCATTAACCAGCAATGACCGTATTATCTACCAATAGAACTTGTGGTTTGGCACACCAATTGTTTCCCCTTCATTTGTAGCAACTTCTTAATCATTACCATTAATCACGGTATTTCTAGCACCAAAAAAAAACTTGTCTATTTACTATAGAGTACATCTACCTGCTGTACCATTGACCAACTTATCTATCTAAGAAAACTCAAGAAGTTGAAATATAAAATCGACCAGCAATTACATCACAGAGAGGGAAAAAATATATGCTTCACACGAATTTACATCTATATTAGTTATCTTAATGTCTAACTACTCCTCAAAACCACTTATGAAAAGTATCAATAGAAGCCTTTTCCATTTCCACTATCTCATATACTTCATCAAGTATCTCTTTCCTTTTTAAATCATTAAACTTATTTCTTGCTATCTGCAGTATTTTCTATCCACTTACTTCCTACGTTTCCACTTCTTCAATAACTCCAAGTTTCTTTGAATAAGTGCTATCTCCACCCCAATATCTTCTTCTTCGTATAACTTATTAGTTTCTTCCATACTACTATTTGATTCTGACTTTTCATCCATTTCCTCTTCTTCATCTGTATGTCTCTCGCTAGCAGCCGCTAATTTCTTCAGTTCAATATCCCATCTAATTTGTCTATCATTCTTTCTTAAGGACCTTTCTAGTAGAGGCATATCTTCACCGCTTGTTGAATAATCTCTAATTCTTCTCTATCTTTTTACTTCTTTTTCTCTTTGTTTATCCATTCTTGTTTTCGTTGCTTGTCTAGTATTCTTAAATGGAGCACCTATTTCCTCTTCCATAGATTCTATACTATCATAATGATCCTCATTTACATTTTCTTCTTCTATCGTTTTCGGCATTGTCTGTTCTTGAGTATCATCGCACACTGGAGTTGTTATTAACTGATTTTGTACTGGATCTTTTCTAAAAGCTGGGGTTATTGTAGCTCCTCTGACGACTTGTTCATCTAAGTATCCGGTGTCTGAATAATAATAATTATTATAATTATTATTTCCCTTCTCATCCTCATCTCTTCTTAAGTGTTCTACGTGTGCCCTTGCCACATGTCCCGTGACCTGGTTCTTGATACTATACGATACATTTCCTAGCTTTTCCAAAACGTAATAACCTGGGACCCAACGAGCATCAAACTTAGAGTTCCTTCTATGCTTCTTGTAATAAACTCTATCACCCACTTTAAACTCCTGTAATTTTGTATTCACGTTTTTTTACTTTTTCTGTCTTTCTCTAGCTTTAATTATATTATTCTTTAACCTTACGTGTGCTCTATGCATTTCTTGTATGATGGTCTCTTGAAAGTCTTCCCCCATATATTTCCGTCTTGGTTTTAACAGATTATCTATAGGTAGTATTGGTTCTCTCCCGTGTATTAAATAGAATGGTGAAAACCCCGTGCTCTCATTTTGATTTGTGCGTATAGCACTAAGCGCAGGTCCTAGGAATAAATCCCAATCTTTTTCATGTTCATCGACAATCTTTGCTATAATATCGTATAATGTCCTATGTTGTCGTTCGTTCTTAGCATTTGAAGAAGGTCTGTAGTATGAGGTCTTTATATGTTTTATATTCAAATCTTTTAATAACTTTTCGAATTTCTTATTCACAAATTCTTTACCATTATCCGTGAGTACAACCTGTGGACAACTAAACCTTAGTACGAATTCCTGTAAAATAATATTAATGACAGTATCTGCGCTCTTATCTGGGATTGCATAAACTTCTGGCCAAAGACTAGACGTCTACCATATGAATTAAATACACGTTCCCTGATAATGTTCTAGGGTGAGGACCCGATATATCTAAACTAATTTTTTTTTGCATTGGAAACTGAGGAATATCTGTATCTTGTAAGGGACACTTAATTGTTTTCATATTCCTTAATCTGCATCTTTCACACGTATCTACATATTTACAAGCAGATTTAAATAAGTTCGGCCAATAATATTTACTCGTAAGTGCTTTCACTAATTTATCACGACCGAGATGACCATTCTCATCATGATATGCTTTTAAAACTTCATCTTCCAAATGTTTTGGAATATATTTCCTTAGCTGTTCGTTCCTTTCACTCATATAATATACCTGTTCATCCTCTTGCAAAACTAAATAATTCTTCTTATATTTATTCTCCTCCGTTTCTTTTAATTTCTGTTTTATTTGTAAGACTTTTGGATCTAATTCTTGTTCTTCTTTCATATTAAATTGTGCTAAATGTGGGTCTTCTGCTCTAGGTTCAGACTCTTGATCCGATGGTAAACTCTCAAAATCTTCTCTGTTTATTATGGCAGAATCTAATATATTAACTTGCCAGTTTCGGTCGTCTATCTCCGGTTCACCCTCATCTTCTGTGTCTCCTGATGACTGTGGATACGGGATCCTAGACAATAAATCAGCACATGTGTTAATCCTACCTGGTATGTATTCAATTTTTGTATTGTATCCCTGTAGATTCAATGCCCACGTCTGTATCTTCCTGTTCTGCACTGGAGCTTCTAACAGAGATTTTAAAGGCATGTGGTCAGTTCTAATAACAAAATTTGCGTTATGTAAACAGTAGTTAAGTTTCTGTAGAGCATAATGAATAGCATAAGCCTCTTTCTCGATAGTCGACCATTTGCGCTGAGACCTGCTAAGTTTATGAGACAAGAAATAAATTGGCCTTTCATTTTTAACCCCTGGTATTCCAGATTCTTTTCCTTCATATGGTTGAACCAAACAGGCTCCTATAGCATTATCGGAGGCATCTGTATATAGTACTAGCTGTTTATTCAAATCTGGATGCGTCAAAAGTGGTACCACTGCTAAGCTGTTTTTTTTTAATCTCGAACGCTTTTTGACACTCATCATCCCACCTAAATCTAGCGTATTTGCCCGTTAAATTAGTAATAGGTTCTGCTATTTTTGAAAACCCTGGAATGAACCGCCTATAATACCCACAGGTTCCAATAAACGCACGCACTTCTTTTACGTTAGTTGGAGGAGGTAACTCTTTAATAACCTTTATCTTGTCTTGGTCTGGTTTAATTCCGTCTCTATTAATAATATACCCCAAATATTTTGTTTCTGTTTTTAAAAACTGGCACTTACTAAGCTTCAATTTAACATCATGTACTCTTAGTCTGTCGAATACTAATCTTACATGTTTTAAGTGATCATCCACATCCCCTGCTGTATAGATTAGAATGTCGTCTATATATGCCAATGCAAACTTTTGCATACCCAATACCTGATTTATTAACAGCATGTAGTGAGATGGAGCCGTTCGAACCCCGAATGGCATTCGTAAAAATTCGTAAGAACCCATATGAGTACAGAAAGCACTTTTCTTTTGAGCATCTTCCGACATCGGGATACACCAGAATCCTGATCTTGCGTCTAGTGTTGTGAAAAATGTAGAGCCATTAAGCAACCCCAAAATATCATCAATTACTGGCAATGGGTACGCTACATTCTTAGTGATTTTGTTTAACGCCCGATAGTCACAGCAGAATCGATGTGTTTGGTCACAATTACAATCGGATATGACCATTCTGACTTCGATCTTGTTATTATTCCTGCTTTCAACATATCTTCTATTGCCTTTTCAACAATTTCTCTATTCCTTAAGGGAGTTCTATACGGTTTTAAACTAATTGGTGGATGATCTCCCGTATCTATTTCCATTGTAACTGTTTTTGTCCTTCCCAATTCTAAATCATTAATTGCGAATACATCCTGATTTTCTTTTATAAGTTGTTCTAATACTTCCTTATTTTCTGGTGGAGCTTTTAACTGTGCCAACAATTCTTGTTCCCTTGTCATTTTGTCTAATGAATGTATTTGGGCTATATTTCTTCTGAATGGATGGATCAATTCATCCTTCTGCACGTCCCCTTTTCTTCCGCGTCTGCGTCTGTTATTAATTCTTTCAGTAGGAGTTTCTGAATAGTTTTTTCTCGGCATTTTTACCCTATCTGTTACTAATATGTCACTAATGTTATGTTCTAGTTTGGCTATTACACATCCTCTGTATAGTCTAATTTCTCTACCTGTGTTGTTAATAATCATTACTGGAAAGGTTAAGTGTTTATCTAATGATATTATTCCATCCGGGACTTCTAGACCAGACTCATCAATTACTTCCTTTTGCAATTCAGTGATTCTAACTGTGTGTCCTGCCACATAGTATGGGTTTCTCTTTACCTTTGCTTGTATCAAATTAACCGACTGTGGTTTTAACGTCGTAGACATTTTAACTCTAACTAGTGCTGATATATGCATGTCTTCTTCCATATCTACATATACGTCCTTGAATTTTAATTTATGTAAATCAAAGAAAAGTCTTACTCCATTTTTTTTATTAAAAAATCTCTTCCTATAAGCATATTTCTATTTAAATCTTTCACTACATGAAAAAGATGTCTTACGTTGATCCCTCCTAATTTAAAATTGATCATTGTTTGTCCAATTACTTGTAAATTCTGTCCTGTAACAGAGTGAAGATTATTATGACTCCTAAATGTTCTACAATTTCTCATTATTTTATATTAAAAAAAACTTTCTTTAATTACACTAACCTGAGCTCCTGAATCAATTAATGTACGAACTCTATATTTTCCTATTTCTATTATACATGAGCTAGGATCTGTTTTATTTTCTGTAAACTGTTTGATTTCGTCTAGTTGAAAGTATTCTCTACTCGTCCTACTATACCTGTTATTAACATATTCTTTAAATCTTGGGACCTTGTTATTTTCCCTCCTACTACAGGTCCTATTTAATAGGTAGGGCGCCGGTTTTCCTGCATTCTTGTACCTGTAAAATTTCTGTGTCTATCTTCAACATTCCTATTCAACCTGCTATTGCCATTTCTACTTTGTGTATTCGACTGGACACGCCTGTTACCACAAAAGCGAAAAATGTGTCCCCGCTGACCACAAGAATAACAGACTATATTTGTGTTATTTGTGTTTCCTACTGTCTCACTTGTAGGATATCTCCTTTGTCTACTTCCATCATAAGCATTTCTATCACTACCTTGTAACGTTTGTATATTTCCTCTCCTATTCCACCCGAACCTTGTTTGTCCTATCTCCATAGGCTCTTCAATCCTTTCTTCTCGACTAGTCCCTATTTCTCGTCCTGTTCTCAATCTAAATCTACGTCTCAAATTTTCTTCTTGTACCGCAATATCTACCGCTTGTGACAACCTCTCGGGGTTTTCTCTCATCAGCTTAAACTTCAGTCCATCGGATTTTATGCCATCTACAAAAATCCCGACTAACATCCTCTCCACCTCCTCTCCTCGTACATTCTGTCCTAAGAATGCCTCTTCAGCCAAGTTAATCAACCTATCGCTGAACAATTGTACCGTCTCTCCAGTGTTTTGTTTAGACTGTCTTAACACCGAAAATGCATGTTGTGGGTCCGTTATTTCCGCGTACTTATGGGCCAGGTCGTCTTTGAACTGTTCCCATGTCTCATCTACTCTAGCCTCTAATTTTCTTCTGATATGATCTGAAACCGGTTCTGTTGCTGCTTGATAAGCAAGTTTCATTTTCTCTTCATCTGAAGCTGACACCAAATATGCATATTTCTCTATGGAAGTTACCCACTTCTTAAAATCTCTTGCCTGTCCGCTAAACTTAACAATTTCAGTTGCCATTCCTTGTTGTTTCATGACTGTGTTAAGTCTATCTATCACTGTTCCTACCCCCGTCAAAACTTGTGCCAATGAATCTTGTTCTGTCATGCTGAAATACTTCTGTATACCCTAATAAAATCAAATTTACATTTGTAACCAGCTAATTTAAAGATATGATCGTATTTACTTTACACAATAGGAATTGTTTAAGCAGTCAATGGTATCTAAAATGATATTTAAGGTTTACTAATTACCAATATCTCTGCTCCCGATCCAAGACAGACGGATTCCTCTATGTTCGCTGAAAGTTTTCTTGTCAGGTAGAACTCAAACGCTAGGAGTCTGTGTTAGTTGAAATGCTCCTCCAACCGATCACGCACTTCAGGGAGTTTCTTCTTCGGACGCCTCAGTAACTTCAGCCCCTGGTTGAGCCCCTACCAGACTTCTGGCTTCTTTTCACCCTATAACAGGGCACATCAAAGCGACGACTTGAAAAATTGGAGTAGCTCAGCGATTTAACTTTGGGTCCCCTCTTCAGCAGGTCGGCAGCCCAGTCCGCCCAACCACTTCCGAGGGTTCCCTAACAACATCGCTTCTGTGGAAAGCCTTCTCATTTCTTCTTATTTTTCAAATGAGCGATTGACTTGTTTGACTTATTCAAGGTCACGACTCAACGGCTTTCAGTTCGCTCCCGGCGATCTTGATGCACAGTAGATATTATTTTCTCAGTATAACGTCTCTACTTGGCTATATCTGCTTTCAAGTTTCTTCTTCTTGAGCCTCTTGTTTCGCAGGAGCCCGAGAAAACGTGCTGGTTATTCTTTTGCTCAGTAGGATGTTGACAATCGCACCGCAACCCGCTATGGCAAGCCGGTTTTCATAGCTCTCCTGACAACAACTGCCTGTACAGCTAGGATTCTTGATAGCAGGTCCGTACAGCGAGATTCACTGAAGAATACTTACAGACAACCACCCCTAGCCGGGCTTTTGGCTGCTGTAACTCTCACAGACGATGTAGTGGCCATTTATCAAACTCGTTTAACGTTCAATATGAGTGTAGAACCGTGCCATAATCCTGTCTCCGGGCAATTGATACAATCAGAACAAAGATCTTCAAAATGTTGGTGCTACTTCGACGTGTTACTTCGATGTGTCGACATAGACAGTGTTTTGAGATTCCGCGACAATCCAACTAGGAATCCTGGTTCGTGGGCACCATTTAGTCCTTTATAACAAAGCACACTCAGAAAGGACTAACGAGTTTTGTTAGTTGAATATAAATGGAGTTTTATTTCCAATTGATGACCACTACACAATCTTATTGCAATTCCATAATCATAGTGACTTCACTCCTCTAGTCCTAGATGTTTACTGACTGCCCTAACAACAAACTACGTCACGACTTGAGCATCTTTCTCCTCATTCCCTCCTGATGCTCAAGCGTGCTGTAGCTTTGCACACCTAACTAATACATTCTGCTACAGAAGATGGTTCCATTGCCTCTAGCTACAGACCAATTAGCCTCACCAGCTGTCTCTGCAAAACACTGGAGCGCATCATCAATCACAGACTGCAGTGGTACATTGAAAGTAAAAACATCCTTGTGCCACAGCAGGCTGGCTTTAGGCAGTGCTACTCTACGGAAGATCAGACAACCTACCTCTCTTAAGAAATTGAGGATGCATTCCAAGAGAAGAAAATGGTGCTTGCGGCATGGATAGATCTGAAGAAAGCCTTTGACAAAGTCTGGAAAGAAGGTCTGATGAAGAAACTGAGAACCTGCAAAGTCAATGGAAGAATGTACAAATGGGTGAAAGCATACCTTCACAACAGAAGAGCCCGAGTACAGATAGACGGACTCAAGAGCAAGAAAGTACTACTGCGTCACGGTGTTCCCCAGGGCGGAGTCTTGTCCCCCACACTTTTTCTAATCTTCATTAATGATCTTGTTGCTAATCTACCGCATGGAATTAAAGCGGCAATGTACGCTGATGACCTGGTTTTATGGAGCACAAATGAACATGCATTAGTAGCCACCAAATTGCTACAAAGAGCGGTAGATACATTTGCTGCATGGGCAAATAGATGGTGTGTCAGCATAAACACTGACAAGTGCAGCACCACCCTATTTACCCTCTCTCCAAAACAAAAGGCAGGGACCATCTAGATAAATGGAACACCCCTAAGAGAAGATAAAGAACCAACATACCTTGGAGTAACATTTGATGGCAGGCTGACATGGAGAAAGCACACCAACAAAACAGTAGCAAAAGCCAGAAGGAAAATAGCCATCCTGAGAAAGCTAGGTGGAACCACATGGGGAGCCAGTGGGAAAGTACTTAGCAAAGTTTATCAACAGAGCATACGACCACACCTGGAATACGGGTCAACTGCGTTGTGTTCGGCATCAAAAACCGCACTACAAGAGCTGGACAAAGTGCAAAATCAAGCACTTAGAGTCACCACAGGAGGGATGAGATCAACCCCTATAGTGGAAATGCAGAAGATGGGGAGGACACAAGCACTGAGTGAGCGCAGAGATACAAAAACGCTAATACAAGCAGAAAAAGTTCCTCAGCTTGCCAGGCCACCCTATGAAGAACATATTTGAAAACCTAGCTATGGGGCGGTTGAAAAGAAGTAGTTTTATCCACCAGGCCAAACGACTCTGCAGAGAAACCACGGATCTGCCCACAGTTGGTATCCCCCTAACAACTATTCCAGAGCGCACTCCATGCAAAGATGAGCATAGACTATTATTAAAAATCCAGACAAAAGTGAGAGGAATATTTGACAAGGAAGAACAGAACAGCGTGCAGCGCAGAACAGCCACTCTCAGCTTCCTTCATGAAGAATACCCACAGGACCTGTGGATCCGAGTCTACACAGATGGGTCAGCACAAAATGCTGTTCGAAATGGAGGAGCAGGAGTGTATATAGAATACCCAAATAATACTAGGGACACAGCTGGAGTACCGACAGGAAAGTACTGCCATAACTATGATGCTGAAATTGAGGCAATCAAGATAGCAACAGAGAAATTACTAAATACCAGCAATGGTACACAACCTGTGGTGCTACTGACAGATGCAAAATCAGTACTCGAGGCGCTCCTATCTGGGAAATTGACAGTACTAAGGACACTACTTTCTGAACTTTGCAGTCAGAATAAGGTCACCATACAGTGGATACCATCCCACTGTGGAGTACCCGGAAACGACAGAGCTGATCAATTGGCTAAGGAAGGAGCCAAAGAAGAACAGCCGTTATATACCACCAACAAGAAAATAATGATCAAATCATTCAGAAAGCCACCAAAACCTGCTCAAGATGACTACGACATTATGGACAGACCAGAATAAGTCATTATTCTGCGCCCCAGAACAGGGCACAATAGATTACGCAACCACATGTATACACAATTCAAGATTTAATGAAACAGCCATGTGCACATGTGGATTGGCGTCGCAGACAGCAGAGCACATACGCCAAGACTGCCCAAAATATAACATATCTAGGCAAACCTTCTGGCCTAGAGAGACGACAGTGGAGGATAAACTCTACGGACCGCTGTGTGAACTGAAAAAGACAGTTCAATTCATACAAGAGACAGCATTGCAGTTATAGACATATTTCAAGCGAACGAAAGAAGAAGAAGAAGAAGAAGAAGAAGAAGAAGAAGAAGAAGAAGAAGAAGAAGAAGAAGAAGAAGAAGAAGAAGAAGAAGAAGAAGAAGAAGAAGAAGAAGAACTTAAGTCAATCTTAAAAGTAATTTGATGAACACAAAAATTACGAATGGAACTTGTTCTGTTGATCAGATTGTTTTTCTTAGGCCTGAGTTGTTTTCTTGTTTATTGTTTGTTGATGAAGTCTTCGGTGTGATTCTCTTGTCCCCAGTCTATACTACATGGAGATGGAGTTGACTTGTGTGGCAGTGGGATCTCAGCAGACTTAACTCGTTGTCACTATACCTCTATAAGGCAATCTTGCATGGGTTTTAATACAAACAGTTTGAGTGTCAGTTAGTCGGAAAGCATTGGCAAACTACTGACAATAAACTTGCCAAGAAATACACACAGCCAAAATTGCTAGGATTTGATTGCAACGTCCTGTAAAGGATATGCAAATAACTTATACAGGTCTGTTGCAAAGTGCACTGCCACTCCTATACATTTATTGATAGATTGCAGTTTGCTTTTATTGCGCATCCAAAACAGTTCATTGAAGTACCTCCATAAATTTGGCACGCAGGCCCGTCTTACATTCGGCCCTTCCAATCACTCATCTTTTGTTCATCAATAGTGCAAAGGAAAAAACATTGTCAAGTGAATTTTGTAAACATAAACAATGCATATTACCATGTTATGAGACACATCCACCACCCACCCACCCACACATCCCCCATTCACCCCAACTCCCCCACCCAACCACACACACAACCCAGATACACATACATGCCTCCAGCCATCCATCACATCCTCACACCTACACATCTCGCCACCCACACATCCTCCATCCACCCATCCCCCAACCAAACATCCCTTAGCCACACATCCCTTATCCACACATCCCTTAACCACACATCCCTTAACCACACACCCGTACCCATATACTATCACCCACCCACGCATCCTCTACCTAACCACACATCCTCCACCCATCCCTCACCCATACACACATCCCTCTTTTCATGTACTTATCCCTAAACCACTAACACCACACATCCCTCACCCACTCATCAACACATACACCTCCCATCTACCCACCCACACTCACACACCCCAACCACCCATCTAAAGACACATCCCCTACCCTCACACACATCCTTCACCCATCCCCACACCCACCCACGCACATCCTTTATCCACACTCATTTCCCCTCCCAAACAACACCACACCCACACACATCCCCAAGACACATACCTCACCAATATGTCCCCACACATCTCCTACCCACCGACACATACCCCATCTACAATCACCCTCACCACCCACACACACATTCGCCATCCAGCCACACACACCCCACCCACCCAGACATACCCCTCACCCATACACACATCCCAGAATCCATCACCCACACAAATTACGCACCAATCTCCCATCCCACACAATCTCCCACAACCCCACACACAATCACCACACATCCCTCACCCACCCACACACACACTCCCCACCCACGCAAATATACCACACCCACACACACATCCCCATACCCACAACCACCCCCACCTTCACACATCTCCCACCCACCACATATCCTCCACATCTCCCGAAGCACACACACATCCCATAACCCACCAACAATCATCCACCCACATATCCTCCTCCACCCACTCACCCACAACCGCCTAGCCAAACACACACACATCTCCCCGCCAACCCATACATCCTGCACGTACCCACACACACATCCCGCACCCACCCACACAATCCCACCCCGCCCACTCACACATCCTGAGCCCACCCATACACACCACGAATCTAGAATGAAGTAGCACTACTCCTCACACAAAATAAATATTACACACATTTTTCTTTATTTTTCTTTGTTTGCTTTTGCTGTTCATGTAATTAAAAGTATCGTGTTATTTGATAGTGATAATAAAGGATTTGAAAATCATACTTTAAAAAATGTGTTATTTTTTTGTCTGCTTCACATATATTTTTGTTTGCACTTCTCTCTGCACATACATTCTTTCTACCACGTAGATTATTTCTCAACAACATAATGCGTCATGACGAGAGAGAGAGAGAGAGAGAGAGAGAGAGAGAGAGAGAGAGAGAGAGAGAGAGAGAGAGAGAGAGAGAGAGAGAGAGAGAGAGAGAGAGAGAACTTTCTGACAGGCAGACAGGCAAGGGCATGTTCTTAAGTGTGTGTGTGTGTGTGTGTGTGTGTGTGTGTGTGTGTGTGTGTGTGTGTGTGTGTGTGTGTGTGTGTGTGTGTGTGTGTGTGAAGAGAGATAGAGGAGAGAGAGAGAAAGAAAGAAAGTTATTGGGATAATGTTATGGCAGGAGAGAGATGAGAAAGGTGTAGAAAAAAAAGAGAGAGAAAGAGGTGGAAAGAAAAATAAAGGTTGTTGTCATTATGAGTTTATGCAAGAAGACAGATGACGACATATTCTTAAGTGCGAAGAAGTTTGAGCGTGAGATAAAAGAAAGAAGATAAAGTAAGGTAGAGAGAAGGGGAGATGTAGACTATTGTTGAGATAACTTTATGACAGGAATGTCGGTACCGACATGTTCTCAAGTGCGAGATAGCTGGATAAAGATAACAAGAGATGGGGAGAGAGAAAGAAAGACAGATATAAAACCATTTAGGAAAGCAAGTCAGGACATGTTCGTAAGTGCGAGAGAGTATGTGAGAGGAAGAGAGAGAGAGAGAGGGAGAGAGAGAGAGAGAGAGAGAGAGAGAGAGAGAGAGAGAGAGAATGTGTGGGCTCGAGCGGAAGAGGGAGTTGGGGGTCATAGAAATAATCCAGGAAGATAGTGAGCGAGAATTCTTCCGTTTGAGAGAAAGAGGAAGATACACAAGTAATAACGTCGGTCGTGGAAGTATTATTATTATTATTCTGACTGAAAAGTCAGGCAAGGATGACTAGACAGTTAATTATTGAAATAATATAGTACAAATTATCCCCTTCAACCCTATCTCCGCCCCTCCCCCCTTGCGTTTGCTGGCTGTGAACTTGAGCGTAGTCAGCATGCGTGCTATTATTGCTAATAGTTGCTACTGCTAGTTAGAGCACTAGACTGAATTCTGCGCATGGATTAGCTTTCCCTATTACCAGTGTCCCTCGCCATCAGGCGTATCCACTCCGACTTCTGAGACACTTGTAATTTAGTCCCCATCAACATTTTAGTCCATCTGTCCGGTGTAGGGGTGAACCAACACACCTGATGTTTAAGAACGCCCGTTCTTATCCATTCGGCTATGCTGGCCTCTGATGGTTATATTATCATATAACAAACCCCATCCCACATGACCCTGTCAGTAGTATAGGTTGGATTCCAGACCCCACTTTCAGCCTACACACGTAGGTTGATAGGGTTTATGAAGGAAATATGGGTAAAATTTGTCGACTCGGTTCCAGAACCTGGAGGCTGATTTATGAAGGAAATATTTTTGGGCGGGTGAAATTTTTTTCGGCGTGTGGGAAATTTTTCGTGGGAACGGGTTTTTTGACGCTGCCTGGTGGGTGTAAAAGTAATTAAGGTAAATGTTTAGTTGGTTCTGGAAAGCGAAGGGGGAAAGTTATTTTGGTTACGTCTATTAGTATGCATGGTGATAAACAAGGGTGTGATGGGTCGTTCTATTCATGGGTATATGGTGGTGGCGTATATGAATGTATATGTGTAGTGATAAACAAGGGTGTGATGGGTATATGGTGGTTACGTATATGAATGTGTCTGTGTAGTGATAGACAAGGGTGTGATGGGTCGTTCTACTCATGGGTATATGGTGGTGGCGTAGACATAATGTGTATGTGTAGTGATGTATAAACAAGGGTGTGATGGGTCGTGGTTTCTACTCATGGATATATGGTGGTTACGTATATGAATGCGTGGTGTAGTGATGTATACACAAGGGTGTGATGGGTATATGGTGGTTACGTATATGAATGTGTATGTGTAGTGATGTATAAACAAGGGTGTGATGGGTCGTTCTACTCATGGGTATATGGTGGTGGCGTAGACATAATGTGTATGTGTAGTGATGTATAAACAAGGGTGTGATGGGTATATGGTGGTTACGTATATGAATGTGTCTGTTCGTGGTGTAGTGATGTATACACAAGGGTGTGATGGGTATATGGTGGTTACGTATATGAATGTGTTAGTATGCGTGGTGTAGTGATGTATAAACAAGGGTGTGATGGGTCGTGGTTTCTACTCATGGGTATATGGTGGTTACGTATATGAATGTGTATGTGTAGTGATAAACAAGGGTGTGATGGGTATATGGTGGTTACGTATATGAATGTATATGTGTAGTGGGTATATGGTGGTTACGTAGACATAATGTGTATGTGTAGTGATACACAAGGGTGTGATAGGTATATGGTGGTTACGTATATGAATGTGTCTGTGTAGTGATGTATACACAAGGGTGTGATGGGTATATGGTGGTTACGTATATGAATGTGTTAGTATGCGTGATACACAAGGGTGTGATGGGTCGTGGTTTCTACTCATGGGTATATGGTGGTGGCGTAGACATAATGTGTATGTGTAGTGATGTATAAACAAGGGTGTGATGGGTCGTGGTTATACTCGATGAAGTAAGAGATGGTTACTATCATCTGAACAGTGTGATAGTAGTGAAGATAAAGGGTGGTATATTCACCGATTACAAAGGAAATCTTATAAAGTTATAATGGGTATGGTGGTAAGGGGTATTAGTGATCAAGTAGGAGTGAAATAGGGGGGTGGTCATAAATATAATAAGAGGTGTTCGCAATTACACACTGGTCAACCAGTGGTGTGGTCAAGTAAGGGTCAAGTAGTCAAGAAAGGAAATTTTAGGGAAAATTGGTCGTAGTGACATGGTAATGCTTAAATTAGTGGTAAATTAGTGATCAAGTAGTGGTCAAGTAGTGGTCAAGCAGTGGTCAAGCGGTGGTTAAGTGAGGAAAATTTTAGGGAAATATTAGGGAAAAGTGATTGTAACGATATGGTGATGATTAAAGGGTGGTAAATTAGTGGTCAAGCTGTGGTCAAGCAGTGGTCAAGTGGTCAAGTGAATAAATTTTAGCGGAAACTAGTTGTAGCGACATGGTGATGCTTAAAGGGTGGTAAATTAGTGGTCAAGTAGTGGTCAAGCAGTGGTCAAGTAGTGGTCAAGTGGTCGAGTGACCACTTAAATTGTAGAGGACGATGTGCCTAAGATTATGGTAGTGATTAAAGTGATCGATGACGTGGTCAAGCAGTGGTCAAGTAGTCAAGTGACCACTTAAATTGTAGGGGAAAGTACGTATAGTGCAATGGTGGTGGGTAAAGTGAGGAAGAATCAATAGTAGTGATAATAGTACTACCAATATTATCGACAAGAATATTAGCTGGTACGTTATTATACTATATTTTTGTGGGGTGTGTAAAAATCATACAAAGAGGGTCATACAACCACAAGTACACACAAACACACATACAAATACAAAGACAACCAAACATAAACATAAAGACAGACAAGCACAAAGACACACCCATACCATTACTACTGTCACAACAACAGCTAAACACAAGTACACACACAAATACACACTTACTGCAAACTCAAAGACAAATACAAAGACAGCCAAATACAAAGACACACCCATCGCCTAGGATTACTACTGTCATCACAACTATACACACTTGATACACTTGTACATACAGACCTACAAGCACACAAAAACACACCTAAACCATTACTACTGGTACCACAACAAGTACACACCCATAATCAATTACACAAATACACACACACACACATACAAACACAAAGGCAACCATACCATTACTACTGTCATCACAAGTACACACCCATAATCAATTACACAAATACACACCTACAAACAAAAACACACAAAGACAAAGACAACCACACACGTACAGATTCAGAAGTACAGACAATCCATACTATTACTACTGTCATCACAACTATACACAAGTACACACCCATAATCAATTATACAAATACACACCTACAAACAAAAACACACAAAGACACAGACACACTTGTACATACAGACACAGAAGTGCAGACAATCCATACTATTACTACTGTCATCACAACTATACACAGACACACCCATACACACTTGATACACTTATACATACAGACCTACAAGCACAAAGTCAACCACACACAGCCATAAACAAATACACAAAGACGGTCACACAGACACACTTGTACATACAGACCTACAACATCACAACTATACACAAGTACAGACTCACCCATAATCAATTACACAAATACACACCTACAACCACAAAGACACCCAAGTACACACATGTACACATTTGATACACGCGTACAACAACAAAGACAGACACAAAACACATACAGACACCCATACACACTTGATACATTTGTACATACAGACCTACAAGCACACAAAAACACACCCATACCATTACTACTGGTACCACTACAGATACACTTACCCATAAGACTAAACTATACAAACCACATACCCCCTTTTGTTAAGAACGCGGATGTCCGAGAAAGCCCCTACGTCATCACCGCCATGTGCAAAAGTCATTAAGTATGAGTCATCGGTTTGTGGGAAGCAGGCGTGAGAATAGCTTATCTAACTGCCACGTCAGCTACGTCGTGTACAGAACCAGTGTATAAAATAGAAGGCGTCTCTTGTGAGCTCAGTACCAATTCACGGGCTGACTTGGGTATCTACAGAGTTATTTTTAAATCAGGCTGGTGTGAGCAGTGTTCGTGTAGTAAGCAGATATTGTTCACGTACTGACTTGGCTACATCGGTGAAACAGGTTGGTGTGTACTTGTTGTGGTACCAGTAGTAATAGTATGGATTGTCTGTACTTCTGAATCTGTACGTGTGTGGTTGTCTTTGTCTTTGTGTGTGTTTTTGTTTGTAGGTGTGTATTTGTGTAATTGATTATGGGTGTGTACTTGTGATGACAGTAGTAATGGTATGGTTGCCTTTGTGTTTGTATGTGTGTGTATTTGTGTAATTGATTATGGGTGTGTACTTGTTGTGGTACCAGTAGTAATGGTTTGGGTGTGTTTTTGTGTGCTTGTAGGTCTGTATGTACAAGTGTATCAAGTGTGTATAGTTGTGATGACAGTAGTAATCCTAGGCGATGGGTGTGTCTGTGTATGGTTGTCTTTGTGTTTGTACTTGAGTGGATGTTTATTTGATTATGGGTGTGTACTTGTGTATAGCTGTTGTTGTGACAGTAGTAATGGTATGGGTGTGTCTTTGTGCTTGTCTGTCTTTATGTTTATGTTTGGTTGTCTTTGTATTTGTATGTGTGTTTGTGTGATCCTCTTTGTGTTTGTATGACCCTCTTTGTATGATTTTTACACACCCCACAAAAATATAGTATAATAACGTACCAGCTAATATTCTTGTCGATAATATTGGTAGTACTATTATCACTACTATTGATTCTTCCTCACTTTACCCACCACCATTGCACTATACGTACTTTCCCCTACAATTTAAGTGGTCACTTGACTACTTGACCACTGCTTGACCACTGCTTGACCACGTCATCGATCACTTTAATCACTACCATAATCTTAGCCACACCGTCCTCTACAATTTAAGTGGTCACTCGACCACTTGACCACTACTTGACCACTGCTTGACCACTACTTGACCACTAATTTACCACCCTTTAAGCATCACCATGTCGCTACAACTAGTTTCCGCTAAAATTTATTCACTTGACCACTGCTTGACCACTGCTTGACCACTAATTTACCACCCTTTAATCATCACCATATCGTTACAATCACTTTTCCCTAATATTTCCCTAAAATTTTCCTCACTTAACCACCGCTTGACCACTGCTTGACCACTACTTGACCACTACTTGATCACTAATTTACCACTAATTTAAGCATTACCATGTCACTACGACCAATTTTCCCTAAAATTTTCCTTACTTGACCACTGCTTGACCTCTAATTTATCACTCTTTAATCATCACCATCTCATTACAATCACTTTTCCCTAAAATTTCCTTACTTGACTACTTGACCCTTACTCGACCACTTGACCACTGGTTGACCAGTGTGAAATTGCGAACACCTCTTATTACATTTATGACCACCCCTATATCACTCCTACTTGACCACTAATACCCCTTACCACCATACCCATTATAACTTTATACGCTTTCCTTTGTAATTGGTGAATATACCACCCTTTACCTTCACTACTATCACACTGTTCAGATGATAGTAACCACCTCTTACTTCGAGTATAACCACGACCCATCACACCCTTGTTTATACATCACCATGCATACACATTCATATACATAACCACCATATACCCATCACACCCTTGTGTATCACTACACAGACACATTCATATACGTAACCACCATATACCCATCACACCCTTGTGTATACATCACTACACATACACATTATGTCTACGCCACTACCATATACCTATCACACCCTTGTGTATCACTACACATACACATTATGTCTACACCACCACCATATACCCACTACACAGACACATTCATATACGTAACCACCATATACCCATCACACCCTTGTGTATACATCACTACACAGACACATTCATATACGTAACCACCATATACCCATCACACCCTTGTTTATCACCATGCATACTAATAGACGTAACCAAAATAACTTTCCCCCTTCGCTTTCCAGAACCAACTAAACATTTACCTTAATTACTTTTTACACCCCACCAGGCAGCGTCAAAAAACCCGTTCCCACGAGGCACGCCGAAAAAAATTTCACCCGCCCAAAAATATTTCCTTCATAAATCAGCCTCCAGGTTCTGGAGCCGAGTCGACAAATTTTACCCATATTTCCTTCATAAACCCTATCAACCTACGTGTGTAGGCTGAAAGTGGGGTCTGGAATCCAACCTATACTACTCCTGTCGTCTTCCCTTCTTCCCTATATCCCTCAATGGAATATAGGCCATAAACCAACTCTTGCCCCGGCGTTTTAATATTGTACAAACTTGTTGGATTGAAATTGAGATTGAGAGCAGTCGACTTCTAGTTGTTGGTTATAATCTCAAGTTCGCGAAGTTAGGAGGAGTCTCTTTACAGGGACAATACCTACGGTCACTGACCTATATTCTAATCGCCAAGGAGGCCAGCACTGGCAAACTATATTCTTTACTGCTACCTGTTACATTATGATTTGACAGTTCTCATACTGCAGTCAGGAAAAAAAGTATTAAGTGTGGTTAAAACATAAAATTCTGATAGTCGTTAGTTGTTAGTCGCGGCTCCAACTTCACGGCAAAGAGTTGCCCCATAATGCTCTATTCCTGTAACAAGCGAAAGATGGACAATAAGCAGACAAGCTGACAAACAGCTAATGGTGATAGGAATTTGGTTACTGGGGGATAGTGCATAAAATAGCATGGACGAACAGAAAAACAAACGAGAAAGTCATACAAGAACCAAATGAAAACCATAAATTTATCAGAGAAGTTTGACGTCAACATCTCAAATTGTGGCACTTTATGGCGAGAAATAAACTTGAAAGCTTGTGACAACTAGCAAACTTGATGTTAAAAGAGCGCGGGGAAGACAAAGAGAGGAATACCCGGATGATTTGGTCGCTTATCATAATCGGGACAAGAACACTGACCTGATACAAGACTGATGATTGTGTGAGATCACGAACCATGACCTTCGACGTTTATCGGCATTGCACCTGATGATGATGATGATTATGAAACAACACTGCGAAAATGCGTTACTGGTTGTTTTTGTTTTCTTCAAGTTTATTACTAAAGCTAATATATTAACCAACTTTCCACTTCTGTAACGAATTCAAAGTACGCTGGGCAGAGCATTTCAGCAACATCTTAAATGCAACTTCCTTCTTCGATGATGAAACCATCAACTGCCTTCCTCAAGTTCTCACCAATGAGACACTTGATGACCTGCCAACCATAGTGGAAGTAAACAAAGCTATCCAGCAACTCCATCCCAGCAGAGATATAAAAGGCAGGTGGGCCGGTCCTAACAGAGCAGCTTCACCAAGTCTTTACAAACATATGGGTGAACGAAACCATGCCACAAGATTTCAAGGACGCGTCAATAGTCCACCTTTACAATCGTAAAGGAAACCTCCAATCCCGTGACAACCACCGAGGCATCTCCTTGCTTTCAATTGCAGGGAAGATACTCGCCAGAATTCTTCTCAATCGCTTCACAGCCCATCTCGATCAAGGTCTTCTTCCTGAGAGTCAGTGTGGCTTCAGAAAAGAACGTGGAACTGTTGACGTGATTTTCGCTACAAGGCAGCTGCAAGAGAAATGTCAGGAACAAACTGCGAAATGTTCTCCACTTTCATTGACCTTACCAATGCTTTTGATACAGTCAGCAGAGAAGGACTGTGGAAGATTATGGCAAAATATGGCTGTCCACGAAAGTTTGTCCAAATAGTGCGGCTATTTCATGATGGCATGCAGGCAAGAGTACAGGAAAATGGTGAACTGTCTGAACCCTTTCCTGTCACCAATGGAGTGAAGCAAGGATGTGTCCTGGCACCAACACTGTTCAGCCTCATGTTTTCAGCCATGTTGATGAATGCCTTCGAGAACGACGATATTGGAATAGACATCAACTACCGCATGGATGGAAAGTTATTCAATCTCAGAAGGCCGAAAGCTAAAACTAAAATTAACAGCGAAACCGTCAGAGACGAGAGCTCCTGTTTGCTGATGATTGCGCTCTATACGCCAACTCATAGGCGGACATGCAACATAATGTTTCAGCTTTCTCACATGCCTGTGCCAACTTTGGGCTCAATATCAACTTGGAGAAGACTGTAGTTATGTACCAGCCAACTCCAGGGAATAATCACACTGTGCCGAATATCAAAGTGAATTATCATAGACTAAGTGTTGTGGACAAATTCACCTGTCTTGGCAGCACTGTGTCACAAGCTGTCACTATTGAAGACGAAGTGAATGCAATGATCTCCAAGGCCAGCGCCGCCTTTGGCAGACTGTACAAGAATGTATGGGACAGAAATGGAATAAGCCTGCAAACAAAGCTACAAGTCTACAAAGCAGTTGTATTAACCACACTGCCATGTGCTTGTGAAACCTGGACTGTTTATCAGCGACACGCTAGGAAATTAAAACATTTCCACACAGTCAACTGAAGATTAAATGGCAAGACAAGATTCCAGACAGCTGAAGTCCTAGAAAGTGCGTCCATGCCCAGTATCCACACTCTACTGATGAAGAATCAGATTCGCTGGGCTGGTCACTTGACTCGCATGCCAGATCACAGGCTCCCTAAACGAATTTTTTTTACAGCGAACTGAGTTGTGGAAAACGCTCCCAAGGTGGCCAGAGGAAACGCTTTAAAGACACTCTGAAAATCTCACTGAATGCTTTTGGAATTCATCATGACACCTGGAAGGCTGCAGCCAGAGATCAAAATTCGTTTCGTGCATCATTACGTAAGGGTGCAGTCATATGTGAGGCAACCAGGACTGCAAGAGCTTGAAGAAAAGGCAGGACAGAAAAACCACTGCAGGAAATCCTCCTCCAGAAACGTCAAGCATTCATTGCCCATGTTGTCAAAGAACATTTCGAGTCAAAATATGCCTTATCCGCGATTTTAGAACCCACGGCTCCATACCTTCAACCCCACTGGATGAAATGAATAGTCATCATCATTCTTGATGGACAAACAACACAGCAACTACTAGCAACGGTCTTCTCCGTTACTTGGTCAAAAACGCTTGAACAGCTTTCCTATGTAGTTTCTGCGAAGAATTCTCGGCATTAAGTGGCAAGATAAGATCACCGACACCAAATATTGAACAGAAGATCTTCTGGTATTTCGGTTTGTTCAATGCTCAGTCTTCTAAGTCTTAGAAAGATATCGAACATCAGGATGATGGACGATGGTGTCATAAGTCGGGGTGCCCCACCGGCTAGATGAAAATATTATTCACTGGCGAGCAACCCTAAATAGTCAGAAACTGACTAGGGACAAAATCTATATGGCTGAACTACAGATTAAGCCCTGAATATCCAACGTACAGCTCCAAGTGGCTCGTTACAAAATGAAATGAACTGTGCTGAATATTCGCCAAGGTATAGGAAAGAGAAGGTTAGCTAGGATAGATTTTTAAGTCTGAATTAAAGTTTAAGGACAACTATCCTAGTACAGGTTTTTCTCCCTGACTGCTCCTTTCCTTGGTGTGTAAGTGAACCCCCAACAATGTACACAACAACACGTATGCACAATTGGAATTAAAATATAACGAGAGAACTATGAGTTACAAGACTACAACATTTATTTACTAATCATAGACATCTGATGGTCTTCAATATGGGGATGATGAAATCATATAACATATTGTGATGAGAAACATTACGTAACTTTACTTGTTACTTCATCTATCTGGAACTGTGGTCCAGATCCCCACTCTCCAGTAGACTCAAAAAAGAAACAGCTTGCCGGTATTCTGACGATCCTGTCAGTCCTGACACTCCTAGTCGTCACTCGTTATTGAGATCTGTAACATAGATGCTCCTTGTGAGAGCTTGAAAGAAAATCAAGAATGTGTTAGATCTTGTTCTACATCAGCGCAATCTTAAGTATAACATATCATAACACAAACATATACAATGACCAGTCTGGCCAAGTTTATCTTCCAGCTCTACTGTGTTCACCATCCTCCTTCTCCCTACTGTCTTTAGTCTGGGACGGGCTTTTCAATTGTCTCACACGCCTGTAATGATTACATTTCTGCCGCCCCATGTCCATGTCGCTAATACAGAAATTCTGTGTCATACAGCCGCTCCTTCCAAAGTTGGGTTAGCAGGGTCGGTAATGGTATTATAATAGTACCTGATCATCCGGGCTTACAAGCCGTGACCAGTAGCTGTGCCAGGTTTCCATGCATTACCGTGGACGCACGCCCGCAATACACTGAGAAAGTTTAGCACCATATACCCTATACCAATTGTGGGTAATGTCTGTACCATTACACCTCTGCTTCCAACACAATCATTGGCCAATGTGCCAATGCGCAGACAATAGCATAACACTTCATATTGGTAGGTTTGCATATGACAAGTCAATATATCAAACATCCAATACACATAAACATATTGATTAAACTAGACATATTATGATACTTTAACATCATAGCATAATGCCCTAGTTAGTTTGTATGTATACGAAATGAGACGTATATACACAAAAAGAATATGTACGAAGCATATTCCTAGCATCGTATATTCATATGAAATTACACATACATACATCCAACATATCCGTAAACATTATATTACTTCAAGATAGACATCTAATGATACTCAACATAATAGCATCAGGCATTATTAATGAGTACTAATATTGTATAGCTACAAAATGAGATATACAACAAGTCTAATTGAAGTGACCACACAGACCAGCCATATTTGCTGAGCTGCCCAGTTTAATCACCACTTAGTTACTGCTGTTGTAAGAATTAAATAAATAGTCAGTTGACTATATTCTGTACAACAAATGCACACACCAACAGGCAACTACGAAGTGTACAAAGAAATGACAAGCATCTACCAAGACACCTAAAAGTATATCTAGACAAGATCTCCTTCCATAAGTTTCTACTTCTCAGAAGAGTAACACTTAAAGCACAATGATATTGAACACAGAACTTAGAAGGAAAAAAAAAAACACTCAAGTAACCTATGACAATGATAGTTCTTGCAATAACCTAGATCAGATATAGACTGAAAATTCATATGTCTAAAAGACTGTTGCATAGTTACTAAGGAATCCTTCCTAGAAGCCAACATAATAATCATGCATATGACTACAGACATTGAGCTGGCTGCCTACCTGTTCTGAAGTCAGACTTAATCTAAAGGGAAAAAGTCTAGCAGGGTTTTTTATACCTAGCCTAGCAGTAGACACTTATCTCCCCGGAATTCCATTCATAAATTCTTCTTATCTCCCCCTGACGTTAATTGCAATTAACACTGCAACCTGTCCAGTCATAAAAATTATTTCTGCATGCACACTAGCCTTCACACCTGTGGGTCTGACCATTATTAGCCCTGGGGCTATTATCTTCCCCTGTGTCAATGTTGTTCACACCTGGGCGGTTTCCTACCTCTGTTTCAATAGCCAACATTTACTTTGTGTGGCCAGTCTTGACACTTCACAGCTGACCGGTTTTACAAGGTCTGTTTTCACACTCTACTGAGTCTGCCGATCTGAGTTGACTTGGCTTGTTTACCGCCCTATGGCTATTATCTCCATCTGGCGTTAATTGCCTTTATTCAACCAATGGCCCAGTTCATTGTTGATTCAGCCAGGGTCTACCTGGACGAGAAGGTGCCAATGTGTCTGTGTGGTGTCATAGCCCGTCTGGGTCAGCAGTTTTCCAAGGTGTAGACTAATTTAAATTATCTAGTTGTGTCCATCTCAAGTATCCCATTTTACTTGCCATCTGCAAGCTTACGTCATGGCTAGAGGCTTTTTGTGAATAATCTTACCTCACGACTAGATAGCCTTGGAGTAGCGTGATTAATTCATTCTTTCTCAATTTGGCCTCTCAAATTTGGAGACCGAGAAAAATATTATGGGATGTTAAGGCGGCATTCCACGACAGAGCTTCCCGCTTTAAAAAAAAAGTTTCTGCCAGAAATCTTTTGTCAAAGCACGCCGTACATCCCAGCATAATGCCTAAGCACTCTCCGTTCTGTATCTGCCTAAAGGTTTCCAATATTCCTTGTGGCAGTGGGTTGTCCTGCATCTGCAGAAAGACGTCCCATTTCCATAACCCAAAGATACTCTGGATAGATCCTTGTACCTGGTTTTCGGCCGGGATTCCATGCAATAGCTTGGTAAAATCCGGTAATTGTCAGGAGGTTGTAATTTTACCCATCTGGGAAAGATCACAATCAACAGGATTCTTCTACGCCTCTGGGCAGCAATTGTTTTGCACCAGTCACTCACGTGATTTACTCCTTTCAGCCGAGGATGTACCCGTAGTGAGGTCTTGCATAAGATGGCCACAGCAAAGCTTGTCTTCGTGATTTTCCTCCATCCATTATAGATCCATAACCGATCCATCAATATCTTCCTTTTGAAAGGAATAATGTTACACATCATGGTCCCATGATATAAATTCAACTGGCGCTTTCCTCCTTCAAAGTCGGGCGTAACAATCTTCCCTCCTCGGTGTCGCGGTTTCTTCCCCTGATATTCAGTTAATGGGCTGAGTTTCTCTGCATTAGAGTTTCTTGTACAAACCGTGCTAGAAATTGGAAATTTAGTGTGCCAAGTTGTCCTGCCTTGAGAAATAACATAGTTACTCCTGGGCGATAAAGTGGTGTTACTTTTGAATAAAGTATCCACAAATAGCTGATCTACTCCTATCAAATCGACCTGACTGAAGGGTAGATTTAGTCCTAAGAGTGTTGATTCCAAACCACTCTTGACTTCTGTTACTTCAGGTCCCTGTTGCTGGAATTCCCTGTTAACTTCAGCTAATGAGATGATAGGCGTTTCTTCCTCCATCTTGTGCAAAGAATTTTCTTCTTTAGCAACTACAGACAATGTTGTCTGCACAATATCAAGAGTCCATATTCTGGCTCATGACAATTCCCTGTGTTTCCTGAGTCTCCGAACTGGTATACTGTGAGATAACAACTGGAAATGTTTCCTGGTCTGGATGTTCCTCTCTGGTCGTGCTTTCATGGGCTAAGTTCAGTTGTGGTAAATCCTGTGGTGGGCTGTCTAAGCAATCCATCACAATAGGTAAATGGTTTGAACTGAGATCTAGTGTCTTGTCCTGAGCTGCAGCCTCAAAGATCACAAGGGGTTCCGGGTCATCCTTCATCCCACTGTCAGTCAAATTTAATCCCACATCTTCCTCGTCTGGGCTGAAGGGAATAATAAAGTCGGTTACCTTTCGATCTCCGACCTCCTTAAAAGATGTCCTCATGTCATCTTCCTCTTGAGTTTCACCTCTCGTTGAAGTAAAATGAGATTCCTGTGAGTCTTGTACTGGCGGACCAGTTAAACCACGTATTTTGTGGTACGAATAGTTGTCCTCTGGGTAACTGTTAATAGGCAAATTATCTGAACTGATAATTAGTGATTCTTCCCGCGTTGCAGCAGTGGAATTCACCTGGGATTCAGTTACTTCCATCCTCCCTATTTCAGTCAGATGTAATTCCACTTCGTGATTCTGTGAACAGAAGGGAATGTGAGAATCGGCTAGGTCTCTGCCTGCGACCTCATTAAAGGTTGTCTTCAGTTCCTCTTTCTCTCGAGATTCATTCCTCGTAGAAGTTAAGTGGTTTTCCTGAAGGTCCTGTACTGGCGAACCAGTGAGTCCACAATTTCCATGGTCCAAACAGTTATCACGTTTGTGACTGCTTGAAATGCCCTTGACATGTTTTTTCTTTCTTCTTTTCCATTTAGGACTGGGTCGAATGAGAACCTGTAGTTCCCGGTCCACTAACTCTGATTCCGCGGTGGTTGGCAAAGATGTCCCTTCCTTCCTGGTTGGGTGAGCATCCATATCTCCTACCTTATGTGTCAACAACTCGTGTTTCAGGCATCATCGGATTACTTCTCCCACACCCTACAAGAAACTTGCAAGTCGTGTGCGAGGAATGAAATGGTACATTTTATTGCCGTTGGCTCTTTACAATTGCAAAAACAGTCGCTATCTAATCACACATAAAGTCACAATATTCTCTATCACTAGTTTTCATAAATCCTATAGCTAATCTCTATCTACTAGGCTATCTGAAAACACATATCTATTCTATACGATGTGAACACTACAGAGTCAGTCCCCAGTCTGACTTGCTTCACTCGCGTCGCTACACGCCACGCGGAAGGACCTTTATACGCCCTTCGGCTCTTTGCGTGCTAGGTCAGTTAGCACGCTTCTATTAGCTGGCTTTGGTTTGAGTGCCAATCGTTGCTATCACGCAGGCGTGATTCTGTCGTGACCAGTAGTGCTAACTATCTGGTCAACGCCTTCGTGTGAGGACTAGTTAATAGTCCCCCTTTTCTATCATCTATCCTGCCCTGATCCCGGGCACTCTGTTCCCTCTACTCATTCTGAGGTTGACCCCACGTCCCGGTGGTGTTCTATCATGAGGCAGGCTTCCTGCCTCCTCCTTCAGTCTTTGACACACACCCTCCCCTCCTGTGTTGCGTCATCAACTTTGACTCATTGGTTGTGACGCAAGAGGTTTCTAAAAAAATTAGTGTGTCTAATTTTTGTCAAAGACTGTAGATAACCTGGCTTTGGGCTACTCAATAGACCTACTGACTAATGTCACAATGTAGCATCACTTTACTTGGCTACTGGCAATCGCCACAAACTTGTCTGGTTGGCGTGAGCCCTTTTCTCAATCGCAATATTATATTCATTAGAGGTATGTCTGAACCGGACCGTTGTCTTATAAGACCTGCCCTCAAATAGTAAATTAACTCACTACCCATACAAAGTTGACTTTCTGAAGGTCAACACATATAATATTAAACAACCATTACACAAGCTGTGAGCGACAGGCTTTACCTATCTCGCTTCCGCGTGTAAAGTCATATTTCACTGTTAAGTTAGTGTTTCGTTGTCTATTATGTCCCCTGACCCGGAGTTATCTCCCTTTGATCTAATAAAAGTGTATGCAATTTATATGTTTGTTTTTCTGGTTGTTTGTGTGTTTGGATGTAATTAAACGTATAATCTACCCTCTAACATGTGTATCTAACTATCATGTGTATGTAAGTTAGTTTTTCAAGTGCCATAATTCATTTAACTGTGGTCACAAACATGTGTATAATACAAATCTGTGACTACGTTTCAGTCTTATGAGACTCAAAATACTTTCACTACGATTCTAAACTAAACTACATAAAATACATTCATTACAACATATTTCCAACATTGAAACCAACATTTGACGGCAATAAGAATAAAAAGTTTTGTTGAGCAGCAAAAAAAAATCCGCTGACTGTTCTCCCTCTTTCCTGTATATTTTACATTTGTTCTCACTTTCACACTTCTGTCACACATCTTTAACATTCGCTTATGTCACATTTCTTTTACACTCACTATTGACACACATCTTGTACCCTCATTTCTGTCACACATCTTTCATCCTCATTTCTGTCACACATCTTTTATCCTCATTTTTGTCACACTTCTTTCATCCTCATTTCTGTCACACATTTTCCATCATCATTTTTGTCACACTTCTTTCATCTTCATTTCTGTCACACATCTTTCATCCTCATTTCTGTCACACATCTTTTATCCTCATTTTTGTCACACTTCTTTCATCCTCATTTCTGTCACACATTTTTCATCATCATTTTTGTCACACTTCTTTCATCCTCATTTCTGTCACACATCTTTCACCCTCACCTTTGTCACACATCTTTTACCTTCATTTCTGTCACATAACTTTCACTCTCATAGTTATTTAAAAAACCTTGGAGTGACACTGTACAAGCTTGGCTCCGTTTGACCGAGTTGAGCCTAATGACTGTGCATCAACCGTTGCACACGTCAAGTATTTACAACATATTTACATGTAAGAAAAAACGGGTTGATGGTTTGTACCCTGGTATTATTAACCACTCTATTCTACTGAAATATTATTCTAAATAATGACATACTAATACTAGTTCTATAAATATACATTTAATGCGTTGCCTATTTTACTCTATCTGTCACATTAATCCTAAAATAAGCTTACATTACTCATAATATTTATCTATTTTAAGGGATGGAATTTACCTATGTGAAATGAAATTGATGTGAGATGAGTGATGTCCCTTGGTGAAATGGGTAATGTGAAATGTAATAAGTTACGTCCCTTTCTAAAATGGGTGATGTAAAATATAACATATTCTAACTAATGTTTTTAAATAAAAACAAACTATATGATTGAAATATTATTCTATATGGTGAAAATGATGTATCTTTAAGTGTATGATATTTCTATTCTATTATGGTGTAACCTAATCATGCTACTAAATGATAACGATTGTTAAATGGATTGGTTAAGATGGAATGAAATCAAATGAAATGACACAAAGTGAAATAATAAACTGAATGATACTATTCCTGTCTAAACTTCTTATAATTAGTTGTTATGTTTAAATTACTATCCTAATCTACTTTTAAAGCTAAATGAATATGTAAATTAATAATCTATCTAAAGTAAAATGAAAAAGTATTATATTATCTAACTGTACATTAAAATGACATAATCTATCTATATTTTATCACTATATTAAAACATTATGATACATATCACATTAGGTTTATATATACATGTTCTATAAATACCTCAGGTTAGTCGTTGCCATTAATGTTCAGAAACATACTTTCATTGGCATAATATCTATACAATTGTTCTGGGTATTTGAAATCCACTACACAGTCATATTTATTCTATGGGTATTGCACCTGTAAATTTCGTTTGTAGACCACTGTTCCCGTGTCTGTCTGTATATAATTATCTGACACTGTTTTTCTCTGTTTAACACAACTACTTCACTGGAACATATTTGGAGCTTAGCAAGTAATAAGCTGTCCTCGTTCACAAAGTGATATATTTGTTCCCAGAGTAAAGTTGTTACTTTTGATGTCTACAGACACATAGCAGGTCAATGTTTTTGGTACTTAGTTCAGCACACAATATTCATGTATTTCTAACATATTTCACATAGAATATTTGACTGTACTAAATTAACATATATTACAAATACCATTTTATGTGGAAATTTCTGGTATTGCTACATCAGATGGTCGACTAAGGGTATCAGCCAAGATGTTATCTTTCCCCTTAATATGTTCTATACTAAAGGTGTAATTTTGTAGTATTAGCGACCACCTGTATATTCGGTCATTTCGATGTACACCACTCTGCATGACCGTTATTGGGGAGTTGTCAGTCTGGACAATGAAGTGCACACCCGACAGGAATCGATGCAGCTTTCTCACCGCATAGATGACGCTTAAGGCTTCCAACTCGGATATGGAATATCTGGACTCGGTGGGTGTGATCTTACGGCTCACGTAGCAAATCGGATGGAAGATGCCCTCATAAAATTGGCCTAGTACTGCAGCGATGGAGATCCTGCTGGCATCTGTCCTAAGATAATAAACGAGCCTCGGATTAGGCAGGCGGAGGATTGGAACATTACTAAACAAAATTTTCAATTTTGACGATGCAGAAATTAATAATGCATCTTTAACATCCAATTTTACAGAAGCTTTTAAAACATTGGAAAATACACTTGTAATCTCCGCTAAATTTGGAATAAATTTACTATAGTAATTCACTAACCCCAAAAGGCTTCTGACCTGTTTCTTGGTGGTAGGCATGGTCAGATTCATAATTTTGGTAATAATTTTCTGGTCAGTCTTTAGTTGACCTTGAGAAATGACATGACCCAAAAATTCAATTTCTTTTAGGCCCAATTCGACTTTGCTCGGTTTGACAGTGAGCCCGAAGAGTCGCAACCTATTAAAGACATGTCTCAGTTTCAGTAGGTGTGTTGTCCAGTCATCAGTATGGACACATATATCATCTATATAGGTCACTGTATTCGTCACTCCATGAAGTAGATCTTTAGTTAAGCGTACGAAAGTGGCAGGAGCGTTTCGAAGTCCGAAAGGAAGAAAACGCCACTCGTATAGTCCTAAAGGTGTTGAGAAAGCAGTAAGATGGATGGATTGAGACTGCATAGGGACTTGCCAATATCCCTTAGTGAGATCTAATTTAGAAAAGAGTTTGGAGGTGGACATGTCAAGAATAAGATCTTCGCAGGAAGGAATTGGCTCTGCGTCGATCTTGGTGACGTTGTTGAGCTTTCGATAGTCCACGCACAGACGAATTGTAGAATCTTTCTTCTTGACTAGAACAATTGGAAAAGAGTACTCAGAGGTGGATTTCTGGATGATCCCACTAGCCTCTAAATTCAGAATTTCCTTATTTAGATTTTCCCTATAGCTTAGTGGGATTGAGTACGGCCTGCATTTAATAGGCTTAGAGTCCGTAAGAAGAATGGAGTGTACGATTCTGTCCGTCCTACCTGGAATGTCAGAGAATATGTCTTTGTATTCCGTCACTAATTCTACTAATTGTCGTCGTTGACTGTCTGTTAGTCCCTGTTCTATATGTATGCTATCTAATGTAGCAGTCTTGTCTACAATAGGAACTGGTAGTTCCATTCCGTCGTCGTCTACCTGATTCAGTACGGTGGTGGTGCTAAGTGTGTATTCTGTATTCTCGCTAAGTGTATGCTCGTCGGATATGCCAGTCTCGCTAACTAGTGTAGTTGCGTTGTGTATGTCTGTCGTCTGATCACTTGGTGTTGGTGCACTGTGTTCGTCTGTCTCTACTTTTGTATGTTGTCGTGAATAGTAAGGTTTCAACATGTTGACATGGAACATCTTTAAGTTTCCGTTTATTGATATTTCATAGTCAACATCTGAAATCTTACGTACCACCTTGAATGGCCCTTGCCATGAAGTCAATAATAAATTTCGTTTGTCAGGAAGCAAGAGAAGTATGTCTTGATCTGGTTCAAGTTCAATTGTTCTCGCCATTTTGTTGGCCTTGTACATAGGTCGACCATCGTTGATATGAAGCGATTTCCTTTGCTGGACACCTGATTCAGGGGTCCAACAATATCTACCGCCACACTCTCAAATGGCCTAGAAGCCAGTGTAGAAGGTTGTACTTCAGCTGTAACATGTTTACCCTTTCGTACTAACTGTTGACAGACATTACACGAACGACAAAATAATTTAATATCATTGCAAAAACCTGGCCAATAAAAATGAGCCTGAATTCTGGCCCTGGTTTTGTCATATGCAAGATGGCCAGCAAACGGTGACTCATGTGCAATCTTTAGCACAGTTATGCGATGTTGTACAGGTAACACCGTTTGCTGAATGTTATGGTTACCAGTAGTATAATGTTTAGTAAGAATGCTATTATTTAATCTGAAGAACCCTGAAGCGTTCTTTGTAACCTTAGCTCGTTCTTTCAATAATTTTAAATAAGGAGACAAACTAGGATCAGCTTTCTTCTGTTCTATGACTTTTTGTCTGTTGGTATCATCAGTGCTAGATGGAGAAAGCACCAGTAGTCTCTCATCTTGAAGCGTGTCTTGATGTTTTATAGTGTCTGCTCTGGTTGTTGCATTAACTGCATTCAGTTGGTTCCATGCAGTTATTTCATCGTTAGTACATTGTTTTAGCTGGGGTAAGCAACCCAGAATTAGATCAGTACAAGGGTTGTCAAGTACAGCACAAGTAAATGTACCCGAAAGGAAAGGAGTGTCAATACGGGCTTTGGCCAAAGGGTAAATTTCAATGTTACCCGAAAAGGTTCGGCATTTGACAGAGTCACCTGTATAATCCTCTTGACTCACTAGTTCCTTTCTGAGGCCAATAAGGGTACTCCCGCTATCTAGCAAACATTGGCATGGTCTATCATTGACCATTGCATTGTGGAACTTTAAATTGCCTCTGGAGGCTAAGGCTGCATTCACGCTCTCAGTTGAGCATGGAACTGTATGTCCACATTCTAATTTTTCGTCAGCATGAAAATGGTGACATCGCTCACAACTGTCAAAACTCAACACATCGTTTACACAACACACCTCTTCCGTTTGGTTAACAGATAACTCATTTTCAACATCACACTCAGTCTCACTACCACTATCAGACGATGTATCAAGTAAAATAGCATTGTTGGCTTTCATACGTTGGCGGCCAAGGCACTTATTTGAATAGTGGCCGTAGCTGGAACAAAAAAAACATTTAATGGCCCGCCGGTATGCAGATCTTTTGTCCTGTTGCTTCTTAATAACATTTTCAAGATGTGCCGGATAACTCGGCGATTTGTCACACATTGAATCAGTGTCATGTAAAAGTTGACAGTGGATACATTTTGAAACTTTTCTATCTTTCTTGTCAAATTTATTATAAGGTTTCCTATTGCCCTGATAGTTTTTAGATTGATCTTTTACAAAGGAAACTATTTCAGGGTCATTTGAAGTTTTAAAAATATTTCTGTTTGAAGAAAAATATGCTGACCCTTTCTTTTCAAACTATTCTATGGTTTCAATGTCTGACTGCTGCAAAAATTTAGCAAAAGAGGATGGTATCGTGGATATTACTTTATCCATAGTTATTAAGTTTTTTAATTTATCAAAGTCTTTTCCTATGTTAGCCGCTTTAAGCCACCTGTTTAGTACACTTTGAACATTTGAGACGTAGTCAATGAAAGTCTCAGTAGGTTTAGGTTTTAAATTTGAGAACTGAACCTGATACCCAGTGGCATCAAGTAAAAAGTGTTGCATAATCCTATCACGGATGTATTGGTAGTCAGATCTAAGATCGGTTGGTATAGATTCTATTACTTTAAGGGGCTCACCACTCAGGTTCTTCATATAAATCATAGCCCACATCTCTAAAGGAACTTGGTGATATTTAAACTGATACTCGACATTTTCTGTCCAGGCAGAAATTGAATCTTCTTTACAATATGCTTTGATAATATTTTTGTATTTGTTGAACTTATTTTCCTCTTGTTGACTTTTAAGTTTAGTGGCAGAGATCTCTGCGTGTGAGTCTACATCCATCTCTTTCATCTTTAACTGTGTCTCTGATTCTACTTGTATTTGTTTTTCCTTAACTCTTGCCATTTCATCTATCTCCTTTTGCTTTAGATCTAATTCTCTTTGTTTAATTTCCTTATCATGTTCTAATTGTTTCTGTTTTAATTCTAATTGATGTTGTCTTTCTAGTGCGCGTTCATCTCTTTCTGCATCCTTTGCTTCTTTAAATTTCTTATCAGCATATTCTTCTAGCTCTTTACCTGTGTATTGCAATTCTTTACCTGCTTTAATGAAGTCAGCTAGAGTAGCCATGTTGTTGGATAATAGGTTCGCGTTGACCTGAACTGACTACTTCAATTAGTTATTATTCTTTGATATGCTATGCTATTTAATATCTGAGCACTACAAATTGTACTATTTGTTTACAATCTGGAAAGTTGTATTCTCCAAAAAGTTAGAGCACAAAGTCTGTTCATACAATACACGCTGAAAAAGAGATGCACTATTAATCACAATGCATGCCAAAAACGTAGGTTTTACTCAACTTAATGTTCCCCAGAACAAGGAACAACACGTCAGCAATACCGGTCCCGTTGTTTGGCACCCCGGAATACACACGAGTTTTCTACTCAGGTCACCCTGTTTGGCGCATCGGCACACACTCACGTTATTTATCAGCTGTTGTTCGCCCTGTTTTACAGAGCAGCAACAATTAACAACTCGTAAACGAAAAATAGACTTTTGACAACTTGTTACAATGACACAGACATGCCCACGAACAAACAGAACATCGATTAATTAATATTTAATGTCAATGTCCTGTCTTCGTTCTACAGTAATTTGTCTTTCGTTACTAACCTAGTTTAATCTATGGAAGAATGGTGCAGACAAAATCTAATTTGCATAGCCGAAAGTAGTGCCTTCGTGACAGTAAACAAATAGAAAAAGTACGAAAAAAATTCAATAACTGCTTTTAAATAAATATAAATATAATAATAATGTGTAAATAAATAAATATATTCATTCTTTAACTTAAATACACAAATAATACTTAATATATCGTAAAGATTCAGGCAGGCAGCAGTTTGCCAGTATGTAAACACTGAAATGCTGATTGCAAATGGCGAGGCCCAACTGTTCGTCAATCGTGCCACGTCACAGGCGCAGCGCTATTTTTAGCTTGTAAAAATCAATACTGTCGCTGACCTTTGTATTGCTCCGCCATGAATCATTTGTGACAATTATTCAAAAACAAATAAATAATTACATAAATAAATGAAAGAAGAACATAATATAAATACTTACAACTTTGAAAGGCACATTATTTAAATATATAACATTCTAATAAGCACAAATAAACATTATTTCATCACGATAGGCACAATTCTGCTGGCAACTCGATCTAGTCTGCACACGTCATAGTCACTGACTCAAATTAAACATTTAATCTTTGTTATATCCTATCTGTAACCCTAGTCTAGAGCCGTGGGTAAGTGTCTATAGCTTGAACTCAGGTTCAAGCAGCACTTCTGACACCACATTTAATCCTATTGCCTGTCAACAACTCGTGTTTCAGGCATCATCGGATTACTTCTCCCACACCCTACAAGAAACTTGCAAGTCGTGTGCGAGGAATGAAATGGTACATTTTATTGCCGTTGGCTCTTTACAATTGCAAAAACAGTCGCTATCTAATCACACATAAAGTCACAATATTCTCTATCACTAGTTTTCATAAATCCTATAGCTAATCTCTATCTACTAGGCTATCTGAAAACACATATCTATTCTATACGATGTGAACACTACAGAGTCAGTCCCCAGTCTGACTTGCTTCACTCGCGTCGCTACACGCCACGCGGAAGGACCTTCATACGCCCTTCGGCTCTTTGCGTGCTAGGTCAGTTAGCACGCTTCTATTAGCTGGCTTTGGTTTGAGTGCCAATCGTTGCTATCACGCAGGCGTGATTCTGTCGTGACCAGTAGTGCTAACTATCTGGTCAACGCCTTCGTGTGAGGACTAGTTAATAGTCCCCCTTTTCTATCATCTATCCTGCCCTGATCCCGGGCACTCTGTTCCCTCTACTCATTCTGAGGTTGACCCCACGTCCCGGTGGTGTTCTATCATGAGGCAGGCTTCCTGCCTCCTCCTTCAGTCTTTGACATTATGTTCCGCTAGAAAGGTTAGCTTCTCTGCATTGACTACTTCCATATGCATTTTATTAATCTCTGCTTCTTCAGTTTTGAGACGCTCTTTTGCTTCAAATAACTCGTCAATTGTTTTATTCATCTGTTCCTCCGCCATGTCCCACTCTTTCATCTCGTCTCTGATGTATGTTTCTAACTGTTCTCCTGTTAAGCCCTCTATTATGCCTAACCTTCTCGTGGACTCTAAGTAATCTGTTCGCGCCTTCAGATAATCTAGATCCTGGGAAGGTGAGTCCATATTTGCTAATGGCTATATTCAGGTAAGCTCTTATGTATCTATCAAAATCAGAGCTAAGCTAGAAAGACAAGAGTGAACCAATGACAGCAGAATCAAAACCAATGTGTAGAGTTAAACGTCAGCAGTGAAAGACAACTGAAAGTAATATTCAAGTAGTTTCTGGCGACCGCAGTGAAGTAAGTGGGAAAGATATAATACACAATAATCAGTAATATTTACCTAAATAAATATTAAAATGCACTGCATACATGTCATAATGAAAATGGCATAAGTAAGCATAAAATGGCAAATCAATCAAGCAGTTAAATCATCAAACACATCAATGTAAATATGATTAAAGTGATCAGTTATCATTAAATGATGAATGATACACTAAATGATAAGAATTAAAATACTTATCAATAAATGATAGATAAGGTAGTTCTCATAAGTTCTTATCTGTTATACACTTTTGAAAAGTTATATCTATACTCTGTAACTTCCTCAACTAAAATTAGCTACATCTGATGATAGTCTATTTTGATGACTGAAGATTACAAGAGTTAACTTTTAAAATCGTATGTCTAGGGTCTAGTACAGGAGTCTATTGAAAGCGAGAAGTCCGAATTCAAATTCCAGACGAGAAGCCCAATCTTTCAGATTGGGTTAAAATTAAATCCCGGAGATGAGACACCAATCTGTCATAAGTTGGGGTGCCCCACCGGCTAGATGAAAATATTATTCACTGGCGAGCAACCCTAAATAGTCAGAAACTGACTAGGGACAAAATCTATATGGCTGAACTACAGATTAAGCCCTGAATATCCAACGTACAGCTCCAAGTGGCTCGTTACAAAATGAAATGAACTGTTCTGAATATTCGCCAAGGTATAGGAAAGAGAAGGTTAGCTAGGATAGATTTTTAAGTCTGAATTAAAGTTTAAGGACAACTATGCTAGTACAGGTTTTTCTCCCTGACTGCTCCTTTCCTTGGTGTGTAAGTGAACCCCGACCAATGTACATAACAACACGTATGCACAATTGGAATTAAAATATAACGAGAGAACTATGAGTTACAAGACCACAACATTTATTTACTAATCATAGACATCTGATGGTCTTCAATATGGGGATGGTGAAATCATATAACATATTGTGATGAGAAACATTACGTAACTTTACTTGTTACTTCATCTATCTGGAACTGTGGTCCAGATCCCCACTCTCCAGTAGACTCAAAAAAGAAACAGCTTGTCGGTATTCTGACGATCCTGTCAGTCCTGACACTCCTAGTCGTCACTCGTTATTGAGATCTGTAACATAGATGCTCCTTGTGAGAGCTTGAAAGAAAATCAAGAATGTGTTAGATCTTGTTCTACATCAGCGCAATCTTAAGTATAACATATCATAACACAAACATATACAATGACCAGTCTGGCCAAGTTTATCTTCCAGCTCTACTGTGTTCACCATCCTCCTTCTCCCTACTGTCTTTAGTCTGGGACGGGCTTTTCAATTGTCTCACACGCCTGTAATGATTACATTTCTGCCGCCCCATGTCCATGTCGCTAATACAGAAATTCTGTGTCATACAGCCGCTCCTTCCAAAGTTGGGTTAGCAGCTCACAGGGTCGGTAATGGTATTATAATAGTACCTGATCATCCGGGCTTACAAGCCGTGACCAGTAGCTGTGCCAGGTTTCCATGCATTACCGTGGACGCACGCCCGCAATACACTGAGAAAGTTTAGCACCATATACCCTATACCAATTGTGGGTAATGTCTGTACCATTACACCTCTGCTTCCAACACAATCATTGTCCAATGTGCCAATGCGCAGACAATAGCATAACACTTCATATTGGTAGGTTTGCATATGACAAGTCAATATATCAAACATCCAATACACATAAACATATTGATTAAACTAGACATATTATGATACTTTAACATCATAGCATAATGCCCTAGTTAGTTTGTATGTATACGAAATGAGACGTATATACACAAAAAGAATATGTACGAAGCATATTCCTAGCATCGTATATTCATATGAAATTACACATACATACATCCAACATATCCGTAAACGTTATATTACTTCAAGATAGACATCTAATGATACTCAACATAATAGCATCAGGCATTATTAATGAGTACTAATATTGTATAGCTACAAAATGAGATATACAACAAGTCTAATTGAAGTGACCACACAGACCAGCCATATTTGCTGAGCTGCCCAGTTTAATCACCACTTAGTTACTGCTGTTGTAAGAATTAAATAAATAGTCAGTTGACTATATTCTGTACAACAAATGCACACACCAACAGGCAACTACGAAGTGTACAAAGAAATGACAAGCATCTACCAAGACACCTAAAAGTATATCTAGACAAGATCTCCTTCCATAAGTTTCTACTTCTCAGAAGAGTAACACTTAAAGCACAATGATATTGAACACAGAACTTAGAAGGAAAAAAAACACTCAAGTAACCTATGACAATGATAGTTCTTGCAATAACCTAGATCAGATATAGACTGAAAATTCATATGTCTAAAAGACTGTTGCATAGTTACTAAGGAATCCTTCCTAGAAGCCAACATAATAATCATGCATATGACTACAGACATTGAGCTGGCTGCCTACCTGTTCTGAAGTCAGACTTAATCTAAAGGGAAAAAGTCTAGCAGGGGTTTTTATACCTAGCCTAGCAGTAGACACTTATCTCCCCGGAATTCCATTCATAAATTCTTCTTATCTCCCCCTGACGTTAATTGCAATTAACACTGCAACCTGTCCAGTCATAAAAATTATTTCTGCATGCACACTAGCCTTCACACCTGTGGGTCTGACCATTATTAGCCCTGGGGCTATTATCTTCCCCTGTGTCAATGTTGTTCACACCTGGGCGATTTCCTACCTCTGTTTCAATAGCCAACATTTACTTTGTGTGGCCAGTCTTGACACTTCACAGCTGACCGGTTTTACAAGGTCTGTTTTCACACTCTACTGAGTCTGCCGATCTGAGTTGACTTGGCTTGTTTACCGCCCTATGGCTATTATCTCCATCTGGCGTTAATTGCCTTTATTCAACCAATGGCCCAGTTCATTGTTGATTCAGCCAGGGTCTACCTGGACGAGAAGGTGCCAATATGTCTGTGTGGTGTCATAGCCCGTCTGGGTCAGCAGTTTTCCAAGGTGTAGACTAATTTAAATTATCTAGTTGTGTCCATCTCAAGTATCCCATTTTACTTGCCATCTGCAAGCTTACGTCATGGCTAGAGGCTTTTTGTGAATAATCTTACCTCACGACTAGATAGCCTTGGAGTAGCGTGATTAATTCATTCTTTCTCAATTTGGCCTCTCAAATTTGGAGACCGAGAAAAATATTCTGGGATGTTAAGGCGGCATTCCACGACAGAGCTTCCCGCTTTAAAAAAAAAAAGTTTCTGCCAGAAATCTTTTGTCAAAACACGCCGTACATCCCAGCATAATGCCTAAGCACTCTCCGTTCTGTATCTGCCTAAAGGTTTCCAATATTCCTTGTGGCAGTGGGTTGTCCTGCATCTGCAGAAAGACGTCCCATTTCCATAACCCAAAGATACTCTGGATAGATCCTTGTACCTGGTTTTCGGCCGGGATTCCATGCAATAGCTTGGTAAAATCCGGTAATTGTCAGGAGGTTGTAATTTTACCCATCTGGGAAAGATCACAATCAACGGGATTCTTCTACGCCTCTGGGCAGCAATTGTTTTGCACCAGTCACTCACGTGATTTACTCCTTTCAGCCGAGGATGTACCCGTAGTGAGGTCTTGCATAAGATGGCCACAGCAAAGCTTGTCTCCGTGATTTTCCTCCATCCATTATAGATCCATAACCGATCCATCAATATCTTCCTTTTGAAAGGAATAATGTTACACATCATGGTCCCATGATATAAATTCAACTGGCGCTTTCCTCCTTCAAAGTCGGGCGTAACAATCTTCCCTCCTCGGTGTCGCGGTTTCTTCCCCTGATATTCAGTTAATGGGCTGAGTTTCTCTGCATTAGAGTTTCTTGTACAAACCGTGCTAGAAATTGGAAATTTAGTGTGCCAAGTTGTCCTGCCTTGAGAAATAACATAGTTACTCCTGGGCGATAAAGTGGTGTTACTTTTGAATAAAGTATCCACAAATAGCTGATCTACTCCTATCAAATCGACCTGACTGAAGGGTAGATTTAGTCCTAAGAGTGTTGATTCCAAACCACTCTTGACTTCTGTTACTTCAGGTCCCTGTTGCTGGAATTCCCTGTTAACTTCAGCTAATGAGATGATAGGCGTTTCTTCCTCCATCTTGTGCAAAGAATTTTCTTCTTTAGCAACTACAGACAATGTTGTCTGCACAATATCAAGAGTCCATATTCTGGCTCATGACAATTCCCTGTGTTTCCCGAGTCTCCGAACTGGTATACTGTGAGATAACAACTGGAAATGTTTCCTGGTCTGGATGTTCCTCTCTGGTCGTGCTTTCATGGGCTAAGTTCAGTTGAGGTAACTCCTGTGGTGGGCTGTCTAAGCAATCCATCACAATAGGTAAATGGTTTGAACTGAGATCTAGTGTCTTGTCCTGAGCTGCAGCCTCAAAGATCACAAGGGGTAACGGGTCATCCTTCATCCCACTGTCAGTCAAATTTAATCCCACATCTTCCTCGTCTGGGCTGAAGGGAATAATAAAGTCGGTTACCTTTCGATCTCCGACCTCCTTAAAAGATGTCCTCATGTCATCTTCCTCTTGAGTTTCACCTCTCGTTGAAGTAAAATGAGATTCCTGTGAGTCTTGTACTGGCGGACCAGTTAAACCACGTATTTTGTGGTACGAATAGTTGTCCTCTGGGTAACTGTTAATAGGCAAATTATCTGAACTGATAATTAGTGATTCTTCCCGCGTTGCAGCAGTGGAATTCACCTGGGATTCAGTTACTTCCATCCTCCCTATTTCAGTCAGATGTAATTCCACTTCGTGATTCTGTGAACAGAAGGGAATGTGAGAATCGGCTAGGTCTCTGCCTGCGACCTCATTAAAGGTTGTCTTCAGTTCCTCTTTCTCTCGAGATTCATTCCTCGTAGAAGTTAAGTGGTTTTCCTGAAGGTCCTGTACTGGCGAACCAGTGAGTCCACAATTTCCATGGTCCAAACAGTTATCACGTTTGTGACTGCTTGAAATGCCCTTGACATGTTTTTTCTTCCCTCTTTTCCATTTAGGACTGGGTCGAATGAGAACCTGTAGTTCCCGGTCCACTAACTCTGATTCCGCGGTGGTTGGCAAAGATGTCCCTTCCTTCCTGGTTGGGTGAGCATCCATATCTCCTACCTTATGTTCCGCTAGAAAGGTTAGCTTCTCTGCATTGACTACTTCCATATGCTTTTTATTAATCTCTGCTTCTTCAGTTTTGCTACGCTCTTTTGCTTCAAATAACTCGTCAATTGTTTTATTCATCTGTTCCTCCGCCATGTCCCACTCTTTCATCTCGTCTCTGATGTATGTTTCTAACTGTTCTCCTGTTAAGCCCTCTATTATGCCTAACCTTCTCGTGGACTCTAAGTAATCTGTTCGCGCCTTCAGATAATCTAGATCCTGGGAAGGCGAGTCCATATTTGCTAATGGCTATATTCAGATAAGCTCTTATGTATCTATCAAAATCAGAGCTAAGCTAGAAAGACAAGAGTGAACCAATGACAGCAGAATCAAAACCAATGTGTAGAGTTAAACGTCAGCAGTAAAAGACAACTGAAAGTAATATTCAAGTAGTTTCTGGCGACCGCAGTGAAGTAAGTGTGAGAGATATTGTCAGGGTCTTAAACTTGGCTCGCTAACCTAACACATGTGAGACAGTACAAGTACAACGTGATTTGACGTAAGACTCAACGACACACCGTTCAATGGATTTATTCACAGATTAAATACATTACGATGATCACAACAATATATACTTGATACTTCAAAACACTTACATCCACAATACAGCTCACAAGTCTAACTCTCAAGATGTCCAGACACTCGACTTTCAAGCACAGAAAACCACACAACGCCTTTCTCTTCTCATGCATCCGTCCAAGTCCGTGTCCCAGAGCTGTCTGACGCTAGTTAGCAACTTGCCTCCCGCCTCAGGTGGCTTCACGAGGCATGCGTGCGTCTAGCGTCGTCCTGGCCTGACCGCTGGTCGTTCGTCAGCCAGCAATCTTGCAGGCCGGTAACTACTACTCGCCTGGCGGCGTAACGAAGTTGCTGCATCCCTGCTGGGAGCTAAGTCGCCTGGCGGGCGTAACGATGTCACTGCATCACTGTACCCTTTCTGGACTCTGACACGCTCCCCCGGCAAATTCATGAAAGATGTCATCTTTCATGTATAATATATGTACATACTGGGTTAATATTCTAACCTTGTCAGAGTCTACCCTTCTGTTGTTATATACATTGGTATCAAAATACAAATAAATACACATATGCCATAGAAATATATAAGAAATGGAAGTTGCATTCAACGACATGTGTTCAACCTTTAACACATGTCAGGTTTCATCCTCTCGATGGCTGATTACCTTAATTGCATTAATGACCCAGTCAGATCGGTAGTACCAGCTTCACGCATCTACCTCGCAGCCTCCAAAAAAAAAAACGTAATAATATGGTTCTTGAAACAAAAACCATCTAGCTAGACTGAAATACGGCTTTATATAAGTCGTATAAAACGCTCAAACCCTGACCTTATTTGGCCAGTAGCTCTTGTGTTGGTCTGCAATGTCGGCAAACCTCTGCCATGCCCAGTAGATGGCTACCTGTTGTGTCAATAATCTGGCAACACTTGGCTATTTATACACAACACATTACTGAATACATTTCAATTTATGGCCCTTTGTGTAATGATGTCATAACAAAATAATGAAAAGGGGAATAATTTCCACATTAATGAACTACAATAATTTACAATAATTATCCTATTTCTTAGCGTCATTGCTTGACGTTTCTTCATATTAACGAGAAAAAGTCGGTAATATGAATACATTAATCAAGATATGATTCTAAGATTACACTACATAAATATATGAACACACAATTCGTGTATTTAACTTTGTTGATTCCTAAAGATTTTAGAATCGTCATAGCTTTTTAAACTTTTATTTGTCGTCTGCTAATTTTGCTCTAAATTTCTAACTAATCCGGAAGTACACACGAACACCAAAATCAGCTGATGTTGAAGCTTGCAGAACACACTTGTTCCGGTCTGATGTAGTTACGGAAAGTACAATGTTCTCACAGTTCATGTGTTGGATGTTTCACTACAAAACCTTCTGGATTACGATTGACTGTTCATGTGTTGGATGTTACACTACCGAACATTATGGATTTCGGTTAACTGCAATGGTGTAGCTGTCAATGTTTAGTTTACACGTTCACACACGTCTTTAAAATATCCCTGGAATGTTCCACACGCAGATGTCACTATCAAATTGGTTAGGTCGCTTACGGTAAGTTTTTGAGCGAATGTGACACTGTTCTTGTTCGTGATATATACAATTAATAAAGTTCGCTTTCTACCACACACTACACAATTATACACGACAATCACTACATGAATTAGTAAAATAAGAACACTATATATATATTGGGAGTAACCCCTATCACATCATATTGTAGACATTACACAGCTTTTTGTGAATGAAAAAAAATATATTCACTGATAAATGGCTGTGTCGGTCTGGGTGTATTTGTACACACTGCACTCAGACATTGGTGCTTACTGGGTCGGTCGGACAACGGGACAAAAGATCGGCAATTGAATTGGTTCTGCCTGGGATATGTCGAACCTCAAAGCTATAATCTTGAAGTTTAAGAGACCAGCGCGCTACCATATGGTTTGAAGGTACACCTGAATTTATAAAACGCAACGGGCTGCTGTCAGATTCCACGATGAAATGGCGTCCTAGAAGAAATCTGGATAATTTAGTTATACCCACCACTAAAGCTAGGGCTTCTAACTGGGGTATAGACCACGCCCGTTCTCTGGGCTTTAGTTTCCTGGATACGAAGTACACGGGATGGAGGATGTTATTGTACTCTTGCAATAAGACTGCTCCAATCGCCACGGAGCTAGCATCTGTACGCAATCTGAAAGGTAAATGGAGATTGGGCAATTTCAGGATGAGATTATTTGAACTATTATCAGAAAAACACGCTAGTACTTTATGGAATGCAATTTTTAGGCATTCATCGTTTACAATTTTCTCTGGTTTATCTTTTGTTAGTAAATTAGTAAACACTTCGGTCAGTTCGGAAAAATCAGGAATGAACTGCCGGTAATAATTTATCAGTCCCAACAAACTTCTGACTTGTTTTTTTGTAGTCGGAAGTGAGAGTTTTAGTATCTTGGACACAATGTTATCGTCTGTCGTGACAAAGCCATTGGATATTTTGTACCCCAAGAAGGATATTTCCTGGTAGGCTATGTCTACTTTCGCAGGCTTTACCGTCAGTCCGTGCTGTCTAATACGTTCAAATGTCTGTTCTAACGTCTTAATGTGCTCTGTCATTGTCTCTGTGTGAACACAGATGTCGTCTATGTAGCAGATTATGTTAGGAATGTCTACTAGGAAAAGTCGTGTCATACGTACGAATGTGGCAGGGGCATTGACTAGCCCAAATGGAAGTTTGCACCATTCGTACAGTCCCCAAGGTGTGGCCAATGCTGTCAGGTGTCTGCTCTGTTCGTCTACTCCTATTTGCCAATATCCTTTCGTCATATCTATCTTCGTAAAGAACCTAGCGTCTGTCAGTTCAGTCAGAAGATCGTCAGAGTTAGCCATTGGCTCAAGATCTAGAACAGTTATTTTATTGAGCTTTCGATAGTCGATACACAGTCTTATTGTATTGTCCTTTTTGCGTACTATGACCATTGGAGATGAGAAGTCTGATTGGGATCGTCTTATGATGTTGTTTTTCTCTAAGTTGATGATCTCCTGATGTAAATGTTCTTTGTAATGTAATGGAATGGTGTATGGTCTGCATCTTATGGGTGTGTTTGATGTGAGTGTGATGTGATGCTGCACTAATTCTGTTTGTCCTGGGTTGTTGGAAAAGATGGTGTTGTACTGTTGTATAAGCTGTTTGCAACTGTTTGTCTCTGCTTGAGTTAACTTTGGGTTGATTTTGATCTCCTTCAAGCAGTTTGTCGTGTCTAATGCAGGTGTTGGAATTTCGTCACTAGCATCGTCATCTTCGTGATCTATTATCACTGTACAAGCTGTCGTATCGTCTTGTTCGTTGTCTCTGTTGTGGTAGGGTCTTAGCATATTTATGTGAAATATTTTGTGTTTGTCTTTTATTTGGATTTCGTAGTCTACAGGTGACTCTTGTCACCGTTTTGACCTTGTCGACATTGTGATCTACACAGTAATCAGTAATATTTACCTAAATAAATATTAAAATGCACTGCATACATGTCATAATGAAAATGGCATAAGTAAGCATAAAATGGCAAATCAATCAAGCAGTTAAATCATCAAACACATCAATGTAAATATGATTAAAGTGATCAGTTATCATTAAATGATGAATGATACACTAAATGATAAGAATTAAAATACTTATCAATAAATGATAGATAAGGTAGTTCTCATAAGTTCTTATCTGTTATACACTTTTGAAAAGTTATATCTATACTCTGTAACTTCCTCAACTAAAATTAGCTGAAGATTACAAGAGTTAACTTTTAAAATCGTATGTCTAGGGTCTAGTACAGGAGTCTATTGAAAGCGAGAAGTCCGAATTCAAATTCCAGACGAGAAGCCCAATCTGTCAGATTGGGTTAAAATTAAATCCCGGAGATGAGACACCAATCTGTCATAAGTCGGGGTGCCCCACCGGCTAGATGAAAATATTATTCACTGGCGAGCAACCCTAAATAGTCAGAAACTGACTAGGGACAAAATCTATATGGCTGAACTACAGATTAAGCCCTGAATATCCAACGTACAGCTCCAAGTGGCTCGTTACAAAATGAAATGAACTGTGCTGAATATTCGCCAAGGTATAGGAAAGAGAAGGTTAGCTAGGATAGATTTTTAAGTCTGAATTAAAGTTTAAGGACAACTATGCTATAGTGTGTTTTTTTTTTTGGTTGCCTCAATATAAAATTCAATATCTCAGTAACGGGCTGAGATAAAATGATGAGATTTAGTATATAACGTTATCATTATGTCCACCCAACAAAACAATTTTTGTTCTGGAGATTTTACAGCAGATTTTAAAGTTAGCTTATATACGGTATATTAATTATGACTTAAAGATTACGACCATGATTTTAACAGTTTTACAGCTTCCCCAAGATTCGACCCAAATTATTCAAAATTTTCACGTGACTTTCGTTTTCAAACAAACAGCGCGAAGATTCAGAGGCGTCTCCAAATGTGGGTTCTTTCATGAAACGTGATTATATAAATAAACTAGCTGACAAGGCCCGGTTTCTGGTGGAAATCAATCAATCAATCAATCAATCAATCTATCTGTCTGTCTGTCTGTCTGTCTGTCTGTCTGTCTGTCTGTCTGTCTGTCTGTCTGTCTGTCTGTCTGTCTGTCTGTCTGTCTGTCTGTCTGTCTGTCTGTCTGTCTGTCTGTCTGTCTGTCTGTCTGTCTGTCTGTCTGTCTGTCTGTCTGAATGTCTGTCTGAATGTCTGTCTGTCTGAATGTCTGCCGGTCGACTGACCCATCCACCTACCCACCGACCCACCGACCTACCGATATCTATCTATCTATCTATCTATCTATCTATCTATCTATTCTATCTATCTATCTATCTATCTATCTATCTGCCTGCCTGCCAGCCCGACCACCCACCCACCGACAGACCGACCGACCTACCGATATCTATCTATCTATCCATCTATCTATCTATCTATCTATCTATCTATCTATCTATCTGTCTGTCTGTCTGTCTGTCTGTCTGTCTGTCTGTCTGTCTGTCTGTCTGTCTGTCTGTCTGTCTGTCTGTCTGTCTGTCTGTCTGTCTGTCTGTCTGTCTGTCTGTCTGTCTGTCTGTCTGAATGTCTGTCTGAATGTCTGTCTGTCTGAATGTCTGCCGGTCGACTGACCCATCCACCTACCCACCGACCCACCGACCTACCGATATCTATCTATCTATCTATCTATCTATCTATCTATTCTATCTATCTATCTATCTATCTATCTATCTGCCTGCCTGCCAGCCCGACCACCCACCCACCGACAGACCGACCGACCTACCGATATCTATCTATCTATCCATCTATCTATCTATCTATCTATCTATCTATCTATCTATCTATCTGTCTGTCTGTCTGTCTGTCTGCCTGTCTGCCTGCTGGCCCACCCACCCACCCACCGACCGATCGACCGACGTACCGATATCTATCTATCTATCTATCTATCTATCTATCTATCTATCTATCTAATCTATCTAATCTATATGTCTGTCTGTCTGCCTGCCTGCCGGCGCACCCACCCACATACCGAACGACCGACCGACCGACCGACAGAAATCTATCTATCTATCTATCTATCTATCTATCTATCTATCTATCTATCTAATATATCTATCTATCTATCTGTCTGTCTGTCTGTCTGCCTGTCTGCCTGTCTGCCTGCCTGATTGCCGGCCCACCCACCCACCGACCAACCGACCGACGTACCGATATCTATCTATCTATCTCTATCTATCTATCTATCTATCTATCTATCTATCTATCTATCTATCTAATCTATCTAATCTATCTAATCTATCTGTCTGTCTGTCTGCCTGCCTGCCTGCCGGCCCACCCACCCACATACCGACCGACCGACCGACAGATATCTATCTATCTATCTATCTATCTATCTGTCTATCTGTCTATCTATCTATCTATCTATCTATCTATCTATCTATCTATCTATCTAATCTATCTAATCTATATGTCTGTCTGTCTGCCTGCCTGCCGGCGCACCCACCCACATACCGACCGACCGACCGACCGACAGATATCTATCTATCTATCTATCTATCTATCTATCTATCTATCTATCTATCTATCTATCTATCTATCTAATAAATCTATCTATCTATCTGTCTGTCTGTCTGTCTGTCTGTCTGTCTGTCTGCCTGCCTGCCGGCCCACCCACCCACCGACCAACCGACCGACGTACCGATATCTATCTATCTATCTATCTATCTATCTATCTATCTATCTATCTATCTATCTATCTATCTATCAATCTATCTATATATCTATCTGTCTGTCTGTCTGTCTGTCTGTCTGTATGTCTGTCTGTATGTCTGTCTGTCTCTCTGCCTGCCTGCCGGCCCACCCACCCACATACCGACCGACCGACCGACAGATATCTATCTATCTATCTATCTATCCATCTATCTATCTATCTATCTATCTATCTATCTATCTATCTATCTATTTATCTATCTATCTAATCTATCTGTCTGTCTGTCTGCCTGACTGCCTGCCTGCCGGCCCACCCACCCACCAACCGACCGACCGACCGACCTACCGATATCTATCTATCTATCTATCTATCTATCTATCTATCTATCTATCTATCTATCTATCTATCTATCTATCTATCTATCTATCTATCTAATCTAATCTAATCTAATCTATCTGTCTGTCCTATCTATCTAATCTATCTGTCTGTCCTATCTATCTAATCTATCTGTCTGTCTGTCTGCCTGCCTGCCGGCCCACCCACCCATTAACCAACCGACCTACCGATATCTATCTATCTATCTATATATATATCTATCTATCTATCTATCTATCTATCTATCTATCTATCTATTTATCTATCTATCTGCCTGCCTGCCGGCCCGACCACCCACCCACCGACAGACCGACCGACCTACCGATATCAATCTATCTAATCTATCTGTCTGTCCTATCTATCTAATCTATCTGTCTGTCTGTCTGTCTGCCTGCCTGCCCACCCACCCACTAACCGACCGACCTACCGATATCTATCTATCTATCTATCTATCTATCTATCTATCTATCTATCTATCTATCTATCTATCTATCTATCTATCTATCTATCTATCTATCTATCCATCTATCTATCTATCTATCTATCTATCTATCTATCTAATCTATCTGTCTGTCTGCCTGCCTGCCTGCCTGCCGACCCACCCACCCACCCACCGACCGACCGACCCACCGACCGACCGATCCACCCACTCAGCCAGCCAGCCAGCCAGCCATCCATCCACCCACCTATCTTTCTGCCTACCTACCTACCTTTCTGTCTGTCTGTCCGGGCCGCATCATTCATTTTATTCGGAGACTGCCGAGGGTCGTCGCTGGAGCTACGGAGTTCGTGCTTTGTGCGACGCTTTCCGCGCTGCGGAAAGAAACTGAGCCATATGGGATAAAAACCCTGTGCAATGCAGCCGATTCTGTCGACTGTAAGCTACTTCTTTGATTGCACCCACTCCCATACGAATCCAGATACGCCTTTGTTTGTCATCTGAATTTGCAGGTCCTCATTACCGTAAACATAACATTTTTAACAAGAAATCACTAGTTGTTAAGCAAAACATCAAAGGCTTTTAATGATTTAAGTTGTTTTGGGACCTATCAAAGACATATTCCTTGGGTGGGGGTAAATATAAGACGGCTGGAAAAATTTCATAACGATGCAACAGATAGTTTTCAAAATAATTGATCTTGAATGACGGCATAAATTTCCGGACAGACTATAGTACAGGTTTTTCTCCCTGACTGCTCCTTTCCTTGATGTGTAAGTGAACCCCGACCAATGTACACAACAACACGTATGCACAATTGGAATTAAAATATAACGAGAGAACTATGAGTTACAAGACTACAACATTTATTTACTAATCATAGACATCTGATGGTCTTCAATATGGGGATGATGAAATCATATAACATATTGTGATGAGAAACATTACGTAACTTTACTTGTTACTTCATCTATCTGGAACTGTGGTCCAGATCCCCACTCTCCAGTAGACTCAAAAAAGAAACAGCTTGCCGGTATTGCAAAATCATGACGATACACCGAGAGTCAATACGCTTGGATTTGTATTCTCACTACACTTTTACTATGTCTCTATGGTTGTTTCCTGACAGGCTTCATCATCAAACTCACATCAAATGATGGCGGCATGCACATAATTGTTGGCAACAATATAGAACAGATACCGGGCGCTTGGTTTAAGTGTTAGTCTGTTACGCTGCCGTGAGGGGCGATCGGTGTAATTTGGTCGCAATATAGAACAGATAGCGGTCATGTGATTTAACAGCTAGGCCGTTACGCTTGCATGAGGGCATGTTGTATGTACCATTTGTATGTAACTAATACACCAATGTATTCATACCGTTGTGTTTTTCACTTATTTGCTAATGTAACACTGGTGTTTTTTACTTTTTTGTTTTTTATAATTTTATACACATCACTGTATTTATTTTATTATGTAATTTAACTTGTAATAATATACTTGAATTCTTTAAAATACTGCCTATTTAGACCTCTCAAAACCTGTTGATCGGAGATGTAAACTCCATCACAGCTAATTAAAACAACCAATATTTCCGTCACACAACCCCGTCGGAATCGAAGCTGTTACCTCCATATGATCTATGGTACCCTCTAGACCCGTATTGTTCTTTTTGGCCAGCTGTCTGTCGTTGGTACCCACTGTATAAGACACCTCTTTCTGGTAGGATTAACCTGTTTATTGTTACCCTCTCAGATCGATTGTAATCTTTGGTTTCTAAAATAATGCTTCGCGGAGACGCAACATTTCATTTCACCGTTATTTCATTGTATGTTTTGTTGAGGCCACGCGACCTATCCCGAATCAGTTATCTGTCATCTTCACTGGGTACCAAGTATCTGATTAATATCTCCAGATGGTGCCACCACAGTTAAGCTACACATAGTCACTATTCCACCTCTGTTTGCGTGGGAGGCACGGTAAACAACTCTAGATCAGAATGAAGACAATCACTAGCTTTGGATTAACCCGCACCTTGAGGTTAATATTTGGGCTTCTAATACGGCACTTCGCAACTGTAAAAATGTCATTACCCTTCTTCGGTGTCTGATTTTGGTGAGGAGTAGGCGAAATCTGTAACACCAATTCTGTATGGTAGCACGTCTATTTCGTTTTCTAAAACTAGCTACCTTTGTTATCATTATATACCTAGCCAACCGACCTCAAATTTGTCATTTTGGTTAATAATAACCGCAAAATGTCTCTGTCTTTCATAGAACCTGTACTTTTTTATGACTGTGAAGCGGGCGCAATGAGCAGACAAGATGAAAAACATCAGTGAAGATGTGGTGAAAATATACATATCAAGACCAGATAGAACAACAAATTACCAAGTCCCACTAGAAACAAATGAAAAACCGTATCTACAACACACTTTTCTTCCACTCTTAATGTTTAAGTTTGAGCGACATCTGTCTTTTCTAACGTGTGACATGCGGAATTTTGTCCTTAGAAATCACCTTGAATATATCTTCATATTTACATATGATATGAAAACATATTTTGAAGCCGCATATGTGACTTTAGGTCTTATACTAATTGTCGAATGAAATATGAACGCCAAGGATGAACTACATGGGTACCAGTTAATAAATGTTTGTTGTTTATTAGTATTTGTTTTAGTCATTCTTCTTGTTTCCGATCGGTACAGCCGTACTGATTTCACATTAAAGCTAAATATTCAAATACTATTCAGAATGCTTCTGTTAAATATGTTCACAAGAACTGACATTAACATAGTTATATGCTTTTCTCACGCCGGTAGATCTCCGTTTTTTCGTCGTTTTATTAAATATTTCTAGTCAAATGTCTTCATTTAATTTCTGTAATAAAATAACTTCATCTAATTTAAATTGTCAACTGCCTTCATATAATTCATGTAATCAACAGACACTGCGCAGGCTCTGTAATATTTAGTGGAGGCGGTTGTTGCACACAGTGAACAACTAGGGTTAGAATTAAATTATAAAACGACACGGCTTATTATTGTCACTAGGAAGAACGAAATACCACGATGTAATATACGTGTAAATGATAATATTCTGAAACAAGTGAATAGCAAGATGAAAAACATAGCGACCAATAAAAAGATGGCAATTGCTACGAGAAAAAGAGTGTTGCGGTGCTACATAGAACCTATGCTTTTGTATGAATGTGAAGATACTGAGCAGTCACGCTGAATCTGCTGGCTTGGAACTGCGGTTTCTGAGGAAAATGCAAAGCGATACCGCTGCATTCGCTTCTCTGGCACCTATGTTGGGTATAGTTAGCGACCAGGGGCGTGATTTGAACCGCTAATGATACCACCTAGCTGCGTTACATACTTGCCCACTGCCACACTACCCCACCACACAGTAGGTTTCGACCCTGACAAGCGCTATGGCAGCAACTAGACACCGTTGTTATACATTTACGGCTTAGTATACACTTAAAAAGAGCCGCCTATCAACCAGGTTCGTGTTTCGACTCTCAAACGATGCCTACAACACCACCTATCTCCGTTACAACCTTGACTACTACTACTACACTACTCCACCACACAGTAGGACTCGAACCTATCAAGCGCATTGACAACAACTAGACACCCCTGTTACACACTGGTGATATCCCACCACATCCCCTATGCCCCTTTACGCACCCCATACACTTACCAACGATAAAGAATCGAGCTTCGAACCTATCACCTCCATATGAGGGAGCCTATGGTACCAACTAGCTTGTGTGCGTCTATACAAACGGGAAGATAATTATTATTATTTTTTCTTCTTTACCATGGCTGGCATCTCCAATGCGTCAGTGTTACCATACAAATGTGAAGACAAGGAAGGGTTATACAGCTGGTCACAGCTTGTGAAACAATTAGGATCGATGCCGCCGCCGTTATCGAATTCATCTTTACTGAGCCTACCCACCTAGTTCAATTGATCTTTTCCTTTGTTACACATACTCCGATTAATATCACCAACTACCTTGCATAATTTACCGGCCATTTAAATTCTTTTTTAACCCACAGACAATCCAAAAAAAAAAAAATATCGATCTAGGAAAAACACGAAGAATAGTCGACTGGGTGGTATGAATCGTCATACCACGCGGCATCGTCATAACAAGCGGAACCTATCTGGTCCGACCGACCCTGCTCACTAACCTGAAGCCCGACTGCCCTCACTTTACCACCCCGCCCGACTCCGCTTGTTTGTCGACCACCTGACACCTCTTATGTCGTCTATACAAACGGGAAGCTAATTAATGCATTACACCGGCTGACATCTTCTGAATCAATTAGCAAACCTGGCGCCATAGTTATCGCGCTCATCTTCACTTAACCTGCCCACCTAGTTCAATTGTTCTTTTCAGTGTTAACCCCGATGCTCTGATTAAAACCGACAGCTGACACTTAAAAAAGCAGGAAGGAGCTGGAAGGCATGAGGCAGACCACAACTCGAGGGCGAGGGAGGCAGTGGCATCCCTCGTCATCCCTCACCAACCCTCACCAGCCCTCGTCATCCCTCACCAACCCTCACCAGCCCTCACCATCCCTCACCATCCCTCACAAAATCGCCCTCAAAACGATGCATAGAGACCCCCTACTACTACTCATGTTCAGTGAACTAAAAAGACAGTGAGGTTTAAACAATAGACATCATTTCAAACTTCATTCATTCAGTAGCATGTCCTTTGCAGAATCTCGCTCCCATAACAACCTTCCGGAAAACCTCTCGGTCATACTGCTGCATGACTGGTTCAGATACGCATCCTACGGCTCTCAACTGAGGGATAAGGCTGAACACCTCTAGGCCCATGTCTCTCAGCTATGCGATCCTAGCCGTTGATCACCTCACCGGAGTGGAGGCAAGATGCTTCCGTCCTTTACATGGGGACGTTAATAACAAGTACCTCTGAAGTCGGAGTGGGTTCACCTGAAGGCGAAGGACAGCGGTAAAAAGGAAAGCTAACCCACACGCAAAATTCAGTCCCTTACTACTTTCAACGCCTGTCTCTCTGGCCGAGGGGTTACACCACTTTCTCCGTGATCCCGTTTATCACGCAGAGTCTCGTAGCGGGCGAGAACTGGGAGCGGTTCGTACCCCGCTGGTGACTTGCGGGATAACTGAGCCGGCCGCTCAGAAAGCAATGGCAAACTACTGAGCGTAATCTTGCCAAGAAATCAACAGACAGCTGAAAGATGCTGCTGTTGACAGCGATGTCCTGTAAAAGGATATGCGAATTAAAAAAAAAAAAAAATAACTACTTTCAACAGTATGTAAAAACTATGCTTGAGTTTAAGTTAAGCAAGAAAAAAAAAAAGTAAGATGTCCCGCGTCCGATACATCCGTCAGGAGATTACCCGCCACAACCTGCACCCATCTTCTCTTTGGCCTTCCTCCATCTATACCCCTCCATTATTGTTCTCTCCAAACTTTCATAACGTATCAAGTGACCAAAATATTTTAACTTTCTTTGTTTTATCGTCTTTAATAGCCAGCCTTCTTCAATATTCAGCTCCTAAACTATGGATGCATTTGTTCTTTTCTTTTCTTTATCCAAGATTTTCTTAGAACCCGTCTATAACATTTATATTCAAAGGCATTTATGCGCTGTTCAGCTTGTTTAGTAAGTGTCCAGGTCTCACAGGCGTATGTTGCAATGGGAAAGATGCATGCTCTTAAAAATCTAATTTTTGTAGTTTTATTTGTCCCACTCCACAATGTATTCAATTGTTTTAGTCTTTGAAGAGCAATATTTATTCGTCTTTTAATTTCTTTCATTGTGTCACAATTGTTGGTAATCAATGACCCAAGATATTCAAAATGTTCAACCACCTCCAATTTTTCCCCATTAACATATATTTTTGTCCATAGTATCACCATTCATTATCTTTGTTTTTGCTATGTTAAGATACAAGCTGTCATTTTCACTATTCAATTGTGTTGAGGTTATTAGGTTTTCTATACCATTTTGTGTTGTGGATAGCAATACTGTATCATCAGCATATCGAATCTCTGGTATGTCATGACCACCGATATTTAGGGCATCATATTGCTCCCTGTTTATATAATCTCTGACATTTCTCATTATATTTTCGACGTACAGGTTAAATAAATAGGGGGACAGCGCACAGCCCTGACGGACTCCTTGCTTGGTGTCAAACCAATATGATGTCTTGTCATCCATTCTACCGCTGTTTGTTGGTCTTGATAGAGCATTTTTATGAGCTGTATTACATGTGATGGAAAGCCCATATTTGTCATGATTTCCCTAAGTTTCTGATGTTGTACACAGTCAAATGCCTTTCCAGACACAGACAATAAATTTCAAGCAAACGAAAGAAGAAATAGACAAATTTATTTGTTTATGTCATCAAAAAGTTAGAGTAGTCGCACAGCAAATACTGCCCCTGGGACGTGAATTGTTAGGCTTTCACATAGTCTAGGTCTTGACATATGTGGCCAGTTCCACAACCGTCGCGTCTTTCCCAGACAATTCTGATAATTGTCTCGTACTCTTTTTTATGAAGGTAGATCGACACCAGAGATCTACTGATTAGAAATAATTAATCTTAACTGTACTGGGGATTGATCCAAAAGCACTATCTTCCCAGGCAACCTAACAACCGCTTGGCAATTGCGGCGTCTAATCAACAAGTACAAGGAAAAGTCATTAAGTAACAGGAATTTTACTATAATGTGCTTAGAAGCGTATGGACAACGGAAAATCTTATTTCAGGACACAAGCTGGCCTTGAAGCTATCCCATACGTAGTGGTCTTGAGAATTGAGCGATTTGCGATAGCGATTACAAAATGGCCGCCCCACCATCCACCTGCACCGTGGAAACACAACGAGGCGTTATTCTTATTTGTGGTCAGAATGTGTGAAACCTCGTGAAACCTTCAGAAGAATGTTGGTTCAGTATGGAGACAGTTGTTTGAGTCAAGGGAGAGTATGAATTGGTAGAAATGTTTAATGGAAGACAACACGTCAAAAAAAAATTCAAAGAGCAGAAATCTGCTGGAGAAAGTCAAGATGACAACCTCTTGGGATATCAAGTGCCTTATATTGGTGCATTCCCAGGAAAGGAGTAAAACTGTGACTAGTGCTCCATATAGTGACATGTCAGTGAACAAACTGCACCCCGCGATACGACTGAAACGCCGGGGACACTATTAAACAGGATATGCAGCAGGCTTGTGTATCTGTCCCGCCATATTTGCCTGCATAGATTCCTATCTAGGTGTGGGACTGGGTCTCTGGAAGTGTTGTTCGGACTGGCCCTCTGGAAGTGTTGTGTCACCACATGGGCATCGTGTGTCCCGCCATATTTGCCTGCATGGATTCCTGTCTAGGTGTAGGACTGGGCCTCTGGAAGTGTTGTTAAGACTGGGCCTCTGGAAGTCTTGTTCGGACTGGGCCTCTGGAAGTGTTGTTCGGACTGGGCCTCTGGAAGTGTTGTTCGGACTGGGCCTCTGGAAGTGTTGTCTCACCACACGGGCATCGTGTGTCCCGCCATCTTTGTCTGCATGGATTCCTGTCTAGGTGTAGGACTGGGCCTCTGGAAGTGTTGTTAGGACTGGGTCTCTGGAAGTGTTGTTAGGACTGGGCCTCTGGAAGTGTTGTTAAGACTGGGCCTCTGGAAGTCTTGTTCGGACTGGGCCTCTGGAAGTGTTGTTCGGACTGGGCCTCTGGAAGTGTTGTTCGGACTGGGCCTCTGGAAGTGTTGTCTCACCACACGGGCATCGTGTGTCCCGCCATCTTTGTCTGCATGGATTCCTGTCTAGGTGTAGGACTGGGCCTCTGGAAGTGTTGTTAGGACTGGGTCTCTGGAAGTGTTGTTAGGACTGGGTCTCTGGAAGTGTTGTCTCACCACACGGGCATCGGCATTTTCTTTTTAGCGTTCTCTCGTTTTGAACTCAAGCGTTGTCCTTACATGTGCTAAAAATTATAATACAATGGACGGACTTTTGCACGTGGATTAGCTTTCCCTAATACCAGTGTTCCTCGCTATCAGGTGAACCCTCTATGACTTCTGGGGTACTTGTAATTTACATCCACAAGTCAAGGACGTGAAGTCAACAATTTAGTCCAACTGACCGGTGTGGGCGTTGAACCCACTATCTCGTCATCAGCACGCCGGATGTTTAAGAACGAACGCTCTTATCTATTTGGCTATGCAGATCTCCCTCGGATTTTATCTACTTGGTTAAGTCTTTGTCTTTCCTCTATACATTTGTGACCTAACCCCAAGGATTACTTGACTATTACTGTGAGTATTTTTAATGACTTTGCAGTGCTTGAAAATATTGCCGGTCCAAGTTTTTATTTATCTATTATGTTGTATAAACTTTACAGAGGGTTAATACAAAACTTGGACCGGTAATATTTTCAAACACTGCACAGTCATTAAAAATACACCATGTATAAGAGGGGATGACAGCTTTAGATAGGGAAGCACTGTCCTAGAGTGATTCGAGTATGTGGGTGGCAGCACTACTGGGTTCTACAATACTAGGCATGGGATCTTCGGCACCAGCCAGCCGGTCTTGAATGTCAGATAACTAGTCTTGAATGTCAGATAACGAGTCTTGAATGTCAGATAACGAGTTTTGAATGTCAGATAACGAGTTTTGAATGTCAGATAACGAGTCTTGAATGTCAGATAACGAGTCTTGAATGTCAAGTAGCGAGTCTTGAATACCAGCTTGCGGGTCTTGAATGACATACACAAGGTCGTAAGTACTAGGTAGAGAGGTCTGTATGTCAGGCAACGAGTCTTGAATAACAAACAGTGAGTCGTGTGTGCCAGACAACGAGTCTTGAATGCCAATCACTGGGTCGTGAGTACCAGGTAGTTGAGTTTTTTTTAAAATGCCAAGCAGCTCGTCATTGAAAGCAATCAATCAATCTTTTTTGTCTCTCACTGTTTCTCCACACATGCTAGGTGTCCTACGGTAAAATAAGCCATGTGGAAGGTGGGTCCGTGAAAGGAACAGTTAAACCAGTGAAGGAAACCAAAGTGTCATCCTTTTGCAAGTGTAAGTGTTTTGTCTTTTGTCACAATGTTTCACAATGTTTACCTTCTCCGCATTTGTGCCCTAGAAGGGAATCGAAAACAAAGAGATTTACCAAAATAAATTTTCCAAAAGACGGACTGCTCAGATTAAGAAAATTAGTTAAGCTGGTCTTGGAAAATTAACTACGGACGACAGAAATACAGCCTGTTGTTCCATAACAAGGCGTTTCATAACAATGCAAAATCTAGCATGATTATCTTTGATTATCTTATTACTGACAGAGGGCAAGAAGAAGAAGATGATGAAGACGATGAAGAAGAAGAAGCAGAATCAGCAGGATGAGGAAGAGGATGAGGCGGCAGAAGATGAGGAGGTACAAGAAGGAGAAGGAGGAACAAAAAGAAGAAGGAGAGCAAGGTCAAGAAGAACAAGAACAAGAAGAGCAAGAAGACGAAGGAAATGAAGAATTAGAGGAGGATTAGAAGTAAATAGAGAAGAGAAAGAAGCAACAGCAGAAGAAGAAGCAAACAAAGAAGAAGATGAAGAAGAAGAAGAAGAATCGTAGGTTTCGATGGGTAGTAAACAATTCCCCAGGGAAGGTTAACCCGGTCAACAAACGCCCGCAGAAGTCGGATGTATCGGCCTAACGGCGCAAGAACGCAGCTCTGCTGTAAACAGACACAACACAATCACGTCCGGAAAAAAAACTCTCCGAATGAACGCAGAAGAAGAAGAAGAAGAAGAAGAAGAAGAAGAAGAAGAAGAAGAAGAAGAAGAAGAAGAAGAAGAAGAAGAAGAAGAAGAAGAAGAAGAAGAAGAAGAAGAAGAAGAAGAAGAAGAAGAAGAAGAAGAAGAAGAAGAAGAAGAAGAAGAAGAAGAAGAAGAAGAAGAAGAAGAAGAAGAAGAAGAAGAAGAAGAAGAAGAAGAAGAAGAAGAAGAAGAAGAAGAAGAAGAAGAAGAAGAAGAAGAAGAAGAAGAAGAAGAAGAAGAAGAAGAAGAAGAAGAAGAAGAAGAAGAAGAAGAAGAAGAAGAAGAAGAAGAAGAAGAAGAAGAAGAAGAAGAAGAAGAAAGAAGAAGAAGAAGAAGAAGAAGAAGAAGAAGAAGAAGAAGAAGAAGAAGAAGAAGAAGAAGAAGAAGAAAAAGAAAGAAGAAGAAGAAGAAGAAGAAGAAGAAGAAGAAGAAGAAGAAGAAGAAGAAGAAGAAGAAGAAGAAGAAGAAGAAGAAGAAGAAGAAGAAGAAGAAGAAGAAGAAGAAGAAGAAGAAGAAGAAGTTGTAGTAGTAGTAGTAAACAATTCATACGTCCGAGATCCGCAGTTTAGACATTTTAAGCAATCACTCTTCAAGTTAGCAGTGATTGGCTCAGAAGTTCGTCGTTGACTCCAGAAGACTGGGTACAAGTGGCGCAATGACTTAGAGGCCTGCCTCTAACGTGAGAAGTTCTGGTACGATACACGGAGTTTCGTAACAGACCGACACTTAAATGAGAAAATCGGTGTTCGAATCACGGAGTGGGTTAAGAGCTCGCCGCTGACACGAACAGCTCGGGTGCTAATGACGGAGTGGCTAAAAGGCCCGCCTCTAAAAAGATTACGAGAATAACGTTAGAAATAAATGCACAGTTATAGCTCTCAACTCAGGGCCTTGTCAAGACCCGAATATCAAGAAAACAGTAACGATGGTGATATCAAAGAAAAATGTGACACCAAAATGTAAAATGGAAATAGAAGGGGCAATTCTTAACCAAGTGGATAATTTAAATACCTAGGGGCATGTATAACATCAAACGGAAGGTGCACAACAGAGATTAAGAACAGAATAGGACAAGCAAAAGCTGCATTTCAGAAAATGAAAAGTATCTTATGCAATAAGTCGCTATCACTGAATGTAAGAAAGAGAGTGCCGAGGTGTTATATAGAACCTGTTTTGCTGTATGGCAGCGAATCTCGGAATGTACATGTGTATGTATTTCCTCTCGTGCCTAAGGCGGCGCATAGGGCAGAAGTCGTGGCTCTCAATGTTTGTGAGAAGCGTCAAACATTTGGAGCCAGAAATCTGATTCTGTAACAGTCGGGAGTTTTATGATGGCGGATTGTCAAGCCGCCGACCAGCCGTCTTTATTTATTGATCTTAATATGTCAGTTATTTAGTCAGTGCAAAAAGCACTAAAGTTTACTTAAATATCTCACTGACTGCAAATATGTACAATCAGAACTGGCATTATGCCTTTCAATTTGTGTTTTTAAAGTACAAAATGTATGCGACACACACACACACACACACACACACACACGCACGCACGCACGCACACACGCACGCACGCACGCACGCACACACACACACACACACACAAAATATGTGTAGGGTTTCCGTGGTTCATTTCGGATGTCTGCTTTTTTCTAAATAATTTACAGATTTCAAAAAAATTAATTGCTGGATAATATCACTGAATTTGAAATCCAAAATGTTCAATATAAAAAGAAATAGTATGTCATTAGGTACTCTTGACCTGTTTACAAGCATATGTAGGGTTTTCTTCAATCATGTCATGTAAGTGATGTATTCCTTATGAAACAAATCTGTTGGCCATGTTGATTACTTCGTTATCTAAGAATGTGTAATATGACAAGTATTTTGCTTTATGCTTGTTTTGTCAGCCCACAGTAATACGTATAATTACATGGTTCAGCCTAAACACCTTTGATTTTTAAGTAACTTAACATTTCTACAACATGTACATGAACAAATTATAAAATACTTGGAAGCAACAGAGATGTGGTTCTTAATTAAGACGAATGTTGCGAATTCCATGGATTGCCAGAGCATCTAACGACGATTGAGGCTAATGAAACTAGAACATTATATACAACAATAACAAAGAGACAAACTTCTTTCTTTGGTCATGTGATGAAAAGAGAGGCACTGGAGAACATCGCATCGACTGTAAAAATCGAGGGGAAGAGAGGCAGATGCCGGCCAAGAGAAATGATTCTGGATGGATTGAGACGGTGGCTTGGAGGAATATCAGCAGCAGAGTCGATCCAGAACACCAAAGACCGAGATTTGTGGAAAGACATGAGCGCCTATGCCAGCTGGAATGACATTTAATGATTTTTTTTTCCGCATATCCTTTACAGGACATCGCTGTCAACAGCAGCATCTTTCAGTTGTCTGTTGATTTCTTGGCAAGATTACGCTCAGTAGTTTGCCATTGCTTTCTGAGCGGCCGGCTCAGTTATCCCGCAAGTCACCAGCGGGGGTCGAACCGCTTCCAGCTCTCGCCCGCTACGAGAATCTGCGTGATAAACTGGATTACGGAGAAAGTGGTGTAACCCCTCGGCCAGAGAGACCGGCCACTTAATGATGATTATGATAAATGATTATGGCAACTGTTGTCTCCGAAGTCGGAGAGTGTCTGCCTGCACGGCGAGGAACCACCAGTCTGCACACCAATAAGCCAGACATGGGACAACGGATACTCACGCAAACCTCAGTCCGGTATGACATCACACTGATGTTGGGCATCAGGATGTCTTCATCCGACATACAGAACTTCACGCTGAAGTTCACAGCCAGCGAACGCAAGCAAGCAAGCAAGGATGCATGCGAGGCAACTGTTCTGTAATTGGTACACACTTTAATGTCTCCAATTTTGGTATAGGGATATACATTGTTCTCATTAATTCCTTAGGTAATATTATTGTTTCCCATATCATCTTGCATAACGTGTGATACTTTGTTCTCGACCCCAATTAGCAAACTCTGCAGTGATGTTGGGTAGCGGGGTAGGGGTATCCCCTATCAAAGGAGAAGTAAGGCGCCTCCTTTCCTCCGCTAGCCTACGGGACACCCTTGGGCAAGGTGGAGTACCCGTTTAGCCCCCCGATCAGGGTTACGTGAAGCCATGGGTGCAGGTGGTGGATGAAGATGGAGAGCAGCCGACAGATAGTTGTAGGTTATGGTCTCCACCTTCACGACGGTAGGCAGAGGATCTCCTTTTTTGAGGAGACAATGGCTACGGTCACTGACCAGTATGGTCACTGCTGGGAAGGAAAGCAATGGCAAACTACCTTCTTTACACATGCCAAGAAAATCATGTTGTGTTCACTTATCGATAATCAGAGAAACGGCGTAAATGGGTGCTCCATAGGAGCAGCCTCGCCCGGTAGGGATAGTCATGCGCACCAGGTGACTCCAGACCGTCAACAGGCTACTAGGTGCAAAAGATTAATATCATTGAAAGTAGGAACTTGGAATGTTAGAACAATGAATGCAGATGGAAAGTTGGAGGACATAAAAAAAGAAATGGAGAGAGAGAAGATTAACATATTAGGAATATCGGAAACGAGATGGAGAGGAGCAGGGATAAGGACAGGAGAGGATTGTAAGATTATTTACTTGGGGGGAGAAGAACAGCAAAGAGGGGTAGCCATTATATTAGATAAGCAAACATCAAATTCTGTCAAAGGATATTGGGCTGTGTCAGACAGAGTTCTTTTAGTAAAATTAAACGGAAAACCTTTTAAAATAAATGTCATTCAAGTATATGCCCCAACAAGTGAAAGCAGTGAAGAAAGTATAGAGGAATTTTATAATGACATGGAGTCTGCTTTGAAGAACTGTAAAAAATCAGAAATAAATATCATAATGGGTGATTTCAACGCAAAAATAGGAAAGCAAAGCGATGGATGCAGTGTAGGCAACCATGGTTTGGGAGAGAGAAATGAAAGAGGTTACAGACTTGTAGAATGGGCAAAAGAACAAGAAATGGTTGTAGGAAACACCTGGTTTAAACAACATCCTAGAAGATTATGGACATGGAGGAGTCCAGACAGCAGGATTAAAAACCAGATAGATTACATCCTGATAAGCAAAAGGTTTCGAAATGCATTAACAGTTGTAAAAACAGTTCCAAATGCAGACTGTTACAGTGATCACAGATTAATTACTGGCACATTGAGGGTAAAGTTAAAGAAAGTCAAGTATACAGCAGGAAACCCTAAATATGACTTGTGCAAATTGAAAACTGACAAAGAAATACAAGATAATTTTAACATAGAAGTAAAGAACAAATTTGATTTATTGTCTGATCTAGAGATCCTATTTCAAGATGTAGATGATCAATGGGAAATGCTGAAGAATTCAATCAGTTGTGCAGCAGAAAAAACTATTCCAAAAGTAAAGAAAGTGGGCCGTAAGACATGGATGACTGAAGAAATTTTACAACTAATGGAAGCAAGAAGACAGAACAAAAATAATCCTGCCAAATATGAAGAAATTCACAGAAAAGTCAGAACCTTATGTAAGGAGGCTAAAGAAACATGGCTTGAGAAAAATTGTAGAGAAATTGAAAAACAACACAACAGTAAAAATGCGAAACTAATGCACAAAAGAATTCAGGAGATTACTAATCAAAGAACACGTACATCAGCAGGCTGTCTAAAGACAAAAGATGGAAGAGTCATAATAGAAAAAGATCAGATATTACATGAATGGTCAGATTACGTGAAAAACCTTTATGACGATAACAGAGATGAACAATATATTGTTCAAAATAACAATGAAGGGCCAGCAATTTTGAAGATGGAGGTTCAGAATGCTCTTAATCATATGAAATCTGGCAAAAACCCCGGTCCAGACAGCGTCACAACAGAAATGATTAATGCTTTAGAAGAATATGGAATAGATAAAGTTACCAGTCTGCTCAATACAATATATGATACTGGAAATATACCTCATGAGTTATGTAATTCTGTATTTATTGCAATCCCAAAGAAATCAGGAGCCTTGGAATGTGATCAACATCGAACAATTAGTATAATGAGTCACATCACAAAGATTTTGCTAAGAATTATCATGCAAAGAGTTAGGAGGAAAATACAACCTGAAATAGGAGAAGAACAATGTGGGTTTGTAGTAGGCAAGGGTACAGTAAATGCTGTGTATATACTGAGAACCGTAATTGAACGTTCTATAGAAGTAAACAAAGATCTACACCTTTGCTTTATTGACTACACAAAGGCTTTTGATAAAGTGAGACATGTCAACATGATAAGGATGCTTGAAGATCTACAAATTGATGGGAAAGACCTTAGACTTGTAAAAAACATATATTGGAAACAACAAGCTGCCATAAGAGTTGATAATGAAGTAAGCCAATATCAGCCTATTAAGAGAGGTGTGAGACAGGGATGTGTAATGTCTCCAGATCTGTTTTCCCTGTACAGTGAAAATATTTTCAGAAATATTGAAAATATGGAAGGAATCAACATTGGGGGACGATGCATCAATAACATTAGATATGCAGATGATACAGTCTTGATTGCAGACAATGAACAGGACCTGCAAAATTTAGTAGATGCGGTTGTTACACACAGTGAACAACAAGGGTTAGAATTAAATTGTAAAAAGACACAGATTATGGTCGTCACTAGGAAGAACGAAATACCACAGTGTAATATACAAGTAAATGGGAATATTCTTCAACAAGTGAATAGGTACAATTATCTCGGAACAGTAATAACATCTGATGGGAGATGCCTTGAAGAGATTAGAACAAGAATCGCCATGGCAAAAGTAGCCTTTAGCAAGATGAAAAACATACTGACCAATAAAAAGATGTCAATTGAAACGAGAAAAAGAGTGTTGAGATGCTACATAGAACCTGTACTTTTATATGGATGTGAAGCTTGGACAATGAGCAGCCAGGCTGAAAAACATCTGATGGCTGTAGAAATGTGGTTTCTGAGGAAAATGCAAAGAATACCATGGACAGCCAGAAAGACCAATGAACAAGTCCTTCAAGAAACAAATGAAGATCGTAAACTGATTAGAGACATTAGACGTAGACAGTCACAATTTTTTGGGCATGTTATGAGAAGAAATGATTTGGAGAACTTGGTGACAACTGGTAAGATCGAGGTGAACAGACCAAGGGGAAGACCTAGAAACAAGTATCTGGATGGCTTGGCCTTGTGGCATGGTCGAGACAGAAACACGGAACAGATCCACGACTCTGTTGATCGAGTGAGATGGCAGAACATGACCGCCCACGCTTACCGGCATGGCACATGATGGATGGATGGCAGTGATGTTATTACACCCTGGTTATTTCCCTTCTCTGGGATTGTTTATTGCGCAATCGACTTAATCTAGTGTTAATTGTTGTCTTTGCTGTTTTTAATTTTATAATTTTCGGTGCAGAATTCTGTCCATCTGTTAAGAATTTCTGTATGCTATGTTAGCCCTCTCCCACTCACGCGCATTATAGTTTTTGTCTTGGTTCTAAAGTTTCTGGTCATTACTTTTAGTTCTTTGGATATTTCATGATCTCGCCCATTCCTTTGCCATTACCCTATTGCTTCATGCAAGTCTTAAGGACTGTATGCCTCACCTGACATTATTTCTTATTTCTTCATAATCGTTTTCACTGCTGTAATTTTTTTAGAAAGCTGTGAAGAAGGTATTCTGTCATTGCCTTCCTTCTTCGCAAATACCATTCTGGTCGGTGACGGATAATGAAGCTGTGTGAGCAGAACCCTGTCTCGCCTGTATTCTTTCCAGGCAGTTTCCGAAAAATTCAGACGGTTATTCGGTACCCATTTTCTGGGGCTGGGTCGACACCAAAGCCGTAATGGTTAGAGCAGTGGTTCTCATCTTTTTTTGGCCCATGCACCCCTTCACCATACGTTCAAAATGTCACCTCCCCCTTTTTTCGCATTTCCTTCCAAAAATCCCCCCACCCCTACACAGTATACGTAAAATGGAAGCAAAATTTAATAACAGTTACTAGAACAAGTCTAGACGTCAACATAAAACGTGATTTGCGGTTCTACTTACGTTATAAAATGAATTTCAGAAGGGCGAGAAGTACAGAATAGTAAAGTATCGAGGGACAAACAGTATCAAGTGATCGGTTCTTGTATTAATGCGATCTTGAAATAATCTTAAATTCCCCCGAAACCCTAAAAATACCCCCCCCCCCTTTCCTGGGTGGGGGTCTTCCCCACAGGTTGAGAACCACTGGGTTAGAGGAAAGATTCCTGCCACTGCTAGGTGATTGAGCCCTGAACACCATCTTGGCAACTGATAATAGTATTTTAAACACTTTCAGGTATAGAGCCCATAACAGCAATAGATCACACACGATACAATGGACTGGAGTAAGTATGTCGTGATGTTCTGCTGTTGTTGTGCTGCTCTGCAATTTATGAATTGTTTTAGTGTAATGCTCATTTGTATTGTGCTGTCCACGAAGACAATTTACATTTCAGAACGAGGCAGCCGTTGTTTTTAGGTCACATTATGTGAAGAGAAAAATGTAAACCGTGACAACTGGAAAGATCAGTGGGAAAAGAGGTAGATGGTAGGGCTAGAGAAAATTCTTGATAGTCTTTCCTCATGGCACGGTAAAGTATCAGCACACGGATTGATACATTTCGATGAGAACATGGCCACATTAGTCGGTAGGGAACCTGATGATGATGATGATGATGATGATGATGATGATGATGATGATGATGATGATGATGATGATGATGATGATGATGATGATGATGATGATGATGATGATGATGATGATGACGACGATGATGATGATGATAATGATGATGTCCATATATACTTATAGCAACATACATACTATATGTCCAAAAAAAAAAATAACGTTATTAAACGTCTATATACTTTGTCTCTCAGTTTTTGTTTCCCTTCAAAATAATAGCCTAGTTGCTTGGTATTTAGCTCGTAGATGTAGATAGCAAGTCAAGGTCCGTCTCTATAAACAATTGCGAAGTACTGGGTATATGGCGTTAGCCCATATTTCTATAGGCCAGTCGACACTGGATGGGTGATGCCATCTATATCATGCAATCTGTATCATGCCATCTGTATCATGCCATCTGTATCATGTCATCTGTATCATGCCATCTGTATCATGCCATCTGTATCATGCCACCTGTATCATGCCACCTGTATCATGCCATCTGTATCATGCCACCTGTATCATGCCACCTGTATCATGCCATCTGTATCATGCCACCTGTATCATGCCACCTGTATCATGTCATCTGTATCATGCCATCTGTATCATGCCACCTGTATCATGCCATCTGTATCATGTCATCTGTATCATGCCACCTGTATCATGCCATCTGTATCATGTCATCTGTATCATGCCATCTGTATCATGCCACCTGTATCATGCCACCTGTATCATGCCATCTGTATCATGCCACCTGTATCATGCCACCTGTATCATGTCATCTGTATCATGCCATCTGTATCATGCCATCTGTATCATGCCACCTGTATCATGCCATCTGTATCATGCCATCTGTATCATACCACCTGTATCATGCCACCTGTATCATGTCATCTGTATCATGCCATCTGTATCATACCACCTGTATCATGCCATCTGTATCATGCCATCTGTATCATACCACCTGTATCATGCCACCTGTATCATGCCATCTGTATCATGCCATCTGTATCATACCACCTGTATCATGCCACCTGTATCATGCCATCTGTATCATGCCATCTGTATCATACCACCTGTATCATGCCACCTGTATCATGTCATCTGTATCATGCCATCTGTATCATGCCATCTGTATCATGCCACCTGTATCATGTCATCTGTATCATGCCATCTGTATCATGCCATCTGTATCATGCCACCTGTATCATGCCACCTGTATCATGCCATCTGTATCATGCCACCTGTATCATGCCACCTGTATCATGTCATCTGTATCATGCCATCTGTATCATGCCATCTGTATCATGCCACCTGTATCATGCCATCTGTATCATACCACCTGTATCATGCCACCTGTATCATGCCACCTGTATCATACCATCTGTATCATGCCATCTGTATCATGTCATCTGTATCATGCCATCTGTATCATGCCATCTGTATCATGCCATCTGTATCATACCACCTGTATCATGCCACCTGTATCATGCCACCTGTATCATGCCACCTGTATCATGCCACCTGTATCATGCCATCTGTATCATGCCATCTGTATCATGCCATCTGTATCATGCCATCTGTATCATGCCATCTGTATCATACCACCTGTATCATGCCATCTGTATCATGCCACCTGTATCATGCCATCTGTATCATGCCACCTGTATCATGCCACCTGTATCATGTCATCTGTATCATGCCATCTGTATCATGCCGCCTGCGTTTACTTCCCATGTCATTTCACGGTATCCATGTTATTCTGGGTCGACTTGAGAGCCCAGGTCAAATGTACAATATCCGCATCGATGGGTATTCGAACACACGAACTCAAGGCGGCAGGCGAGTGTGCTAGAAGAATAGAGGAAAAAGAAGGAGGAGAAGGAGAAGGAGGAGACGACCACGACTAAGAAGAAGAAAAAGAAGAAGAAGAAGAAGAAGAAGAAGAAGAAGAAGAAGAAGAAGAAGAAGAAGAAGAAGAAGAAGAAGAAGAAGAAGAAGAAGAAGGAGGAGGAGGAGGAGGAGGAGGAGGAGGAGGAGGAGGAGGAGGAGGAGGAGGATGACTAAATTTATGGTACACACAGAAAGAAAAAAACTAAAATTTTCGTCTGCGAAAAAAAAAAAAAATGAAATATACACCGAACACGTGAAAGCTGAGAGAAAGGGCAGTAACGTCCTGCGTGCTTGATCCTATGTGGGATATCTCCTTGAAAGCTTTCAGCTTCAGGTTTATGAGTAAACAATACAAATATATGAAACCTAGGGTAGCTTTGCAAAATACAACTACGGAAAACAAATGACGTTGCTGTGGCATGCCTTCGTCATTAACAAACGAGAAAAAAACACGGAAGATATAAAACGCTCAGATGACACTCGGTGGACATAAAAATTATTCAAACAAAATACATATAAAAGAAGTACCGTGACAGGAACCTACTGTGGATGCGTGCTAGGACCATCACAATTTTAAGGCCTGAATGCGCGGTGTTTGGTTTTCCCGCCTGTAGCGAACACCGATCGCCTTTGAGTGGGTAGCTTATAGGGCTTGTTCGTTTCTTGTTGTCGTTGTTGTTCTTCTTCTTTGCACGTCCCATTGGAACATAGGATCTCAGCCAACTAAAACCAAGCCATTCGGAGTCAATGAATGGTTGAATTTTGCAGCTAAAGTTGCGTACAGGATGCGGTAGCCAGTCTTGCACCAACCCCCTTAATAGCCTTTTACCACATGCATTGTAAGTTCATTCATTCATTCATTCATTCATTCATTCATTCATTCATTCATTCCTTAATTAATTCATTCATTCATTCATTCATTCATTCATTCATTCATTCATTCATTCATTCATTCGTTCAGTAGCATGTCCTTTGCAGAACCTCGCTCCCATAATAACCTTCCAGAAAACTTATCGGTCATAAACAAGATGTCCCGCGTCCGATACACCCATCTGGAGATAATCTGCCACATCCTGCACCTATATTCTCGTTGGCCTTCTTCTTCCACTCTTCCCGGGCATATACCCTCCATTATTTTTTGTTTCCAAACTATAATGATGTTTCAAATGACCAACATGTTTAAGTTTTCTTTGTTTTATCGTCTTTAATAGCCAACCTTCTACAATATTCAGATCTTGTCGTATGGATGCATTTCTTCTTTTCTTTATTCAAGATATTCTTAGAACCCGTCTACAACATTTATATTCAAAGGCATTAATGTGCTATTCAGCTTGATTAGTAAGTATTCAGGTCACATAGGCGTGTGTTGCAATGGGAAAGATGCATGCTCTTAAAAATCTGTTTTGTGTATGTCTATCTGTCCCATGCCACAATTTATTCATTGTTGTAGTTTTTGAAGAGCAATACAGATTCGTCTTGTAATTTCTTTCATTGTGTCACCGTTGTTGGTAATTAAACATTGTAAGTTACAGTATTAAAATTCTGAGCTTCCCTTAAGGGCCTTGCAACACACAGATGTTTCGATGCTTCTGAAGTCCGCAAATATATTCCTATCCCTTTAAAGAATGTTTATAGCTAGTGTGAGTCAGGTTCAGGTATGTAAACA
>OY992894.1:44737452-44744952 GCA_963921405.1 Cepaea hortensis | reverse complement strand
GTGTGCGTGTGCGTGTGCGTGTGCGTGTGTGTGTGTGTGTGTGTGTGTGTGTGTGTGTGTGTGTGTGTGTGTGTGTGTGTGTGTGTGTGTGTGAATTCACCGGCTTTGAACTCAAACGTAGTCCATACACGTGCTACAACTTCTAATGCTTTACTGAATTCTCTGTGTGAATTATTTTTTTTTTTTTTTTTTTGCATATCCTTTACAGGACATCGCTGTCAACACGAGCATTTTTCAGCTGTATGTTGATCTCTTGGCAAGATTACGCTCAGTAGTTTGCCATTGCTTTCTGACTCGCAAAGACTCGTGTTCTGGAGGTCGTGAGTACATTTTCAAACTGCGCCACTTTTCCTTCTTCTACTGTAGTTCGCTTGAAATGTGTCATAACCGCAATGTTGTCTATTGAATGAATTTAACTGTCTTTTGTACAGTTCATTCAGCGGTCCATAGAGTTTATCTTCCACCGTTGTTTCTCTAGACCAGAAAATGTGTCTAGATAAGTCGTTTTTTTATTGGGCAGTCTTGTAGTATACGATATGCTGTCTAATCACTAACCCACATGCGCACATGACTGTTTCGCCAATCTTGAATTTTGTATACATGTAGTTGCATAATCTATTGTGTCCTGTTCTGAGGCGCAGAAAAATGATTATTTCTGGTCTATCGAGAAGGTGGTAGTCTCCTTGAACAGGTTTTGGTGACTGATTTGATCATTCTGCTCTTACTGCGTCACTCAGACAAATTAGCAAGGTTTCCCCTGCGATTCTATGGGGAGTTGGGAGAGGGGGTCCAAGGAGAAAAAAAAGTGGGGTGGGGGTGTCATTGCTGGGGGTACGGACATTCGTGTTCTTTGTCATGCTCTCGGCAGAAGTCGAACACTGTGCAGTGAAGTCGATCATCACGACAATTACCTTTCTACTATTGAGACGATTTTAGAAGTTTCAAGCTGTAGTGGTGAGTGAAAGACAGTGTCTGCTTTAAACATGAGTAAAAGTTAAGCACTCATGTTCATACAATGGGACGCATAATTCCTTATTTTTAGAGTGGAAAAAATAATGGCCACTCGATGGGTAATGTGGTCAATATCAAACCCACTGCGTTTACTTCTCAGAAATATGCCAGGTGTCTATTTTTAGGCTAAGTCGACTTGGAAGCCGAGGTCAAATAAAACACTGAACTGTGCTGTCGTTAATGCCTATATTACCTTGCGGTGCAGGACGTGGGCCGGTCTCCCTGGTCTAGGGGTTAGCAGCTTTTACCGTAACCCCGAATACCCTCGTGGTTGACGGGAGCGCACGAGAATTGGAAGCGGTTCGAGTCGTGCCAGTGACTTATGAGAGTATGGAACCGGTCGCTCAGAAAGCAATGGCAAACTACTGAGCGTAATATTGCCAAGAAATCAGCAATCAGCTGAAAGATGCTGATGTTGACAGCGATGTCCTGTAAAGGAAAAGCAAAAACAAACATAGGACGTGGGGAGCTTGAGGGGAGGAATTGAGCCTGAAGAATTAAGGTAGCCAGGCAAGTGCAGTCACCGCGAACTGTGCAGGTTAGGGTGTCTTTTTGCTCTCGAGAGAAACAAATCCACACCTTACCGGGGATTCGAACCCGTGTCTTCCTAATGATAGCCCCGCTTTCTAACCACTCGATCAGCCGCTCCTCAAGCAACACCTAATTACTGTTTATTCCCCTTTCGATTAGAGTTGTTTCCCCTATATATATATATATCTTCTTCTAGATATATATATATCTTCTTCTTCAGCGTTTCGAGCCAATGAGGTTCTTTGCTGCAGATACAATCCGTCTCCTTTCGTCTCTCTGGATAACCTTCTCTTGCCAGTCGTTGATTCCAAGTGCTTGTAGGTCTGTATATATATTATCTTTCCACCGTCTTCTTGGTCTAACTCGGGGTCTACGGTCATTTATTTCCTGAGTGTAAGCGAGTTTTGTTTCCCTATTATCTTCCATTCTTTCTATATGCCCCAGCCATTGTAGTCTATTAGGCTTCATGATACCAGTGATTAGTGGGGACTTAAACAGATCATAAATGTCTTTGTTACTTCTTTTTTTCTCCTCTCCACTTTGTGTATCCCTAATGGGTCCAAAGATGCGTCTTAAAACTTTGTTCTCAAAGGTTTGTAACAAGGCTATAGTCCGAATTCGAGTCTTATGTATCCGTTTCGTAACAAAATAGTTTTTACAAAGGTGGGGAATGTTAACCCCACGCTTCAACCCCCAACCTGAAGGACCAGGGTGTTTCTCTTTGTCTGTTCTCTACCCATTGACCTGTCCGGCTTGGGAGGCCCTGCTGGTAGCTACGCTACCGCCGGCATAGCTCTCAGGGTCATTGAGAAATTCAAGCTCTCCCACCACGACAAGGTGGAAACACCATTGGGGGAGACACACACACACACACACACACACACACACATATATATATATATATATATATATATATATATATATATATATATATATATATATATAGTCTGTCTGGCTGACCCGGCCCGGCTTCACCCAGTCCCTGGAGGGGATCTATCTATCTATCAGTCTGTCTGTCTGCTTGTTTGTCTGTCTGTCTGTCTGACCGGGCCCGGCTTCACCCAGTCCCTGGTGGGGAGCATCTCATTTAATTCATATACGTAGTCATATAAGCTCTCCCGTTTCCGACTATCTGTTTGTCTGTCTGTCTGTCTGTCCCGGCCCGGCTTCACCCAGTCCCTGGTGGGGAGCATGTCATTTAATTCATATAAGTAGTCAAATAAGCTTCCGTTCCCGACTATCTGTCTATCTATCTTTGTTTTGTTTTTTTTTCCAACTTTTATTTCATACAAAGCAATGTGTATTTACAAGTTGTAGTGTGTGTTTCTTTTGTTTGTGTATATTACAGAGCGTTGCCGTTTGTTAGTGTTAAGTGTGATATTGTGAATGAAACATATACAAAAATATATACAGTTATGATAATATGACATTTGTGGCATAGTGCATGTAGATACCCATTCCTTGCATATACTTCACTTCAGCAAGCGGAATGCATGAAACACCTGTCCATCTCTCCCTCTACTCTCTCTCTCTCTCTCTCTCTCTCTCTCTCTCTCTCACACACACACACACACACACACACACACGCACACACACAAAACACACGCACACACAATCTCATGCTTTCTGGAGACCGCAGTACATTTAAATGCCCCGCGCTTGGACAATAAACTTTAAACTATCATTTCCATTAAAATGTGGCTTCCTTGTAATTTCTGGGTCACTAAGCTCCCGAGGCGAAGGTCGTTGGTGTTGTTGCCTGATGACAAATTTCAGGGTGACGCTCTAGTCCATGATATATTTTGTTTGGGGGACAAGAATCAGGATTTACTACTAGTAATTAGGGTCCATGGTCTGTCCCCAGGGAGATAATTGGTCCAGAATTGTGATAGTGTCTGGGTTTTATATACAATGGGAAGGACTTAAAACCTGGCCACTAAAAGCCACCTTAGCTTACTGGGTACTTAAAGGGCTCGTCGAATTTGTTTATACATGGTGGTGCATATTTTTTCTTTTGAAACATATCATTACCATATACCATCATTTTAATACTTAAGATACCGACTTGGTTTAAAGACTGCTACACGCACGCACGTGCGCGTGCGCGCACACACACACTCGTACACATGCGCGTGCAAATTCATGCACCACACACGCACACACACCTGCATCCACACACAGACGCATACATATGTTACTGCCAACGGCACAGACACCCATTCACAATATATTTCATGTTGCACATTCAAATATAATAATGGGAAAATTAATAATAATAGTAGCAGTAATAATAATAGTATTAACAATAATAATATCATTGTAAGATTATTAATACCATCAATAAATACATTTACAGTTGTAGTATCCTTTATTTAAAACAAGTTATTTGCTTCTACTGTAATATGTGCTGTCTTCAGCCAAATATTTTACGAGATTTGCGCTTGTGGGGCTAAGATTATAATGTTTGCGACTTTTTGTTGATAAAGTTGTTGGACAATTTCTTTGTTGATTGTTCTGTAATTGTATAGTGCTTTGTTTCTTAATGTCCATATAAGATTTATGTACTCTGCCAATAGAACAAGTAGCTTTGTGTGGGTGTCTTGTGTGGAGTAAGGAATGGAATTTATCATGATTGCTTTGTAAACATCTGTTCTTTGTTTCAAATGAGTGTTTAGGATGTTTTGTAGGAGATTTCTTGTTGGCATGATTGTGTTGCATTCGTAATAGATGTGCTCTTCTGATTCTTGGACGTTCCGTCTACAAAGCTGACACTGTAGTATTTGTTTTGTTATTTTTGCTGTTCTCTCTGTTGTTGGGGTCATGCTGTAAACAAGCCTATATGTAATTTCCCTTGCTTTTGGAGTAATCTGCTTGTTGTGAATATTTGAGAAAATTTCGGTATAATCTTTTATGAAATATCTATGTCCTCTTTTAATTCTGAGATGTACCTTAGTTGCTTGTAATTTAACTAAATGCCTGTAGATTGTATGTGTTTTCTTGTGTAGTAATTTTTCATGTCCTTTAATGGCTGAAATACATGTTTTGTAGAACGTTGGGAGAGTGCCAAAATAATGTGAGGATGTATTCCTAATAGGTTTTAAAGAAGATACCCTAATTCCAATGTAATAGTGTGCTAAAGGGTGTTTTTCTGGGTGTTGTAGGATTTCACCTACGTGTTTGATCCTAAGTGCTTGTATTTTGGTTGTTATGTCTTGGAGGGCGATACCTCCATCTTTTTTGTCTTGCATGAGTGTAGTATGTTTGATACTGTAGATGGTGCTGCCAAACACAAAGCGTCTAATCTCTTTGTTTATGTTTGTGACAGTTTGACGTGGGGGATCTAGGATTGTGCACAGATATAGTATTTTTGGAATTATATATGTATTAACAATGGTACTTCTACCAAATATGGTAGTTGTTTTGTATTTGTATCTCTGTAACATATCTGTTATTTTCTTCTCTAGATGTTGCCAAGTGTCTTTGTGTGTCTGATTTGGTTGACATGGGAAGACTATTCCGTACACTTTTATAAGATTGTTTGATGTTAAGTCAAATGGAAAATCCGCCTTATTTTTCCATTTGCCTAAGCCCATTATAGTAGATTTTTGGACGTTTAATTTTGCCCCACTCCCTTTGCCGAAAAACGAGAACGTCTCCAAAATGATCCGTACAGATTTTTCAGTGGTCGGAAAGAAAATGGTATCGTCCGCATAAGCACGCAGCTTTTGTTCACCCTTCCCTGGTATGAACGTACCCCTGACATTGTCGTCCTGTCGTATCTTTTCTAGAAGTGGCTCTAGAGCGACAACGTACAGTAAAGGGGACAAGGGACATCCCTGTCTCACTGACCTAGTCAACCTGAAAGAATTGGTTAGGGTATGGTTTAATAGAATCCGACTTTCCGGTTTCAAATATAAAATTTTGACCCATGTCCGAAAATAATTTCCCACGTTGCAGTGTGAGAGAGTTTTGTGGAGGTATGAGTGAGATATTCTGTCGAATGCTTTTTCTTGATCTAAAGAGAGAATTGAGGACTGACAGTTTTTCAGATGTGTGTAGTTGATGATGTCCCTTATGAAGTGTGTGTGTTGCTGGATATTCCGGTGTTGTACACTACATTGCTGGTCTTCATGAATGAGAGATGCCATTACTGGTTTCAATTTATTTGTCAAAGTCTTTGTTAAAATCTTGTAGTCTACATTTAAAAGCGAGATAGGTCTGTAACTCTTTAAAAGTGTCTTGTCAGTGTTCTCCTTCGGAATAAGAGTGATGTAAGACGTGTTGAAACTGGATGGGAGTTCATGTTTGTGGAAGGATTCAGAGAATACTGCTAGTAAAAGGGGACCTAGAAGAGGAAAGAAAAACTGATAGAATTCAGCAGTAATACCGTCAGGGCCAGGCGATTTGCCCTTCTGCATTCCATGAACCGCTTGTGTTATATCTGTTAGTGTTAATTCAGTATCTAGTGTTAGTTTCTGTTCCTCTGTGAGTTCTTTTGTGAATTTCATAAAGTGTTCTTGCACCTGCGCCTGTGTGTTTTCCTCTGTATAAAGGTTCCTGTAATAATCTTCAAAGGCTAAGGCTATTTGTTGTGGCTCGACTTGTATATTTCCTTCCCTGTCAATTATCTGGCCTATTTGTCTGATGCGCTGTATGTTTTGTTCTAAAGCTAGGTATTGTTTACTCGGTATCTCTTGTGTTATAGTTTGTAACTTTGTTCGCAGTAAAGCCCCCTGAAATCGATGATGTCTATGGAGATCTAATTCTTCCTGTAATGCTATGATGTGTGGTGAATTTTTGTCTGTCTGTAGTAAGAGCTTAATTGCATTTTCCAATACTTTTTCTTGTTGTAGTTTTTGCTTGTGTATTACTGCTGCTAGTGTTTGTGTTCTCTCTCGTATAGTTTGTTTAAGTGTTTCCCAGAGTTCTCGCGCTTTACCCTCCGGTATATCGCTTGTGTATGTGAGGATCAGTTTTGTTATGCAATCTACATAGTCCTGATTTTGTAAAAGTGTGCAGTTCAGTTTCCAATGGGGAGATCTTCTAAGATGTGGTGTTGCTTGTACTGTGTTTATTGTTGCAACTACCGCCTTATGATCTGTGAAGTTCAGTGTCTCCTGTAAATGCTTGACTTGTGTTATATGATGTGTTATGGGCGTATAAATTCTATCTAATCGCGCTGCTCTGTTATGCGCATTGTTTGTGTGTGTTGTATCTGTTCCATGGGGGTGCATCTGCCTGTATGCGTCTGTTAGCCCATGGATATCTAAAATTGTTTGCAATGTGTCTAATTGATGTTCCTCCTTCCCCGTTGTGTTTCTAATTTGCATTCTTACATCTCCATTTATAAGGTCGTGCGCCGAAAGTACGCAATTAAAATCACCCCCTAGAATGATGTTGTGACCCCGATATGAGCGTGATAATAAATTTTCAAGTGTTTGGTAGAAGAGCGGCTGATTTCTGTAGTCAGGCGGTGCGTGTATGTTGACAATTGTGTATTTATTTATGTTATTTCTCACCTGTACTATAGCTATCCTACCCTGGCAGTCTCTGTCCTTCTCTATAATCTGCCACCTGTCCGATGTCTGTATTATTGCTGTACCCAATCCGATATGTTGCGTACTAAGACTAAAACATGAGTGTCTTAGACCTAAGCATGTTGTGATATATGATGCGTGTTCATCGGTTTTAACGTTAGCTTCCTGAATGAGTATAAAATCAGGTTTATATTTGTGTATGAGTGGTATAAGATGATTAATTTTGGATCTTATACCTCGAATGTTAATACTCATTATTTTAATTTCCGCTGCCATTTTTGTTGTAAAATAAGAAACGGTTGAGCATAATTATGTTTCTTGTTTCAAAACTGTCTGTATTCCTGTTATCATTTCTGGAGATTGTCAGTAGATTCCTTCGCCGGGCTCGAAATCTCTAAGTCAATAACGAGGCGTGGTGAAG